>JAKSZT010010581.1:9863393-10075110 GCA_026826555.1 Tolypeutes matacus
GATAGATAGATAGATAGATAGATAGATAGATAGATAGATAGATAGATGCAGAGATAAAGAAAGAGGTAAAGAAGGAAGGGAGGGACGTACATTTATTCTATTCCATAGAAGAACATTCTTGTATTTGTACTATTAACCACAATCTTTATCCCCCTCCGGGTTCACTATGTTATTCAGTCCCTAGATTATTCTCTAGCTTTCTTTCAATTGACATTTACATCCCTAAACTACCCCTTTCAGCCACAATCCCATTTATAAACTGGCCATGTTAGTTATACTCACTACAATGTATTACCATCAACTCTACTCATTTCCACACGTCTACAGTCCAGCTAATAAAAATTCTACGTACATTAAGCATCAGTACACTTTCTCAGCCCTCATCCTATCTCCTAGTAGCCTATAGTCTAGGTTTTAATGCCATGTATTTATTCTTTATATTTAGTTTATATTAGTGAGACCATACACTATTTGTCCTTTTGTGTCTGCCTTATTTCACTCAGCATAATGTCCTCAAGGTTCATCCATGTTATCATATGTGTCTATTATGTTTAATTAATTTATCATATTATTCAAGCTTTCTATTTCTTTATTGATACTCTGCCAAGATGATCTATCCAATGATGAGAGTGATGTATTAAAGTCTCCACCTATTATTGTAGAGAGAGTTATTTCTCCCTTCAGTTTTGCCAGTGTTTGCCTCATGTAATTTGGGGCATCCTAGTTGGTACATATATATTTATGATTGTTATTTCTTCCTGGTGAATTGCCTCTTTTATTAATATTTAATGTGGTTCCTTGGTTATAATAACAGCTTTGTTTTTAAAGTCTATATCATCCAATGTAAGTATAGCAACTCCAGCTTTTTTTGGTTACTGCATGCATGGAATATCTTTTTCCAGTCATTCACGTTCAATCTATTGGTATCACTGGTTCTAAGGTGAGTCTCTTGTAGACGTATAAAGATGGTTCATATTTTCTTATTCATTCCACCAGTCTGTGTCTTTTGATTGGGGGTTGTTTTAGTTTGCCAAAGAGCTGCTGATGCAAAGTATCCAAAATGTGTTGGCTTTTATAAAGGGTATTTATTTGGGGTAAAAGTTTACAGTTCCAAGGCTGTGAAAGGTCCAACTCAAGGCACTGTAAGAGGAGCTTTCTCACCAAAGTCAGCTGCCATGTATTGTAGCAAGATGGTGGGTGATCTCTATCTGGTCTCTGCCTTCCTCTCTGGGCTGTACCATCTCCTAGAGCTCAGCTGAGGGCAACCAGGCATAGAGCTTGTCTCTTTCCAGGCCTCTTATAGCAGCTGTGGCTGTTCTGTTCTCTTCCCAAGTTCAGTTGTAAGCTATCAGGCATATAGCAGGGCTGGTTTCCTCTTGAGCTGCTCTATGGGTCCAGCCTCTTGGGGGCTTCGTGCCTAAGCAATCCTCTCTCACATTATAGAATCAAATATGCTAGCTCCCTTTTTCCTCTGTCTGTCTGAGTCTATTTATATCAGAACCAACAAGGGGGTGGGAACTCAACCTGGGTCCTGCCTCAGAGATTTAATCTAATCAAAAGCTCTAAAGCCATCTTGTCGAGTAATCTAATCAAAGGCTCCTCAACTGAATTTAATGTAATCAAAGGATATATCACCCAAAGGAATAGATTAGTTTATAAACACAATCTTTCTCTTTTGGGGATTTATAAAATAATTTCAAACTGCCACAGGGAGTTTAATCCATTAATATTCAATGCAACTACTGTAAAGGCAATTCTTCACCCATTTTGATCTTTGGTTGTATCTATCATATCTTGTTTTAACCATTATTTTTATACTTTTAGTTTCTTTTACTAATATAATATTCATTTCTAGACTCTCTTCCAAGTCTTTCCTTCCTGTCTTTTCTTTTCAGGCTGTAGCACTCCCTTTAGTATTTCCTGCAAAGCCAGTCTCTTGGTTACAAATCCTCTGTTTCTGTTTATCTGTAAATATTCTAACTCGTCCTTATTTTTGAAAGACAATATTGCCGGATATAAGATTCTTGGTTGGCAGTTTTTCTCTTGCAGTATCTTAAATATATCATACCACTGCCTTCTTGCCTCCAGGGTTTCTGATAAGAAATCAGCACTTAATCTTATTGGGCATCCCTTGTATGTGATGAATCTCTTTTCTCTTGCTGCTCTCAGGATTCTCTCTTTATCTTTGGCATTTGGCATTCTGATTATTATGTGTTTCAGAGTAGGTCTATTTGGACTTATTTGGATGGGAGCACATTGTGCTTTTTGGACATGGATATCTATGACCCTCAATAAGGTTGGGAAGTTTTCTACCATTATTTCCTCAAATATTCATTCTGACCCTTTTCTCTTCTCTTCTCCTTCTGGGACACCCATGACATGTATGATTGCACATCCCTTGCCATCATTTAGTTCCCTGAGACTCTGTTCAAATTTTTCTATTCTTTTCTTTATCTGTTCTTTTGTATGTTTGCTTTTGGAGGCCCTGTCTTCAAGCTCACTGATCCTTTCTTCTGCCTCTTCAAATCTGCTGTTATATGCCTCCAGTGTATTTTAAATGTTCATTTAGTGTGCCTTTCATTTCCATAAGATCCGCTATTGCCTTCAAATTATTCTTTGTGCACACCCAGTATCTTCTTGATGCCCTTAATCTCTTTAGCCATCTCATTGAGTTTATTAAAGAGATTTGTTTGAACATCTAAGATTAGTCGTCTCAACTCCTTTATGTCATTTGGAGGCTTAGTTTGTACCTTTGACTGGGCCATATCTTCCTGTTTCTTGGTGTGGACTGCAATTTTTTTTTTGTTATCTCAGCATCTGATTTACTAGATGTATTTATTCTAGGCCCCTTTTCTCTCTTTAGTCTAGGGCTTTCTATTTGATTGGCTTTGTGCTTCAGCCCCTCTTTGAAACTTGGTTCAAATAAATCTGGAACTTTATAGCGGCTCAAGTTTAGGCAAACCAAATTTCTTCAGCTCTTTTTCATCTATTTCTTGCCCTTTCTCCCCTGCTGATTGCGGGATAAGACCTGAGGATGTGGTTGGTACTATAAACCATGGAGCCTGAAGCTGCCCACATTGCTCCAGGAATTGATAAAGCTTCTCTCACCTTTCTTCCCTGCCAGGGGTAGGGTTGGAGCTGCAGCCATGTGTGGTAACCAAGCCATGCAGGTCAAGACCATCTGTAGTTGCCTGGAGCGACTGATAAAGCTCCATGCCCCCCTCCTCCCCTGCCTGGGGTGGGGATGGAACTGCAGGTATGGGCAATAAACTAAGCCATGCAGGTTATAACTGACTGCAGTTGCCTAGATAGACTGATGAAGCACCAGGCCCCCTCTTCCCTGCCAGGGACAGGGGTGGAGCTACACATGTGCACAACAATCTTGTCTATAGGCCGAAAGTGACTGCAGTTGCCCAGAGAGGGTCATGGATTACTGTCCCTCTTCCTGCCCTGTCAGGGGCCAGGATGGAGCCACCAGTGTACCCACTAATCTAGTCCATGTGGGTTGAAAGTGACTTCAGTTGCCAAAAAAGGCTGAGGGAGAACTATCCCTCATCCTACCTGTTGGGCACAGGGATGGAGCTACAGATGTGTCCAACAGTCTAGTTCATGCAGGCTGAAAGCAACTGAAGTTGCCCACAGGGGCTGAGGGAGTACTGTCCCTCTTCCTGCCCTGTCAGGGGTGGGGATGGAGCAAGAAATGTGTCCAACAGTCTAGATGGTGTGGGCTGAAAGTGGCTGCAGTTGCCTGGAGAGGCTAAGGGAGTGTTCACCCACCTCCTTCCCTGCCTGGGACAGGGATGGAGCTGCAAGTATGGAGAGTAAACTAATCCATGCCAGTCAAAACTGACCACAGTTGCCCAGATAGATTAATGAAGCACTGGTCCCCTTCCTCCCCTGCCAGGGGCAGGGATGGAGCCACAAGAGTGCATAATAATCTAGTCCATGTGGGCCGAGAGCACCTGCAGTTGCCTGGAGAGGCTGGGGAAACACTGCTCCCCCTCTTATAGGGGGAAGGAAGGGATGGAGCCACAGGTGACCAACAATTTAATCCATGTGGGCCAAAAGTACCTGCAGTTGCCCAGAGAGATTGAGGAAACCATCTCACCTCCTGGTATACTTCGGGTGGGGGTGTAGCCATATGGGTGCCCAACAATCTAGTCCATGTGGGCTAAAAGCAACTACAGTTGCCTGGAGAGGCTGATGCAGTTTCCCTCAGTTTCCTCCCTTCCAGAGGTGGGGCTGGAGCCTGGGCTAGGGCTGCAATCTGACCTGGGTGCAAAGAAGCTGATCCCTACTGTCACTGATTTTCAATCAGCCCCGCTTCCCCTAAAGCCAGGGGCAGAGTTAAAATGGAGGCTACCAGTTTCTTTCCAACTTGGACAGGTTCAAATTTTAGCTCCTCTTAGGACTGGACTTTAGCTGGCAAAATTTACTAATAAGTAGCTGAAGTCTGTTCCCGACTATCTCTTCCTCCCCCATTTTTGGGAAATGGAGCTTCCAACTCCAGCCAGGGAATAGCTCCTGAGATGTC
Source organism: Tolypeutes matacus (assembly GCA_026826555.1). Lineage (NCBI taxonomy): Eukaryota > Metazoa > Chordata > Mammalia > Cingulata > Chlamyphoridae > Tolypeutes > Tolypeutes matacus. Next base: position 9,867,928 of record JAKSZT010010581.1, read on the forward strand.
TTGCACCACCAGTGGGGTATGGACACCAGCCTCCATGGTATGGAGTACTCTACTCACAAATCCTCACTGCAGATGGGCAGGCTCTGCCTTCTGTTCTTCCAAGGATGTTGCAGGATGCTCTTCTGATTACCAGCCCCCCTCAAACAGGTGATTTAGATAGCTTTGGGTGATTACTAACTGCACTGTAGGATGAGCTGACTCTTGGAGCTCCCTATTCTGCCACCATCTTGCCCCTCTCATATCATTTCTTTTTAAAGCCTGTATAATGTTCCATTGTATGAAGGTACCCTATTTTATTTACTTGATCCCCCAGTGGTGGGTATTTCAGTTGATCTCAGTCTTTTTTTGTAATTGCAAATAATGATGCAATGAATAACTTTGTACATATCCTTAGAGCACATGTTGGAAAATATCTAGAGGGTAAATCCTAGATGTGGTATTGTTGGGCCAAAGAGTATGAGTACTTACAATTTTGATAGGTAGTGCCAAACTGCCCTCCATAAAGCCTGTATGTTTACATTCCCACAATGGTGAATGATATTGCCTATTTCCCCTTAGCCTGTCCAACACAGTGTGTTATAAAACGTTTTAATCTTTGCCAATATGAGGGTGAAAATTTATATCTCACTGTAGTTTTATTTTGCATTTCTCTTAATATGAGTAAGGTCATCTTTTCATATGTTTACATCCCATTGGTAATTCCTTTTCTGGGAAATGTCTGTTAATACCCTTTGCCCGTTTTTCTATTGGAATAGTCTTCTTTTTGAATTGTATTAGTACTTTATTTACTAAGGAAATTAGCTTTTTTTCTGATAGAAGTGTTGCAATATTTCTTCCCCAGCTTATAACTTGCATTTTGACTTTGACTATGTCTTTTTGTGTGTTTTGTAGAAATCCCTAGGTTTTATGTAGTCAAATTATCAATCTATTTTTATGACTTCTTAATTTTGTCTTTGTTCAGAAAAGCTGACACTGAGTTTATTCTTTTTAGTTTCCCATGCTTTTTTCCCTCTCTCTCTCTTTCCCTATTTGGTTTATTTTCTCACTAATTGTCTTTTAAAAATCTTAATTCATCTGGAATTTATTTTGGCATAAGGAGTAAGAAAGGGATCTAACTTTATGACCACTCTGTTGTCCCAACACCATTTATGAATAAGACACATTTCTCCTCTGGCATAAAGTCTGCTTTAGCACATGCAGAGTCTGTCTAGTTTGTCCCATTGACCTCACTGCCAACTCATGCTTAGGAATGAACTACCTTTAGCTGGTCTCCTTTATCATTCATGTATTTCAGAATTTGGGGATTATTCTTGCACATTTATTTCTCACAAGAATTTTGGAATCAGTTTCCTAATTCCCCCAAAATAAAGAAGTTATTCTTCTTGGAATCACCTTAAAATAATAATGAATTAAGAAGAATAGACAGGAAGCAGATGTAGCTCAGGCAGTTGGGTGCCCACCTCCCACATGGAGGTCCTGGGTTGAATTCCCAGTGCATCCTAAAAGACCAGCAGACACAAAGAGCACACAACCAACAGACACACAGAGCAGACAGCGAGTGCAAACAATGGCAGGGGTGGGGGGATAAATAAATAAATAAATCTTAAAAAAAAAAAAAAAAGAATAATAGACAACTTTCTAATATTAAGTCCTCCTATCCAAGAATGGAGACTTCTTTCCACTTATTCGCCTTCTGCGGCACCAATTTCAAATTTCTAACGGGGAGCAGCTCCTGTTCTATCTGGGTACAGCCATAGTTTAGGGGTGCCCCCTTGTTCAGTGGGAGCACATCACACTGCTTCCCAGGATCGGACCTTTTTGGAGGTCTTGTTGGATAGCTACAGGGCTGAGGGAGAATGACTTGCCACTGGACCCCATTCCCAGATCCTGTCCCAGCAGCTCTCCCCTTCTCTGTTTCAGGGACTTGAAACATTTGTGACTTAATCAAGCCTTATCTTTGCAGAAGCATCTGGGAGTAAAACAAACTGCCTGATGCTCCCTTGGGAACTGGGTCAGGCTTTGTCTCCCCTTGAGGTTCCCCCCGACTATCCCATCAAGGCCCAGATCCCACCACAGGGGGAGCAGGGTGGGACTCATATTCACAAAAGGCCTCAAATTTATACTTTTCACTCCATCATCAAGTCACGGATGTATAGTAAAAGAACTGAAGAAAGAGACTCACCAGCCAACTTAAATTTGAGTCCCATTGCCAAACCCTATGCCAGTAATACGCTATAAATTTTGTATTAACCATGTAACTAATTTATGAATAGCACAGCTATATTGCAGGACGTTGCCATGCATGTCCTACAACACTAAAACAAAAACAAAACCCACTAAACTAAACAACAACAAAAGCCTATATATTTTGAGTGACACACAGCTATCACTCAAACCATAATTGGTATGATGCTCTATATTTTATCAAAAAGTTAAACTTATATCACTTTTCCACTAAGATTCTGAATTTTATGACTGAAATACTTCAATTTTAGTACTTTTTGTGTACAGAGAATTAAAACAATACTATATCACTTGTATTTTTAGTGCTAAAGTAAAGGTTAAACATACATCAATTTCTACAATTCTGTTTTAGCCAAATTTCATGTTTTCATACATTAGAGGCCACAATGGTGTCCTAGGGCTCTCTTGAGGGTGGCAAGGCTTAGCAATACAGGATCTCACCCTGTGACCCTGGGCTTAAGGGGATTAAGGTTTTGTCCCTGTCTCAACTCACATAACAATTTCCTTCCGTGTCTGTTCCAGCATCATGTACTGTGTCCACTCCTGTTCAGACTCGTACGTCTTAGATTGATCCACAATCTTTTGGAACATTGTCCTCTTCCTACAAAATACACCAGTTTATGAAAGAGAGCAAGTGTTAGGATAAGGCAATACTTGAGCTTTCGATATTAGTTGTTTCAGGTGGTGGCTTATTAAAACAGAATTAACAAGACAAGGTTCAAAGAACCTAGGCCTGGAAGTGAATACCTAGGTTCTAATCCAAACTCCACCACTGATTTGTTGTCTGGTCTTGATGAGTGTCTTCCCCTGGACCTCACTTTCCCCCTCTGTATGATGAGGATGATAATGTTCCACTCACACAGTTGTGGTGACAGTTAATGTGGACACAGCACATATGCTGCAATGGCACATGGCGGATATTCAATCAAATGGAGCTATGGTTACTGTTATTATTATAGTCATTTTGACTCATGATTAAAACGAGATGAGATACCAACTTGAAATACAGGGCGAGGTCTGTGGCAATGATAGCGATGTCCATCATATGGATTGCATGCTCGTGCTGCCTGCGATTGAGGTTTTGAAAGATATTCAGGCCCTAAAGAGAAAACCAGAGGAGAGATGTGAGAAGTGATGCTGGCAGTAAAGTCACCCAACTACTAATGGTCACCCCAAATGACAGTGCAGGCAGCCCAGGCCATGAAAAAGAGCTCACCCAGTTTCCTTGTGGGCATGGGGCTCCTGTCCAGGCCCCAAGGCCAACACAGAGGGTCTTTGTCCTACCTCATCTCTCAGCAGTGTTTTGCCAAATTCCAAGTGGTGTCTTTCCAAGATGGAGGACCCATGGAGCTTGGCCAATGGGTTCTGGGATCTGAATGAGAAAGAAAGAGCATATTAACATGGAATGGGCAATGGGCAATGGACAAGATGGAGGTTAAAGACATCATCTGAAGGGAAGATTGTGAGAAGATGGTGGAGTAGGAAGCTGCAGGAATCAGTCCCTCCACCAGAGCAGCTATTGAACTAGCAGGAACTGCCTAAATCTATTATTTTGAAACTCCAGAGTCCAGTAGATCACTGTACAGCATTCAGGGAAGAGCAGGAAGAAAAGGCTGGTAAATTATGGTAAATACAGGTGAATTTCACCCTTGTTGTAGTGGCTACCATTCTCCATCCCCCAGTATACAGCTAGGGCTCCTGGTACAGGGTGGTGGTACCAGGATGGGATATATCTAGGTCCCAAGATTGAGGGGTATGGTCCAATCACTGATTACTGCTTTTGATAGCTACTTCAGATTGCTAGGGGCTGGTTCTGAGGGTAAAAGCAGCAGAGGCATTTTAAAGACAGTGCACTTCCTCAAAGCTACTGAAAATAGTTAAAGGGCTATATCAACTGGGCAAGTGCCAAATTTAAAAAGTGTAGCTTCAAAAGCCACTGGAGAAACTCCTGGCACCCTTGCTGTCCCCTCCCCCACACCCTCCCCAGTTCGACCTGGAGTCAATCTAAGTGCCCATTGAGAGTCCCTGGCCTTGTTCCCTCTGGGCAAGTCTTTCCTAGGAAATTTCTTTGGGATCACCTCCCTATGAATTTGTCCTCCAGGTAAAGGGAGCTTGGGAGGGATAAAGCAGTGTAAGAAATTATTAAGTCAAATACCCTGGGGCAAGGGATTACCTGCTTTAAGTTCTAAAATAGAGTGCCTGAAAGAGGAAGAAAGTCTATTTCATAGGATATAGAAGGGGCATTCAAATTCCTGTAAACAGAGGAATTCCTAAGGCCATTAACAAACACAAGCCTTGGACAACACACAGGCTTAGAAAAGACAGGGAGGATTCTGCACTTGTGTTTGCATGAGACTGATCTTCTTAACCGGAGGGCTGAACTCTGAAGGAAAGCACCAGCCAATGCAAAGCCAATTTACAAAGACTGCAAAAGGTGTTTTTGCATTGGTTTTATTACCTCCTGGCATTAAAGGAAATCTCTGTCATAACACTAGCTGGATAAAAAATCAAGAAACAGACAGCTCAGGGACAAAATCCAGAGTTGACACTCTAAAATATTAAAATGTACCCTATGCAAACAAAGATTACAAGACAAACAAGTAAACAGGAAATGATGGTCCATCCAAAGGATCCAAAGGAAGACGATAAAAATCCAGAAAACATTAATGAAGAAGACCAGACTGTAGACATACCAAAGACTTTCGGAAAAAAAAAATCCTCAATATTCTCAATGAGATGAAGGAACTAGAGGATATCAGGGTGAAAAATTAATGAACAATATGAGAATCTCAATAATGAGCTATAAATTTTAAAAAGGAACCAAACCCAGAATTACTGGAGTTGAAGATGACAATAACTGAAATGAAAAACAGCAGATTGGTACTAGCAGGAGAAAGAATCAGTGAACTTGAAGACAAAACAACTGAAATGAGTTAGAAAAAAGAATGAGAAAAAGTGAAACAAGACCAAGGGACATGTAGGACACCACCAAGTATACCAATTTATGCATTATGGGAGTCCCAGAAGAACAAAAAAAGAGAAAAAGGGGCAGAAGGAATATTCAAGGAAAAAATGATAGAAAACTTCCCAAACGTAGCAAAAGACATGAATATGCACATCCAAGAAGGTCAATGAACCCCAAACAAGATAAATATGAAAAGAAGTATGTCCAGGCACATGGTATTCAAACTGTTAAATGTAAAGAACAAGAAGAGTTCTGAAAACTGAAAGAGAAAAGCAATGTGTTATGTACAATGGAGTCCCCATAAGATTAAGTGCTGATATTTCATCATAAATCATGGAGGCAAGGAGGCAGTGGATTTAAAGACTTAAAGTGCTGAAAGAAACAACTTCCAACCAACAATTTTATATCTGGTAAGACTGTTTTTCAAAATGAAGAAAAGATTAAGACAGCCTCAGATAAACAAAGGCTGGAGAATTTGTCACCACTAGACCTGCTGTACAGGCAATGCTACAGGGAGTTCTTTATATTGGAAAGAAAGGACACTAGAGAGTGGTTCAAAGTGACAGAAAGAAATAAAAACCTCTAGTAAAGGTAAGCATACGGGTAACTAAATGCCAGTACTATTGTATTTTTTTGGTATGTAACTCTACTTTTTAATCTTATAGGTTCAAAAGTGCATGTGCATAAATAGTAATGATAAATCTATGGTTTGGGAAATACAATGTATAAAGATATACTTTGTAATTAGTACATCAAAAAGGTGGCAAGGAGAGAAGGGTACAGGAACAGGGAATGTATGCTATTGAAGTTAGGTTGGTGTATTAGTCAACCAAAGGGGTGCTGATGCAAAATACCAGAAATCTGTTGGTCTTTATAAAGGGTATTTATTTGGGGTAGAAGCTTACAGTTACCAGGCCATAAAGCATAAGTTTCTTCCTTCACCAAAGTCTGTTGCCAGGTGTTGGAGCTGCCTACGTTTGCCAGGGTTCAGGCTTCTTGGGTTCCTCTCTTCCCAGGGCTTGCCTCTCTTTGGGCTCAGGCTTGCTTTGTGCCACAAGGCCAGCTATAGACTATTAGCCTTCTATCAGAGAAGAAGGCTTCTCTTTCCAGGGCCTTCTCTCTTTCCTCACAGCCAAGCTCCTCTGTACGCTACTTCCCGGGGCTCCAGCTCAAGATTCCGCATCACAACTCCAACTTAAAACTGCTCCAACACTGTCCTTTGCTATGTCTTTTATCTTTGAGACCCCACCCACCAAGGGGTGGGGCTCAACGCCCTACTGACATGGCCCAGTCAACATCCTAATCATAACTTAATCATGTCCAGATTAACAGACCAGTTTACAAGCATAATCCAATATTTATTTTTGGAATTCATAACTTCATCAAACTGCCAACCTGCTAAAGTTGGTATCAAATCAAATGTGATGGTTATAGATGCATAGCTTTAAATTTAAGCCCCATAGTAACCACAAAGAAAATATTTGAAAAATATATATGGAAAGAAATGAGATAGGTCTTAAAATATTATGATACAAAAAAAAAAAAAATCAAATAAATATGAAAGTAGCATCAATGGAATAACTGAGAGACAAAAAAGGTATGATTTAGAAAGACCATGAAACAAAATGGTCTTTCAGGAGAAAGTCTGAATTATTAGTAGTTACTGTAACTGTAAATGGATTAAACTCTCCAGTCAAAAGAGAGATTGGCAGAATGGATAAAAAATAATGACCCAAATATATGCTGATTACAGGAGACTTACCTTAAATTCAAAGACACAGGTAGGCTGAAAAATGAAAGTATGGAAAAAAATATACCATGCAAAGAGTAAACAAAAGAGCTGAAGTAGTTATATTAATATCAGATAAAATAGACTTTAAGTCAAAAACAGTATGAGGGATAAAGAATGTCAATTCAACAAGACAAAACAAATATATATGCACCTAATGACAAAGCCTCAAAATACATGCCATATTGATAGATGGAAGGGAGAAATAGATAGTTCTACATTAATAGTAGGAGACTTCAATACACCACTTTCAATAATGGGTTGAAGATCAATATGGAAATAGAAGATTTGAATGATACTCTAAACCAGACATAACAGACATATACAAAACACTTCACCCAAAAGCAACATTTTTTCTCTAGGGCACATGGATCATTCTCCAAGTCAGACCATATGTTAGGTCACAAAACAAGTATCAAATTAAAAAACATCAAAATCATACAATGTATCTCCTTGACCACAATGGAATGAACCCAGTAATTAATACAGAGGGAGAACTGGAAATTTCACATATACATGGAAATTAAACTCATATATGTGGTTTTAAACAACCAATGGGTCAAAGAAGAAATCAAAAGGGAAGTAAGAAAATATCTTGAGGTGAATGCAAATGAAAACACAACAAACCAAAAATGCATGGGATGCAGCAAAGGCAGTGCTGAGAGGGAAATTTATAACTTTAAATGCTTACATTAAAAAAGAGGAAAGGTCTTAAATCGATTAGAGGCCTAACCTCAAAACTGGAAGACCTAGAAAAAAAAGAACAAACTAAATCCAAAGCAAGAGAAGGAAATAATAAAGATTAGAGCAGAGATAAATGAAAAAGAGAATTACCATATGATCCGACAATCCCACATTAGGTATATACCCCAAAGAATCAAAAGCAGGGACTTGAACAGATATTTCCACACTGATGCTCCTAGCAGCTTTATTTTCCATTGCCAAAAGATGGAAACAACTCAAGGTACATCAACTGATGAATGGATAATCAAAATGTAGCATATATATACAATGGGGTATTATTCATCTGTGAGAAGGGATGAAGTTCTGATACAATGCAACAACATGGATGAACCCTGAAGACATCATGTTGAGTGAAATAAGCTAGATACAAAAGGACAAATATATGATCTCAGTGATATGAAATAATTAGAATAAGCAAATTCATAGAGTCAGAAACTTGAATGCAAGTTACCAGGGGCCAGGATAGGGGTAGAGAATGGGGAGTTAATTCTTAATTGGTGCAGAGTTTCCATTTGGGGTGATGGAAAAGTTTTGGTAATATATAATGGTGATGGTAACACACACTGTAAATGTAATTAACACCACTGGATTATATTATCTGAATATGGTTAAAAGGGAAAATTTTAGGTGGTATATGAGTTGCTAAAACAAAAATTTTAAAAAGAAAACAACAATAGGACCATACAACACAAACAGTGAACCCTAATGTAAACTATGTACACTAGTAGCTATTAGTATATTATAATAATATTCTCTTATCAATTGTAATAAAGGTATCACACTAATGCAAAATGTTAAAAATGAGGGCAGATATATGGGAATGCTGTATTTTGTACATGATCGTTCTGTAAATGTACAACTTCTCTTAAAAAAAAAAAAAGGATACCATCTACTCCTGCTGCCTCCCAATTTTGCAGATAGAAAGGATGAAGTTGAAAAATGAGAATAGAGTTGTACAAGGTCATCACACAGTGAAGTAGTAGAAAAATTAGGACTTAGACATCAGGTTTCCTGATTCTGTCTTCAGCTTTTTCCCAAGTGATTCTGAGCCTTTTTTAGGTCATGTACTCCTTACAGAATCTGTTGAACAGTGTGGACCCTTACCCCCAGAAACAGGTATAAGTACGTACCATGTCACATGTGATTTTAGAGATTCATGGATCCCTGAAGCCATCCATGGACTCTGGTACTGGGCCACGCTTTGAAGGTCATAAGGCTCCTGATCCTCCATCTTAGGGGAAGCCATTGAATTCCCACAAGCAATGTGTTTATTCATTTGTTTATTAAGTAAATATTTGCTGACCACCTACTATGTGCCGAACACTGCTCAGCACTTAGATCACCATCAGTGTAAAATGTAAACACAATCTCTAGCCTCTGAGCAGCGTGGGAGAATAGAGAAGACTCAGAGAAGCATGATTTCTAGTGTTGGTTAATGACTTAAAGGCTGTGGGCCTGGGGAAGGGGAGCCTCAGTTTCTTCATCTGTAATACAGAGATAATAGTAGTCCCTGTTCTACCCAGCCCACATGATGGTCATGAAGATCCAACAAGACCATGGTTCAAAGAATCGGGCTGTGTGCAGGGTAAGCTCTGTGAGGACAGGGACTGTGTATTTGCTTACCATGGTACCTAGCAGAGGTCTAGCATAGGGTCTGCCATGCACTTATCAACAGCATTATGAATACATGGTGCAAGAATGAAATATTATCAATTATTAAAGCTTGGCTCAAATCAATTCAGCTGGAAGGATAGGGAATGAGGTGACGAAAGGAGTTATATTAGTTTCCTACTGCTGCTGTAACAAATGACCACTAACTTAGTGACTTAAAACAACTTACATTCATTATCTTACAGCTCTGGAGGCAGCAGTCTAAAATGGGCTGTGTTTTTATGGAGGCTCAAGAGGAAAATCCATTTCTTTGCCTTTCCCTGATTCCAAAGGCCACCTACATTCCTTGGCTCAGGGCCTCTTCCTCCATCTTCAAAGCCAATAGTGGAGCATCTTCTCTCCTCTCTGATCTTCTGCCTGCCTCTTATAAGGACGCTTGTGACTATGTGGAGCTCACCCAGAGAATCCAGGATAATCGCCCTAACTCAAGACCCTTAACTTAATAACAGCTGCAAAGTCCTTTTTGAATGTAAGGTAACATTACAGGCTCTTGGGATTCGTATGTGGACATCTTTGGAGAGGCCATTATTCTGTCTGTCACAGGAGTGGACCCAGATCCCCACCTTGGGCACTATCCAGGAGGGATGCTGTGGGCAGCAGGTTGTGTGGGATTTCCCCTTGGCCACTGAGGTCCATCTGGGGCCATTTGGAGCTGGAGGATGAGTCCTGAGGTCGGGAGGGTGGTGATAAGGGCAGACTCACTTCATCTGGTAGAGGTTGTTGGTGCCTCTGTGGTCGATGTCATGGCAGAAAGCAGCGGTGACCATAGCCAAGGCCTCCAGGTCCGTGAAGTATCGCTTCAGTTTTCCTGTCTAGAAGGGCAATCATAGGTGGAAATTATTCCTTCCTTAGGGGAGGCTGGAAGCAGGGCAGGTGTGATGAAGGGCCAGAGCTTGTACCCTAGACTGATCTTGGCTCTACTCCTGGCTCTATAGGGTGATTGGAGGTTTGCCCAGGACCAAGGGGTTTTCCAGGGACCTTCTGTGCTAAAGCTCAGACAGTTCTGGGAAAATGGGAACAGTTAGTCACCCTACTCCTGAGTGACCTTGGCTTGTCCTATTCCCCTCTGGGCCTCGGTATCCCATTTTGCACACTGGGAGTGGAGGGTTTTGGGCTAGATGATTTCTGAGAAACTTGCAGCTCTCTGGTTTTAGGATTTGGGGAGATTTTAAAAACTTGGCCAGATTGTTAAAGTAAAGCATCCCAACCTGGTCTACCGGTTTAAGCATAGCCCAGTGGAATCTTTCCCTGAGATTCCTTCAGATACTTAACTCCTTCCTTATGCTTGGCGTTGAAGTAAAGGGGTAGGGAAGAGCTCTGGAGAGGTGATGCTAAGAAATAAATCAAGTCTGAATAGTGTCATCGTCACCTTTTATGGCAGCATGGCCAGAATTCTACCTCTGGGCTCTAGTACCTCTTCTGGACTGACTACTCCAGGTAGGAGGGAGAGGGAATGAGGATGAGGAGCCTGTGCAAGGACAGTGATTTGCATCATAATCAGGATGGCAAAACACTTGTAAGTGAAATATAAAGGGCTCCAAACCTTACACTGCCAAAAATACAGAAACAAAAACACCAAGTTATGTCCATCCAAGGATGCACAGTGTAGCACTGTTTATAATAGTGAAAGATTGTAAACACCATCCATGCCCAACAATAGGGGACCTGGAAAGAAATTATGGTATCTTTAAACAACAGAAGTCTACGTGGTCATAAAAATACAGCAAGGAAGAATGTGATATATTTTCAAAAGAAAAAAAGGAAATTACAAAATAATATTTTTCCATTGGTCATAAACAAAATAACTGTTTGGGTGTGCCTGTGTATGCATGTGTGTGTGCAAATATGTCTCTATGGTCCTAGAAGAAAATGTGGAAGGAGTTATACCATGGTTACCACCAAATAAGGGGACTGCAGCTTTCTTTCTCTTTTTATTTTATACATTTTTCTATTCTTTGAACTTTTTTATGCTAAGCATGTACTATTTTTTTTTTTTTTTTTGGTATAATTTTCAAAAAGCAATAATAAAGAAGAGCAATGTCTTCACTGCTGGGTGGAGCCTGTGGGGCCCATCCAGTGTGGCGGGAGCCCCCAATCACCACAGCCCCACCAGCCCTGCCAGTTCAGCCATACCACCAGCAAGGAGAACATGGTCTGTCCCACGTTGAAGCCATGCCGCCAATTGTGGTAGGTGATCCTGCGGTAGCCCTTACTCAGAGAGTACATGAACCGCACCAGGGCCTGCAAACACACGCATGTCAGTGAGGCAGCACATGTCTGGCCAGGGGCCCAGGGCCTCCTTCCTGAGGCCTAAGCTCCTTCAAGCCCATCAGTGGACCGGAAGGTGGGAACGAGCAATAGATGCAGAAATGCTGTGAAAGCACTTTGCAAAATGCTAAATGCTGTGAAAATGGACACAAAGCCCACTGACTGGGCTCCATCAGTGATTCCCAAATGGTGCCCCATAGAGTTAGTGTCCTGGAAGAAGCAAACAGATGTTTTAACAGAGGAAAACAAAAGGATTCTTTAATCCAGTGGTTCTCAAACTTAAGGGTACATCAGAACCACCTGAGGACTTATTAAGACACATGTTTCTGATGGGGAGTGTGTGAGAATTTGCATTTCTGATAAGTTCTCAGGTGGTTCTGATGTGGTCTGGGAAGCACTTTAAGAACCACTGCTTTAATCAAACAAGTCTGGGAAACCCTGCACAACATGATTGGCCCCCCTCTGATAGAACTCCCACCTCCAAGATTCACAGCACACATTTAGTAAGGAGTCCTGCAGGGAAAGAACCCTGTTTAAATTGATTTAGCTCACACTTCCCACCCTTCATTGACTCTAGGACCCTTTTTGCCTCACATCTATGCACGGCCTTCAGGACCCAGTCCTTCAGAATCTGATGTGAGAAACCCAGTGCTTCTGGGCATTGGTCCCCAAATGCCACAGTTCAGAGGAACTGGGTGTCTCTTTCCTGATGAGTGACTCCTTTGTGCATCATGACTAGTGCTTTAAATCCTAAAGGCTAAGGATAAACTCTTTTTAAGGTAGTTTACAGATTAAGCCAAAAAAAGGAAAAGGAAAAACAAAGAGGTTTGTTTTGACCTCACCTCTTGTGGAATGTGAAATTTATCTACCACTTTCAGCTCATAATACATCTGAATCCCACATTTCACCAGCTCCAGTTCTGTTAGGGGCAAGTCGCTGAAGTGGAATTTATTAATTTCATATTTCTCTGCATCTGGCAGCTCTGCTTGCTGTATAAAGAACAGAATCAGGGGATTAGGGGGTGTGAAGCATTCCTGGGTCTCTCCCCTGCTCACCCAGCCTTGTCCCATTCTGGTTCTGCTGAAAGGGTCAGAGCAGAGGGGAAGCAAAAAGGCTCTGCAGAGGGACCTTCACTCTCAGGGAGTATCCTATGGTAGTTATATATCAGGGGCTTCAGCTCACCAGGATCTCAGATAGCTCCTCTTCCTCGCATTCCCATGGCTCCTTCCCATATACCTCTCTGGTTTTCTGACAGGACCCAAAAGAGCAGAGAGAAAAGAAAGAAAAAAAAAAAAAAAAAAAAAGGTTACTTCATCTAAGGCCTAAATATGCCTCCAGTTCTCCATTTCCAATTTTGTCCTTCCTCCAAGGTCTTTGCAACAGAACCACCAATAAAAGAAAGTCAACATTCATTGACAAGCAAATTCAAAATTATAGGCTTTGGAAGCATGGAGACCTGGACCCAGTTACTTGTTTCTGATTTCTTGACTTAGAGCAAGTCCATTACCTTTTAAGTAATTCACTGAGGCTGTGGCTCTGAGGCATCCACACATCCATCCCATGGCTGAGATTATGGGCAAGTCAAGCAAGGCATGAGGCAATTCAACCAAATTGGATGTTTTCTCCTCTGCATTTACCAGTTATTGGGATGAAATAATCCAGTTTGGTGTGCTATCCTCCCAACTTAAGGAATGGCCTCTGAAAACACTGGCCTGTGTTATTTCATCTTGTAGGGCCTACAAGCCAAGGTCTTAGGAGCTCAGACGGGCATCATGTCCAATGTTCCTTGGCTAGCTCAATTTACTTCTAGAATCATGGTCTCTTTGAGATTCAAATCTCAGGAATAATGAATCACTGACTCTTAAATACCTTTGAAGGCATCTAGTCCTATCTCCTACCCCAGGTAGGACTCTCCTCTATAGCATCCCTGATACATGATGACCCAGTGTCTGCTTGGATAACTCTCACAATGGCATGCTCACCACCTCCTGAGGCAGCCCCATTGTAAAATTGATAGAGAATTTGCTCATTATCCTTATAAAGGTTAAGTGAAACCTATTCATCAGATGAGTGATTTGGGTAAAAGTTACTTCCCCCTTCTGGGCCTCAATTTCTTAATCTCTATGATAGAGTTAGAACTCTTTACTCTACCTACCTTATTGGGCTGTTATAAGCATAAAACAAGGTAAGGAGTGTGACATTACCCTATAAATTGTAAAGTTCTAGACCTACAAGAGGATTCCCTACTATCATCTAAGTCTACCTGAACTACTTCTTTGCTCACCAAACTCCCCTGTGTTCGGATTGGGTCTTTTAAGTGAGCTCATCTCACAGGAAAGAGGCTTTAGCAGCTGACCATTGTCCACCGGTTGGTCAGATGGAGCTTCCTCTCAAAGTAAAGGGCTGTGGTTGGATGATCCATTCCCAGCACCAACCAGCCCTGGGCAGAATGAAAAATAGAGTTCCTAGAGCCATCAAGCCAAGGTCTGACCCCAAGACTAAAGTGACCCTGCAAGGGACAGTTGTTCCCCAGGTAATGCAGAACAGCCATTATGTAGCACTCTCTGACACTCATCCATCCATCCACCCATTCAACTTTGATGGAGGGCCTGCAGCAACCCTGTGCTAGGCAGGAGTGTTACAGCAGTGAACAAATCCATACCCAATCCCCACCCTCATGGAGCTTCAAGTCTAGCCTTAGTCTGGCTACATTTCTAAGGCACAGTCTCTACTAGACTAGAAACAATAAAAAACATTACCCACCAGGATTTTCTGGATTTCTTCATTGTCACACTTCACATGATATTTTACCATGTCCTGATAAATATCCTTTCTGTTTTCAAGTTTGTTCATTGACTCATAGGTATCAGGATTTAGGACAGACCAGCCCAGGAATTGAACCAAAGACTGAAAATAAAGGAAGGAAAAATCATAGACAGAACACCAAGATTTGCTTCTGACTCTGAAACTTAAGGCAAGACTCTCTAAGCCAAGCCTCAGTTTTCTCACCTATAAAATGGGTTTGATATACCATATGCTGCCCAGCTTTCAGAGCTGTGAGGCTAAGATGAAATAATGGATATGAATGCACTTTAAAGACCATAAGGCACTACCCACACATAAAGTGTCATTTTTATGAGTAACAACTTCCTAAAAGAGAATGTGGATTTCTCTTACATCATGTGGCAGTACAGAAGGGAGAGTGAAGAAAGTAGACCTTAAGGCTGAGTTCAAGGAGTTTCCTATCCCTCAGTGATAGGGCAGCAAAACACCAGGGCCCCACCACCTAGTTCTGGAAGCCTAGCTTGGCAGCAAGTTGACTCTGAATCACAACAGCAAAAAATCTCCTAGCACACCGTACCTCCATGAGGGTCTCATCCATTTCATCAAAGGGCTTCCCATCCTTACGATTGTAAAACGTGGCCACTCCAACAATTTCTTCCTTCTTGTTCACAATCGGCATAGAAAGGACATTTTTAATCATCCATCCAGACTCATCCAGAGGCTCTTTCTATAAGAGAAAAGCCAGGGGAGTGGATGTGGCTCAAGCGGTTGAGCACCTGCTTCCTATATGGGAGGTCCCGGGTTCAGTCCCCGGTGGCCCCTAAAAACAAAAACAAGCAACAAGCAAGCAAATGAAAAAACCAGCTCAGGGGATCGATGTGGCTCAGTAGTTGAGCGTAGGTTTCCCATGCTCATTTCCCAGTATGATGAAAAAAAAGAGAGAGAGAGAGAGAAAAGCCAGATTAGGTTTCCCCAGGTACCAGGCTGCAGAGGCAGCTGTGATGGGTTTCATTCTGTGTTGTCACCCTGGCAGAGACCTGCTTGGCTCAGGCGGGCAGCAAGAGGACAGAGTTTATTGGATTTTGCGTGGTTTTAGACACCAACGAATTGCCATGAGCAGATAGCCTATGTGACTGGAGTTCTGTAAGCCTGAGAGCCATGTTGTTGTCTATAAGATGCCAGGGCCATGTTGTTTTTGTCCATAAGATGCTGGGGATATAATGATGAGCAAAACCAGCCCAGGAAGACAGTATTTCCTTTTTAGATATAGGAGCTAACTACAGGGGACTGGCTTAACAGGACAATGTTGATGTTTCTTCTAATGCTGAATTAATCTTCCCCTTTTGCCTTTTGACCTGACTTTCTATGTTACCTTTGTCATGTCATTTTATCTCCTTTGGCCTCAATTTTCTCATCTATAGATGGGGACAAAATAGGATTTTGTGTTTCACATAACAAATGAGAGAATAGAGCAAAGTTCACGGTCAATTTAAGATGCCTTTGGTGAGTCATTTCCCATCTGCCTAAGCCTCACTTTCTCCATTTATAAAATGGTGATAACTGTATTAGATCATTTCTAGGCCCTTTTCCCACTGAGTCATCAAACATTTATCAAACATCTATAATGTACAAGAAACAGAACTAGAAGCCAAGGCAAATATGGCACTGACCTTGTTCTTGGGTTGCTCATAATCTGGTGAGGAAACAAGCAAAAACACTGCTATGTGAGAAGTTCCATAAAAGAGTTATCTTTATGGCACTGTGGAAGCTAGAAGGCAAAGAAGATTCCCTGGAGGAGGTGAGACTTTCAGTTCAAAGGTTTCAAAGTTCTTAAGGTGGTGAGATTATACTTGCTATGGTTTAACTAACACTGGGAAATGAGACGATGCTCTCTTAGCACCTGGAGAGAGATGTCTCCAGAGTGATGCAGAAGAAAGCCCAAAGAGGATAGAGCTGTCGGTCAAAGCCTACCTTTCCCCCAACTCTCTAACCTTTGGGGAAAAGCCTTCACTCTGAAGCCTATGAGTAGGAGACAGATTTTATCAAAAATGAAATGGGAAACCATTAATTTTTTTTTTTTTTTTTTTTGAGGTACCAGGGGCTGGGGATCAAACCGGGACCTCATATGTGGGAAGCCAGTGCTCAACCACTGAGCCACATTGGCTCCCCTGAACTGATTTTTTCGTTTGTTTTGCTTGCTGTTTGCTTTTTAGGAGGTACTGGGAACAGAACCCAGAACCTTCTCCCATACTGGACGCAGGTGCTCAGCCACTTGAGCCATATCCACTCCCCCATTAAATATTTTTAAGCAGAGAAGTTACTTTATTCAATCTCTGTTTTTAAAAAAAAATTACTCAAGCTATTTTCTGATGGATAAGTTGGATAGAGCAAGATAAGAATCTAAAAACAAGATCAAATTTGATTTATTAATGTGGTTAGACTGCAATAAATTGAATGACTTGGGTAAGGACCAAGTTCTGTTGTAATGATCAGGCCAGCATCAATCAGCAACTCTTTGGGCTTGTCACATGGGCATGGTCAAAATTACAATACAAGATATATAACTACAATGTTGGAAGTATATTCTCTCTAGGCTCTTTCATAATGTTCTTTACAGAGTAAAAATTCACTAGTGGAAGATGGCATCAGAGTGGGCAGGCAGGGCTCAACTCTCTCACAAAAACAATAGAGAAAGGGTAAAAAGCTGTCCGAGAGAACTGCTTTGGGAGTCAATAGACAAGGACAGTGCTGTGCAACCCCCGGGAGGGCAACAGGCAGAGAGACGAAGAACTCAAAATGACAACCATGAGTTACTAAACTCCCGCAGCAGCTGAGAAGGGCATCCATCCCCTACATTCAAGGTGCAGAACCTGGATAGAATCCATGGCCCACTGCAGCCAACTGAGAGGGGAACAGACATCCTCCCTGGGAAGAGGGAGGGGGCAGCAGAGGGCGGAAAGTGGTTTCTCTTCAGTGAATTTGGCCAGCAGAGCCTGCTTTGGATCTCGGCTCTGACCAGGCCAGAAGTATGGGTAAGCAGAGGTTGAAAGAAATACTTCCTTGGAAAGGTTCACTGATGAGTGCCATCTGCTGCCTGGTGGGGAAAGTGCAAGGAGAAAACTGCTTTTAGGTCTCTCTCAGCACAAACTCCTCAGAGAAAATCTGTGTCACATTAATGAGTCCCTGGCCAGATTCTGTTAACTTAAGCTGGGCAATTCTAAAGACTCAGAATAAGTTGAACCAAAAATCAAAGAAGAGCCATGAAAAAAACAAAACAAAAAACAAACACTAGGCAAGAGAGAGAAATTGACAGAGTAAATTCACAAACATATTCAGATGCCTAGACATCAGCAAAAAATTACAAGCCATAATAGGAAACAGGAAAGATGGCCCAGTCAAAGGAATAAATCAAATATCCTGACAAGATACAGGATTTAAGATAACTAATAAATGATAAACACACAAATCTCCTAAATCAATTCAAAGAGTTGAAGAAAAATATGACTAAAGAGATAAAGGATATTAAGAAGACACTGGATGAGCAAAAAGAATATTTGAAAGCCTGCAAAGAAAAGTAAGAGCTTATGGGAATGAAAGACACATGAGTGATATTAAAAATAGTCATCATGATTTTAAAATTTTGTTTAAAAATTTGCAAGCATCAAGTGTCAATCAAAACTGAAGATGAAACACTAATGAATGTTGAATTCTCATGCTTTAGCTGTACTTCCTTTTTAGTTTTTCCAGTTCTTTGCTATTTTTACCGTACTGTTTCATTTAAATTTCCTACACGCTTTGTTTGTGCGATTGAAATAAAATTGCAGTATATATATTAAAAAAAAAAAAATACATTAGAGGGGAGTGGATGTAGCTTAAGTGGTTGAGTGCCTGCTTCCCATGTATGAGGTCCAGGGTTCAATGCCCAGTACCTCCTAAAAACAAACAAATGAAAAAACAAATGAAAAGATGAACTCTCATTGGGGAGCGGATGTAGCTCAGTGGTTGAGCACCTGCTTTCCAAGTATGAGGTCCTGGGTTCAATCTCTAGTACCTCCCCAACCCCCCAAAAATACATTAGAGGCACATAATGCAGATTTGAATTGATCAAAGACAGGATTAGTCATACGAGGACAGAACATCTGAACTTGAAAAGACAGGAGAACAGAAAGAGAATATTTTTTCCATGGAAAAATGGAACAGGGTCTCAGGGAATTTTTTTTTTTTTTTTTTTTTTTTTTTAAGGTATTAGGGCTGGGGGAATGAACCTGGGACCTTGCATGAGGGAAGCCGGCGCTGAACCACTGAGCCACATCAGCTCCCCTGAATTGTTTTTTTCATTTGTTTGCTTGTTCTTTGTTTTTTTTGTTTTTAGGAGGCACCAGGGACTGAACCTGGGACCTCCCATGTGGTAAGGAGGCACTCAACTGCTTGAGCCACGACTGCTCCCCAGCAGGGACTTGAATGACAATGCAAAATGCACAAATATATGCACTATTGGTGTCCCAGAAAGAGAAGAGAATGGAAAAGGGGAAGCAAGAATATTTGAGGGAATAATGACTGAAAACTTCCCAACCCTTATGAAAGACATAAATATCAATATTCAAGGACAAAAATTCACTAGTTTTCCTGAGAGTAATTTTTATTACTTTCTTAATTATTTCTTGTTTTTCTTACACCTACCAATTTATATTCAACAAATATTAAGCTGAAGATGTCAAGAAAGATAAGAGCCAGTCCTTGACCAAAAGAAGACAATATTTTACTGAGAGGCATTAGTCTAAAACATAACTGAGGATGGGGAGTAGATGTGGCTCAAGCAGTTGAGTGCCTGTTTCACACATGGGAGATCCCAGGTTTGGTTCCCAGTGCCTCTTATGCAACAACAAAAACAAACAACAAGCAAAACAAATGAAAAAACCAACTCAGGGGAGCCGATGTGGCTCAGTGGTTGAGCACCAGCTTTCTACATACAAGGTCCAGGGTTCACTCTCCAGCCCCAGTACCTCAAAACAAACAAACAAACAAACAAACAAAAAAACATAACTGAGGATAATAAAAGATGAAGAAAGAGAAATATAATAAGAGAGAAAAACCCCTTGACTTCTGTCTATCTTTTTAGAATCTTCTTCTGTCCTTTCCCTCTTAGTCTCTCACTCAGACTTCTTGGCCTACTCCAGTTCCCTCAAACAAGCCATCTCTTTCCTACAATTTTTCCCTCTCTCTTTACTGCTCAAACATAATTTCCTCAGGTATACTTTTCCTTGATTCCTCCCAGATTAAGTCAGGCCCCCTTGAGATTCTCTGCTCTATCCCTACTGTCCTACTCCTGAACAGCCCTCCGCATACCTCTCTCCTCATGAAATCTCAAGCTCCATGGAGACAGATCATACCTGTCTAGTCTACCTTTGAAGCCTCATAATCCAGCACAGTGCCTGGCACAGAGGAAGCCCTCCATAAACATTTGTAAAAAACAGACAAAATCAAATAGAATATCAATCAATATTCCATGAAAATTCAAGGAGACAGAAATCATATTTGGCCAGGCAGGGGAGACAGAAAAAAACTCCATAGAAGGAGTAGAGGGGATTCAGGCAGGAGATGATGGCTGGGGAGGGAACAGCACTGGCAAAGGTTCTGAGGCCAGAAAGCAAAGGGTGTGGAATGTTAAGACTGATTGGAACCTTGGAAATTACTGAATTAACTCCCTCCTCACTTCTGTCAGCACATGACCTTTTTCCACTCATGTTTTCACTTTGTTGAGACTACTTCCCAATAGAGTAGGTGATTTTAATGTTCTTTTGGGGGGACAAAAATCATGTGACTAAGAGAGCAAATTTAAAAAACAGCTTACCTGGAATTCAAAAAAATCCTCCGCAGGTGCATTCATGATATTGCAAATCTGAAAGGCGTGAATAAAAATAATGGAGTTGTGATTGGACCTGATAGAGTATTCAGTGAAGCATAGCATATTTTCAGAAACGTAATGTCCTTGCCCAAGGCATTCGCATTCTTTTCATCAAGCTAGAGATGGTTCTGAATTATTAACTGAGGCTACTAGACAACAAAGCCACCTTATAAATATTACTGCTTACCATGTTCACTCCTAAATTATTTCCAAGCTTTGAAAACGTTAAAACTACAGTTTATCATTATTAATACCCGTGTAGTATCCCATTTTTGTTGTTTTCCTTTTGTTGAGTATTTGGTTGTGTCCAAATTTTTTATTAACATAAATAATGCTACTCTAAACTTCGAGCCAATTATGTTTGAGTTTTATTTGTTTTGGTAAGAAAAGGTTATTTCCTTAGGACACAAATCCCAAAATGGAATAAGAAGCAAAAGGTGTTATAGTTCTGATAATATATCGCAGAATTCCTCTCCTGAAAATTTGATCAGTTGGCTCTATTATGCAAGATACCAGATGGCACTTATCTGATCTCTCCACGACCCTGACAATGGGGCCCCTATGTCCAGTTGTATAGTGTATGCACTGCACAAAGGCATCTGGCTGAGGGGGTGACTAGGAGCTGAAATCCAGCCTATGCTCTGTTTCTGGAGCTGTGCTCCTGGTCTTGCCTATTTGGCCATCAAGAAGGGCTACCTTTTTCTAGTTTTAGCAAAGGCACTGGGTGGGCTCACAGTGCCCCTAGCTCTCAAAATAGAACCTGAATGACTTTGTGCTTCCTCCTGTTTGAGGACTTCCTACCCACTGCACCATCCCTCTGGCCTCTCCTTGGACTGACTCCATCAGTTGCCATCATTCTCTTCTGATTCCTGACCTTTCCTCTGATCTCTCTAAGGGCTTCTTCCCTTCAGCCCATGGGCATGCTTGAGTCTCTCTCATCCTTAAAAGTGCCCTGTTTTTGTCTTGACCCTGCTACCAAATCTGCTCTCATCAGTATCACCAAGGACCTCTTAATTGTCAAATCCAATGGAAGTTTCTCAATTCTTATCTCACTGGATCACATTGCTGCATTTGGCTTTCTCTCAGTTTTTCCCTTCCTTGGTTTCCATGACACTGCCCACTACTGTATCTCTACACACCTCTGAACACTCCTGTGGTTTCTCTCCCACACACCCCTCTTTCTCCACCCAATCTTTTTTTTTTTTTTTAAGATTTATTTAATTTATTTATTTCTCCCCACACCCTCGGTTGTTTTGGGCTTGCTGTCTGCTCTCTGTCTTCTTTTTAAGAGGCACTGGGAACTGAACCTGGGACCTCCCATGTGGGAGGGAGGCACTCAATCACTTGAGCCACCTCCACTCCCTCCACCCAATCTTTAAATACTGGCATCCTCTAATATTCTGTCCAGGACCCACAGCTCCTCTCACTCTCCTGGGTGACTTCATCTACACTCAAGGTTACAAATACAATCTGGCCCTGATAGCTTCCAAATCTGCATCTCCTTCTCTCCCCACAGCTTAAGAGTCATCTCTTCTTCTACCTGCTATATAATTGCTCTTGAAAAATGTTTTAACCTCACCTTGACGGACACTGACCTCATTTTACATCCAAAAAATGGTGGCAGCACTATCCCATTCTGGATGGGAGATTGAGAGTAGTAATTTAGTCTCTGATATGAGAGATTGTGACTTAGCCTCTGGTAGACCAGCCAGCTATGACTTTGTTCCTAGCACATATGCATGAGTATCTTTTGTTGTAAGTGAAACTAGGTACCTTTCCATCTAAGGATTACTTTTCTCTGTATTTAATATTTCCTCAATTGTCAATTATCACTTCATCTCCTTGGACCAAATGCCAAGTGAATTCTAGGATTAAACTTGAAACATGAATGAACCAGGCTTTTGGAGACCCCACTTCCCATGCATTTTTCCACTTTCTTATTTGAAATCCTTTCACTCTTCGACCTAATTAAAGACTCTCCCCTTTCTGATGGTTGTGCAACATTGTGAATGTAATTACTGCCACAGAATTGTACAATTAGAATGGCTAAAATAGCAAATTTTATGTCTAGCTATAAAAGAAAAAATATTTATATGTTACTGCCATGAAAATTTTTGAAAAGACAATAGGGGAAAAAGATAAGTATTGGCAGGGATGTGGAGAAACCTCACATATTGCTGGTTTGAATGTAAAACGGTGCAGCTACTTTGGTAAACAGTTTGGCAGTTCCTCAAAAAATTAAACATGGAGTTCCCATTACAAAAAAAAAAAAAAAAAAAAAACAACAAAAAAACCCCACACCAACAAACCCTCCTCCTTCAAAGTTGTATTGCTTACCAGGCCATTTTGGGCAACATAAGTGGGGAGACCACTCGCTAGAGCCCAATGGTCAGGAGGTGGATTCCTGTAAAGGCCAAAGACAAATGGTGACTTTTGAGGCAGGGACAGTTGGACTACAAACTTGAATCTGGATCTTTGCCCTCCTCCTGCTCTCCAGGGGCTCCCAACACCCTCTTATATCCACTACACCTGACTGAACCCAAAATCTTGACAAACAGTTTAAAGTCCTAATTTAAACATGGAAAAAAGTGTGACGAACACAACATTTTACTGATTGCCTACCAAGTTTAACTACCTGAAAAAAGAGACAACTTTCATTAAACAAATTGTTATTGGGTCCTGAGCAAAGACATCTCCCTTCATTTCCTTCATGGAGTTAGCTTAATATTATATGTGAGGGTGGGAAACTCAACTATGGTGAGCTCCTACCATGCACCAATCACTAAGCTCAGTGTTTTACATACCTATTTATCCCTCATAAAAATATTACTGTTTTGGTTTTATAGTTTCCCCCCACCTCCTGAGATGGCTCCCTTGTCGTTTGCTCATTATTTTTGCTCATTTTTTGCACTCATTGTCTGCTCAATGCTTTTTTTTTTTTTTTTTTCCCTCATCATTTTTGCTCATTGTCTGTGCATTGTCTGCTCGTTAATTTTTGTTCATTGTCTTTTTTTTTCTTTAGAAAGCACCGGCAACCGAACCTGGGACCTCCCATGTGGGAAGTGGGTGCTCAATTGCTTGAGCCACATCCACTCCCTATTCCTTTTTTTGTTGTTGTTTTTGCTCATTGTCTGCTCATTGTTTTTTCTTGTTGTCTGCTCATTGTTTTTGCTTGTTGTCTGCTCATTGTTTTTGCTTGATGTCTGCTCGTTGTCTGTTTGTCTTCTTAAGAGGCACTGAGAACTGAACTCAGGACCTCCCATATAGGAGGTGGGCGCTCAACTGCTTGAGCCACATCTGCTCCCCAGTCTTATTGTTTTTTTATTGTTAAAAATATACATGTGGAAAAGTGAAAGAAAAACTTAATCAGAGAAGAGCTTCTGCCTCAACTCCAACATTGGCTCTTGCCAGAATATCCAGCCAGCTATATTCCCCTGGAGAATTTAGACTAAGGATTTCAACATCACCTTTATTAAAGTTTCCAGCTTGTGGCCTGCCCTATGGAATTTGGAATTGCCAGTCTCCATAGTTGCAAACTTTGAACCACCAGCATGAACTGGCAGAAATATCTTTCTTGAGGCTCCAGGAAACAGCTAAATGACTGCAGTATCGAGGAATGCACCAAATCAAGAGAAAGGCTTCTAAAAAGCAGTAGGATCTTGTGGTCCCCTGGTTGGCACCTCCCCCATCCCTTCACCAGCTCAGTGCCAGCCTACACTCCCAGTATAGCTCTCTGGTCCCAGTTCCAAAGGAGCAGAGTGGCTCTTGTGCACATGCTCAGAGCATGTACATCTGGCCCAATACATCTGGTGGTGGCCTAAGGGACTTGCCTTACAAGAACTTATCCTGAGTGTGGAAGGCATCTCAGAGAGCTCTCCTACAGAACTCTGTGGGAGAGAAGTCAAGTCATGCTGAATGAGGAAAAGGGTTGCTAGATGTAGGACATACAGGGCAATGCCTAGGACCAGAGGAAACTGTTTCCTAGGGAAGAAGGGACACTTGTAACCGCGTAAGTGAGGAATTCCTTGAGCCACACGTGCATGTCCCAGACAAGACCCATGTGCAGAAAAAAAATCAGAAATATCCTTAGGCTTTGGCCTCAAGCTATTCTCAAATAACTGATCATATGGATAAACCCTGAAGAAAAGCACTTTCAGAGGTCAATCTGCAAAGACTCGGAAAGGTGTTTCCTTTCCTTCTTACTAGCTGGATACAAGCTGTATTAGTCAGTCAAAAGGGGTGCTGATGCAAAGTACCAAAAATCTGTTGGCTTTTATAAAGGGTATTTATTTGGGGTAAAAGCTTACAGTTACAAGGCCCTAAAGAAACCAACTCAAGTTACTTCCTTACCAAAATCTGTTGCCACGTGTTGAAGTAAGATGGAAAGTGATGTCTGTGAGGGTTCAGCCTTCCTCTTTCCTCCTAAGGCTCTGTGGGTCTAGCTTCTGATCTCAGCTGTAGGCTGGCATAGGCTTGTCTCTCTTCCCAGGGCTCATTTCTTTCTTGTCTCAGCTGCTCTGTTCTCTTCACAAGGACAGCTGTAAATTATCAGGCGAATGGCTCAACTCTCTTCCCAGAGCTGCAGGATCCTCTTCCGTGTCTCTGGAGCTTTCTCTTTTCTTGCCTATCTGCTTCTGTGTGAGAGTTTGTTTTATCAGCCCATCATAGGGGCTGGGACTCAATGCTGTTGCACTCTAATGACATGATTGAATCAAAGCCCTAATCTTAACATAATTTAATCAGACATCTCAGTGAATCTAATACAATCAAAGGGCTATCATGCCCAGAGGAACAGACCAGTTTACAAACATAATCTCTATCTCTCTTTGGAATTCATAAATAATATCAAACTGCCACACAAGCTTAAGGAACAGATGCCACAGAGTCTAAATTTCAGTAACAACACATTAAAAAATTAAAATGTCCAGGTTTCAACAAAAAATTACAAAACAAAGAAACAGGAAGCGATGGCCCAGGTAAAGAAGACTAAAGGATTAGCAACTATTAATGAGGAGGACCAGACTTGGGACATACCAGACAAAGACTTTTTAAAAAGTGGTCCTAAATATGCTCAAAGAGTTAAAGGAAAACATGGACAAAAAAACTAAAGGAAATCTGGAAAGTGAAAGATGAAAATAAAAAGAGTATCAATAGAGAGATGGAAATTAAGAAAAGGAACCAAACAAAGGCAAAGATCATGGTAATAGAAATTTAAAATACCCTAGAAGGGTTCAACAGCAGATTGGAACTGGCAGAAGAAAAGATCAGTGAACTTGAAGATAAGACAATTGAAATTATTGAGTCTAAGGAGCAGAAAGAAGAAAGAATGAAGAAAAGTGAATAGAACCTGAGATACCTATGGGACACCATCAAGTATCCAATATACCCATTGTGGGAATCCCAGAAGGAGAAGAGAGAAATGTCAGAGAGAATATTCAAAGAAATAATGGCTGAAAAGTCCCATGTTTAATGAAAGGTATGCATATACACATTTGAGATGCTCAATGAACTCCAAACAGGATAAAACCAAATAGACCCTGTGGTAGTTTGAGACGATATGTACCCAGAAAAGATCACATCTTTAAATCTAATCCATTCTTGTGGGTGTGAACCTATTGTAGGCAGGACCTTTTGATTAAATTACTTCAGTTAAGGGCCTTTGGTTAGATTACTTTGGTAAGGTGTGACCCAGGGAGGGTCTTAATCCTCTTACTGGAGTCCTTTATAAATGGGATGAAGATAGAGACACACACACAGAGAAAAGACCACAGTAGCTTAGAGAGGAAACCACAGAAGCTGAAAGAGAAAGCCACAGATAGAACAGTGAGACACTGAAAGCAACAGAGCCAGAGGAGAAGACAGACCAGCAGGCTGTGACAGAAGAGTCCAGGATTGCTCACAGTCAGTCTTGGTGAGATCACAACACCTGGTGATGCCTTGATTTAGGCATTTCTTTCAGCCTCAGAACTGTAAGCTTGCAACCAATAAATCCCCATTGTAAAAGCCAACCCATTTCTGGTATATTGCTTTCAGCAGCTTTTAGCAAACAATAACAGATTTTGGTGCTGAGAGTGGGGTGCTGTGATTGCAAATACCAGAAAATGCTAAAAAGGCTTTCAAATTGGTTAATGAGTAGAGGCAGGAAGAATTGCGAGGCGCTTGATAGGAGAGACCTAGATTGCTTTGAAGAGACTTGGTAGAAATATAGACACTAAGGGTACTTCTGATGAGCCTTTGACAGAAATGATGCGTGTCATTGCAAACTGGAAGAAAGACAGTACTTCTTTTTAAAAAAACTCAAAGGAACATTTTTGTGACATATGAAAGAAATTGAAATATAGACCGTACGCTTTATATCAATGTTAAATTGCTTGAACATAACTGCATTTAAGGTGGTTACATAAGTGAATATTCCTGTTCTTAGGAAATGTACGTGACATTAAGTGTTCAAGGAGAAAGATACATAAAACATGTTTTAAAAATCATTTTCTATCCCAAGGTCATAATGATATATTTTATGTTATCTTCCAAAAGCTTTAAAGTTTCACCTTTCACATTTAGACCCTTATCCTCCCCTAGAATTTATATTTGTGTAAGTTATTTTTGAGAGAGAGGTCTTGTTTCCTTTTTTCCCATATAGGTACCCATTTATACAAGCATAATTTATTTGCCTCACTGCTTTGCAACAGCATCTTTATGATAAATAAATTCTCCATATGTGCATATGCATGGGTCTGTTTCTGGCTATTCAATCTGTCCCATTCTTCTATTCATCCATTCTTGTGCCACTACTACACTGTCTTAATTACCATATCTTTACAGTAAGTCTTGATATCTGGTAGAGCAAGTCTTTCCATCTTCTTTTTCTTCTTCAAAAGTGTCTTGGTTAATTCTGGTCCTTTAAATTTCCAAACAAATTTTAGAATCGGCTTATCAGCTTTCACACCTAGAAAAATGATCTTCTGGAATTTTGACTAGGGCTGTATTGACTCTATGAATCTTATTTGGAGACAGTAGAATCTTAACAATATTGAGTCACTCATTCTTGAACATGGTATAACTCTGCATTTATTTATTTATACTTCCTCTAACTTCTCTCAATAATATTTTGTACTTTTCTCAATAAAAGTCTTGCCCATCTTTAGAAAAGTTTTATCCTTAAGTACCTGATATGCTTGATGCTATTGAAAATGATATTTTTAATTATACTTTAAACTTTGTTTCAAGTATACAGAAGTGCAACTGATATTTTTGAATGTTGATACTG
Organism: Tolypeutes matacus; assembly: GCA_026826555.1. NCBI lineage: Eukaryota > Metazoa > Chordata > Mammalia > Cingulata > Chlamyphoridae > Tolypeutes > Tolypeutes matacus. The sequence continues at coordinate 9,895,565 of JAKSZT010010581.1, forward strand.
TATCTAGTTACTTTGTGAAACTCTTTTATTAATTCGAATATATTTTTTAATCCATTTTAAATACCCCCCCACCCATTTTTGCTGTTTTGTGTCCATTCGTTGGGCAATTATCTGTGTCTGTTTCCTGCCCTCTCTTCTCATCTTTCTCCTCCTGTCTTCACCAGGATTCGATATTGGGAACCTCTGATGTGAGAGAGAGGCATTCTGCCACCTGCACCACCTTAGTTCCTCATTTTTCGGTGTGTCTCATCTTGGCTCTCCCTTTGTGTCACTCTTCCGTTAAGTCATCATCTTGCTGCGTGGCTTGGTGTGGCCTGGCACGCCCATGTGTGGGGTCTGGGGGCTCACCTGCTTGCGGGGCTTGATGGCATGCCCATGCACGGGGCCTGGCGGCCTGCACAACTTCTATATTTTTTCTTTATTTTACTGGGAGGTCCCGGGGTTCAAACCCAGGTCCCTCCATATGGGAGATAGACGCCCAACCATTTGACCCACATCTGCCCCCAATTCTAATATTTTATCTGTAGATTCTTATGAATCTTTAGCATTTAGATACAGATTTTATCATAAAACAAATTTTACCTTTTCCCTATCTTTTTGTGTCTTTCAAAACAATTTTTTTGTTTTAATGCTACATCATAATATAATATTTTTAAATTCTTTATGTGCCAATTAAATTCAATGTGGGTAGTAACCAACAATACACATAACTCAACTGGTCACATGTCACAACAATATGAATGGTTATGACCAAGTTCACAGATAGGCAGGCAATGAAGACTACATCATGACTGTCATCTGGCTGATAGCAATGGTGCAATGGCATTGATTCTATTTCAGAAATGTCAAAAAGTAGAAAAATGTGCATCTTAGATCAATAAAATATGATAGATTTCTTTCTCATCTAGTCTGACAATCTTTATCATTTAACTGGAACATTTAGTTTATTTATATTTAAAGCAATTACTAATAAATGTGGACTTAAATCTCATATTAATGTATACTTTTGATTTTTCCCACCTGCTCTATTTTCTTTTTCTAATCTTTTATTTTGTGCTCTTTGGTTTGATTAAGAATTTATTTACTATTCAGTTTTCCCCTCCACTAGTTTTGGTGGCATATTTTGTGGAAAACACTGGGGATTACCAATATTCTGGCTGTTTCTCCTCTGTGCACATTGTAGGACAGCATTCCCTACCCACTTGAAGTTAGGTGTGGCTATATGCCTAGCTTTGGCCAGTGAAAAGTGAGCAGAAGTGATATGTGTCACCTGCAGATGGACATTTTAAGAGCCAGTATTTGTTTTGCATGTTCTCTCTTCCCTCAGGCAAGATAGTCAAGCTTGCAAGGTTCAAACTGATGACTGCTATATCAGCCTTGACCCCTGCCTATGATCAACACATTCTATTCCCCAATCCCACCCACCAACTAGCAATTGGCATGTAGTGGGATGGAAAATAAAACTTTGTTGTTTTTACCACTAAGATCTTGGGTTTTTTGTTTTTTGTTTTTACCACAGCATTGCATAGCCAAACTGATTTATAGATTCAATACAATATCAATCTAAATTCCAAAAGCCTATTTTACAGAAATGGAAAAAGCAATTACCAAATTCATGTGGAAGGGAAAGTACACCCAAATAACCAAAATCATTCTAAAAAAGAAGAACGACATGGGAGGAATTTCGCTGCCTGAACTTAAAACATAATACAAAGGTACAATGGTCAAAACTGCATGGCACTGGCATAAAGATAGTCACATCGATCAGTGGAATTGAATTGAAAGCACAGAAATAAACCCTCCCTTCTATGGCCAACTGGTTTTTGACAATCCTACCAAATCCATGTTTACAGGACAAAACAGTCTTTTCTACAAATTGTGCTGGGAGAACTGGATATCCATAACCAAAAGAATGATAGAGTTCCCCTGTCTCACTCAAAATGGATTAAATACCTAAATATAAAAGTCAGAACCAAAAAACTACTAGAAGAAAATGTAGGGAAACATCTTAAAGACCTTGTGGTAGGTGGTGGTTTCTTGAGTCTTATATCCAAAGCAAAAGAAAAAAAAGAGATAAATGGGACCTCCTCAAAATTAAACACTTTGGCACCTCACAGGACTTTGTCAAAAGGGTGAAAAGGGTGAAATGGCAGCCAACTCATTGGGAAAAATATCTGATAAGGGTTTAATATGCATAATATATAAAGAGATGTTACAACTCAACAACAAAAAGACAACCCTGTTAAAAAATGGGAAAAGACTTGAATAGACATTTGTCCAAAGAAGAAATACAAATTGCAAAAAAAAAAAAAACCATGAAAAAAATGTTCAAAATCACTAATTATTAGGGAAATGCAAAATAAAAACTATAATGAATGTGAATATTATCGCTGACCTGATTTTGTGATAATCAGGGTAGGCTAAACTTTCGCTATATTAGAAACCATGCATGTGTCCCCAGACCCAGTTTTTCTCCCTAGGTCTGGTTTTTAGAATGTTGGTGATAAACTAAGGCTGATTTATTATATGACCATCCTGTATGGGAAAAGACTGTAACTTTGGGTATCTTTGGTCAACCTTAAGAGATATAGCAGGGGGACGGATGTGGCTCCGGTGGTTGGGTGTCCGTCTCCCATGTGGAGGGACCTGGGTTCGACCCCTGGGACCTCCCAGTGAAAATAAAAAGAAAAATATAGAAGGCATTTGGTCCCTAGGCCCTGTGCACAGGTGAGCCTCCAGGCCCTCCCTGTGGGTGAGCCACCAGGCCCTATGCACCAGTGTGCTGCCAGGCCCAGCAAGCACCCAGCAAGATGATGACGTAACAGGAGAGTGACACAAGGGAGAGCCAAGAATAGACACAATGAAAAACCAGGAACTAAGGTGGCGCAGGTGGTAGTAGTACGCCTCTCTCCCACACTGGAGTTTCCAAGGATCAAATCCCAGTGAAGACAGGAGGAGAAGGATGAGAAGAGAGGGCAGGAAACGGACACAGAGAGTTGCCCAGCGAATGGACACAGAAACAGCAAAAACGGGGTGGAGGGTGGGGGGGTGTAAAAATGGATACAAGTAAATAAATAAATAAATCCTTAAAAAAATGTATAGGGGAGGAAGATTCGAACCATAGTTAGTAGTAATATTTTGACGATGCCTTTTCATAATTTGTTAACAAATGTTTCACAACAATGCAGGATGTTTGTGTGTGTGGGGGTGATGTGTGGGTGCCCTGTATGATGTTATGCATGTTTGTTTTGTAAGATCACGATGTTTACTGAATACTTATAGTTTATATATGTTCATGTACAAATGACATACTTCAATAAATTGTTTTTAAAAAATCTATAATGAGATATCATTTCACACCTATCAGAATGATCACTATTAAAAAGACAAAGGAGAACAAGTGCTGGATAGGATGTGGAGAGATAGGAACACTTATTTACTCTTGGTGGGGATGTAGAATGGTACAGCCACTGTGGAGGACTGTTTGGCAGTTCCTAAAGAAGGTGAATATAGATTTGCCATGTGACCCTGCAATACCACTACTGGGTATATATGCAGAAGAACTGAGAGCAGTGACACAAACAGACATCTGCACACCGATGTTCATAGTGGCGCTATTCACAATTGCCAAAAGTTGGGAACAACCCAAGTGTCCATCAACTAATGAATGGATAAAGAAACTGTCACATATTCAGATGATGGAATATTATGCAGCTATAAGAAGAAATGAAGTAGTGAAACGTTATGACAACTGGATAAACTTAGAGGACATTACATTGAGTGAAGCAAACCAGACACAAAAAGACAAATACTGTATGAATGTGCTACTATGAACTAAATATATTGTGTAATCTCATGGAGTTAATAACTTGAATATGGGTCACCAGATAATAGAATGAGGTTAGAGAATAGAAAGCTGAGGGTTAACTTGTGCAAAATTGGTAAAAAGGATGTGTGTTAATCTTTGGAAATGAATAGAAAAGGTGAATGCACAACATAATGTTTCTAACTAGCAGTGCTATTATGTGGGTTGAAAGTGGTTTAAAGGGAAAGTCTAAGGTCATGTATATTACTAAAAGGAAAGCTAAAAAATGTAACATGGGACTGTATAGTAATAGTAAAACCACTTGTGAAATATGAATATGGGTAAAATTGCAGATATAAGTCTGTTTTTCTTTGAAGTTGAACAAATGTCTTTTAATACTACAAGATGTTATTAGACAAAAAAAGAATTATCCAAGTGAAAGGAACCAGGCACAAAGTATGACATATTGTATGATTCCATTTATATAAAATGCAAATATAAATCAATTTATAAAGATAAAATTAGGTTAGTGGTTATGTAGGGCTGGCTGGGGAAGGACTGCTAAGGGATGTTGAGTTTCTCTTTTTGGAATAATGAAATGGTTCTAAATTTTTTTTGTAGTGATGAATGCACAACACTGTATATACTAAAAGCTATTGATTTTACACTTTGGATATATCATATGGTATGTGAATATATCTCAATAAAACTGTTTAATAAATAAATAATTGTACAAGAATAGCCAGAAATATAGCTATGTACAGCAGAGGAAGCATAGAGAGATTGAGAGGTGAAGAAATTTGTTTGTTTATCTTCTTTTTGCTTATTATTGAAATAATAAAAATGTTCTAATAATGACTGAAGGACTTCCAGGAAGATGGTGGACTAGTAAGACACGGGAATCTCTTCTCCAGAAAAAATAGCTACAGGACAGGCTGAAACAGCCCCGAAAAAGATCTTCTAGGGTTTAGGACAGCAGGTGAAGCCTGCACACCACCCAGAAGAGAGAGAGACAAAAGAGGGAAATCGCAACAACAGAACCATGAGTTGGAACCAGCAGAGGATGCTGCTGCCAACACCCTCCCCCACACTCTTTAGAATTCTGGGGCCTCTGGGCCTGTGACTACAGACAAAGGGGGCTCCAAGGATCTACCACTCCCAGAAAGGGGAGAGAGAGGGACACAGCCTAAGGCTGACTCAGATTCTAACCCGCAAATTTGGGCTGCAGAGCCCCACAGACCCTTACACACGGTGGTTTGCCCTGGGAGCCTAGGAAGGTCTGGAGAAATCCGACCCCCTTGCAATCTCCCTCTCTTCTAGTCTGGACTAATTGTTGAGGACTCCATGGAGAGGGAGAGAGAGCCTGGGGCTGACTCTGTTTTTGACTCACAGGTTTGGTCAGCCTTGTCCGGAGAGCCCCTTCCAGGACGGGTGGGGCTGCGCCATTGTTTGCCTTGGAGCCAGCAAGCGGCTAAAGATATACAAATCTCCCAATCTCCTCCTCTACTAACAGGGACTAATTGTTCAGTACTCAGAGGGGAGTGGAACTATTTCCTAGCTGGGAAAAGGGAGGGGGCTGCCAGAGAAGGCTGGAGAACTGTGTCAAAAAGTTTGAATTACAAGGCTCTTAGCCCCCAGACAGGAAGCTCTATCACATTGATCTAGTCTGTGTCACAACAAATACACTCCGACCAGGCATTGACTTGAGCACTGCCAAAGAGCGCCATCTCCTGGCAGACCAAGGAAATGCACATAAGAAAATAAAAAATAAGTAGGAGAGGCTTTTTGTGGCCTCTAGACTATCCCTGCCAAAGGCCCTAGGAAGTGACTCTACAACCAATTACTGGGTCCAGTGCCCAGTTTTGAGCAACCAGCAGGACATTCTTAACAATCTATGTCGAGCCAAAAATCAAAGAGCTATGGTAACTCATAGCCTCCTGCCACTAAATCCCTATAAAAGAGAAAGAGATTGAGCGTCTGAGTAAACTACATCCTAACCAGATGCCTAAACACCAGCAAAAAATTACAAGCCATACTAAGAAAATAGAAGACATGGCCCAAGAAAAGGAATACATCAAAGTCCCAGAAGAGATGCAGAATTTGAGAGAACTAATCAGCGAGATGAGCACAAGTTTCCAAAATCAAATTAATGAGTTGAAAGACAATATAGTTAAAGAGATAAATGACATCAAGAAGACACTGAGGCAACGCAAAGAAGAATCTGAAATCCTGAACAGAAAAGTAACAGAGTTCATGGGAATGAAAGACACAATAGGTGAGGTCAAAAACACATATGAGGCATACAACAGCAGACTTAAAATGACAGAAAAAAGAATAAGTGATACCGACCACAGCAGCTAAAATTGAAGAGAGAAAAGAACACAGAGAGAAAAGAATGGAAAAAATTGAGCAGGGGCTCAGAGAGTTGAATGACAACATAAAACTCAACAACATACGAATCATGGGAGTTTCCAGAAGGGGAAGAGAAGGGAAAAGGGGCAGAAAGAGTATTTGAGGAAATAATAGCTGAAAATTTCCCAACTCTCACAAAAGAAATGGCGCGGGAGCGTCGGGGAGGCCGTGAATTCTGTTTCAAGGCAGCGTTGAGCCCGCCGAGTACACATCATGAGTAAAGCTCACCCGCCCGAGTTGAAAAAATTTATGGACAAGAAGTTATCATTGAAATTAAATGGTGGCAGACATGTCCAAGGAACATTGTGGGGATTTGATCCCTTTATGAATCTTGTGATAGATGAGTGTGTGGAGATGGCAACTAGTGGGCAACAGAACAATATTGGAATGGTGGTAATACGAGGAAATAGTATCATCATGTTGGAAGCCTTGGAACGAGTATAAATAATGACTTTGTTCGGCAGAGAAATCAATTGCTTCCACGTGTTCCCTCTCCAAAGGGCCTGTTTTACTGTGATATAATAATTGGGTCATGTATAGTCTTCATATTAAGTTTTTTGTTAAATAAACTTTTGTAATAGTCAAAAAAAAAAAAAAAAAAAGAAATGAGCTTACATGTCCAAGAAGCACACTGTACCCCAATCAGAATAAATTCAAATAGACCTACTCTAAGACACATACTACTCAGAATGTCAAATGTCAAAGATAAAGAGAAAATTCTCAGAGCATCAAAAGAGAAGCAAACAATCATGTACAAGGGACGTCCAGTAAGACTTAGTGCAGATTTCTCTTCAGAAACCATGGAGGCGAAAAGACTGAGGTATGATACAATTAGGAAACTTAAAGAGAAAAACTGCCAGCCGAGAATTCTTTATCCAGCAAAACTGTCCCTCAAATATGAAGGTGAGTATAAACTATTCACAAACAAATAGAAACTAAGAGAGTTTGCAAAAAAGAATCTATCTTTGCAGGAAATATTAAAGGAAGCCTTGGAACCTGAAAGAAAAAGACAGGAGAGAGAGGCTTGGAGGAGAGTATAGAAGAAAGAATAGCAGAAAGGATAACCAAAAGAGTAAAAAGAGAGACAAAAACAAGATGACATATGAGAAGCAAAGAATAAAGTGGAGGAAGTAAATAGTGCATTTACAGTAATATCATTGAATGTGAATGGATTAAACTCCCCAATCAAAAGATATAGGCTGATTGAGTGGATAAAAAAACATGAGTCATCCATATGCTGCTTATAAGAACTCACCTTAGACCCAGAGATACAAACCGGCTGAAAGTGAAAGGTTGGGAAAAGATACTCCACGTGAGTAGTAACCAGAAAAGAGCAGGGGTAGCTATACTAATATCAGACAAACAGACTTTAAATGCAAAAAAGTTACGAGATACAGAAGGCCATTATATATTAATAAAAGGGACGATCCACCAGGAAGATATAACAGTCATAAATATTGACGCACCTAACCAGGGTGCCCCAAAATATCTGAGACAAATTCTGGCAAAACTAAAGGGAGAAATTGACATTTCTACAATAGTCATTGGAGACTTCAACACACCACTCACATCATTAGATAGAACAACTAGACAGAAGATCAACAAGGAAACAGAGAACTTGCACAATATGATAAACAAGGTAGACCTAACAAACATATACAGAACACTGCATCCAAACTCAGCAGGTTATACATTCTTCTCAAGTGCCCATGGATCTTTCTCCAGTATAGACCACATGTTAGGTCACAATGAAACACTCAATAAATATCAAAAGATTGAAATTATACAAAGCACCTTCTCAGATCATAATGGAATGAAACTAGAAATCAATAATAGACAGGAAAAAAGTAAATTTGCAAATGTGTGGAGACCGAACAACACATTCCTAAATAATCAGTGGGTCAAAGAAGAAATTGCAAGTGAAATCAGTAAATATATTGAGACAAATGAAAATGAGAACATAGCATATCAAAACTTATGGGATACAGCGAAGGCAGTCTTGAAAGGGACATTTATAGCCCTAAATGCCTATATTAAAAAACAAGAAAGCGCTAAACTCAAAGATTTAACTGAACAACTAGAGAAACTAGAAAAAGGACAGCAAACCAATCCCAAAGCAAAAAGAAGGAAAGAAATAATAAAGATTAGAGCAGAAATAAATGAAAATGAGAACAGAAAAACAATAGAGAAAATCAACAAAACCAAAAGCTGGTTCTTTGAGAAGATCAATAAAATTGACAAACCTCTAGCTAGACTAACAAAGAAAAAAAGAGAGAAGATGCAAATAAATACAATCAGAAATGAAAGGGGGGGAGTTGCAAATGACCTCACAGAAATAAAAAGAATCATAAGAGGATATTATGAGAAACTATATGCCAACAAACTAGACAACCCAGATGAAATGGACAAATTTCTAGAAACGCACAACCAACCTACACTGACGCTACAAGAAATACAAGAACTTAACAAACCAATCACATTTAAGGAGATTGAATCCGTCATCAAAAATCTCCCAGCAAAGAAAAGTCCAGGACCAGATGGCTTCACAGGTGAATTCTACCAAGCATTTCTAAAAGAATTAACACCAATCCTGTTTAAACTCTTCCAAAAAATTGAAGAGGACGGAAAATTACCCAACACATTTTATGAAGCCAACATCACCCTAATACCAAAGCCAGATAAAGATTCTACAAGAAACGGAAATTACAGACCAAACTCTCTAATGAACATAGATGCAAAAATTCTCAACAAAATACTTGCAAATACTTACTGTTTGCGGATGACATGATCCTGTACTTAGAAAATCCTGAAGTATCCACAACAAAGCTACTTGAACTAATAAATGGGTTCAGCAAAGTGGCAGGATACAAGATCAACACGCAAAAGTCAGTAATGTTTTTGTACACTAGTACTGAAGAATCTGAGGAGGAAATCAGGAGGAAAATTCCATTTTCAACAGCAACAAAAAGACTCAAATACCTAGGAGTTAATTTAACCAAAGAAGTACAGGACCTATATGCAGAAAACTACAAAATAATGCTAAAAGAAATTTTAAAAGACCTAAACAAATGGAAAGACATTCTGTGTTCATGGATTGGAAGAATAAATATCGTGAAGATGTCAATCTTGCCCAAACTGATTTATAGATTCAATGCAATACCAATCAAAATCCAACAGCTTACTTTACAGAATTAGAGAAGGCAATTATTAAATTCATCTGGAAGGGCAAGTGCACCCGAATAGCCAAAAGTATTCTAAAAAAGAAGAGCAATGTGGGAGGAATTTCACTGCCTGACCTTGAAACATATTACAAAGCTACAGTGGTCAAAACAGCATGGTACTGGCATAAAGCTAGACACATTGATCTGTGGAATTGAATTGAGAACCCAGAAAAAAAATACCCTCACCTATACAGTCAACTGGTTTTTGACAAACCTACCAAGTTAATGTTAACAGGACAAAACAGTCTCTTCAACAAATGATGCTGGGAGAACTGGATATCTATAACCAAAAGAATGAAAGAGGACCCCTATCTCACCCCCTATACAAGAATCAACTCATAATGGAGCAAAGATCTAAATATAAAAGCCAGGACCATAAAACTACTAGAAGAAAATGTAGGGAAACATCTTCAAGACCTTGTAGTAGGTGATGGTTTTTTGGACCTTACACCCAAAGCATGTGCAACAAAAGAAAAAATAGAAAAATGGGACCTCCTCAAAATTAAATACTTTTGCACCTCACAGGACTTTGTCAGAAGGGTGAAAAGGCAGCCAACTCAATGGGAAAAAATATTTGGAAATCACATATCTGATAAGGGTTTAATATTCAGGATATATAAAGAGATGTTACAACTCAACAATAAAAAGACAAACGACCTAATTTAAAAAAATGGGCAGGGGGTCGGATGTGGCTCAACTGGTTGGGCGTCCGTCTCCCATATGGAGGGACCCGGGTTCGATTCCCGGGACCTCCCGGTAAAAAAAAAATAAAAAAATAAAAAAATAAAAAATAAAAAAAATGGGCAAAAGACTTGAATAGACATTTCTCCAAAGAAGAAATACAAATGGCAAAAAAAAAAACACATGAAGAAATACTCAACATCACTCATGATTAGGGAAATGCAAATCAAAACTACAAAGAATTCTCATTTCACACCTATCAGAATGGCTACTGTTAAAAAGACAGAGAACTCCAAGTGTTGGAGAGGATGTGGAGAGATAGGAACACTTTTTCACTGCTGGTGGGAATGCAGAATGGTACAGCCACTATGGAGGACTGTTTGGCAGTTCCTAAAGAAGTTGAATATAGACTTGCCACGTGACCCTGCAATACCACTACTGGGTATATACCCAGAAGAAATGAAAGCAGTAACACGAGCAGACATCTGCACACTGATGTTCATAGCAACATTATTCACCATTGCCAAAGTTGGAAACAACCCTGGTGTCCATCATCAGATGGATAAACAAACTGTGGTCTATTCACACAATGGAATATTATGCAGCTGTAAGAAGAAATTAAGTCGTAAAGCATATGACAAACATGGATGAACCTGGAGGACATTATGTTGAGTGAGGCAAACACTAAAGGACAAATACTGCATGAATTACTATGAACCATTATTGTGTAACATATTGTTTGATTCAAAAAAAATTTTATATTTATCCATTACATTTAAATGAGAATGTATATATTTATTCATCTTTGTTTACTTTTTAGTTTTTAATTGTTTATATTTTCAATTATTAAATGTACAAAATAAAGTAAAAAAAAATGATTGAAGTGATGAATACACACCTCTGTGATGATACTAAATACCATTGATTGTACATTTTGGACAAATCGTATGCTTTATTAATATGTATCAATAAAATTGATTTGTTTAAAAAAAGGGGGGGGGAATAGAGAGGAAAGATGGTAGCAGAGTAAGATGCTCCAAGTGTCAGCTCATCCTACAGCACAGTTAGGAATAAGCAAGAGCTATCTAAATCACCTGTTTAGGGAAACGAATGTGGGTCAAGCAATTGGCTCCCATCTACCATATAGGAGGTTCAGGGTTCAATTCCCAGGGCCTCCTGGTGAAAGGCAAGCTGACCCGCATGGCAAGCTGCCCAGTGAAGGAGTGCTGGCCTGCGCAGGAGTGCCGGCCCTCATAGGAGAGCTGGCGCAGCAAGATGACGCAACAAAAAGAGACACAGAGGAGAGACAATGAGAGACCAGGGGGCTGAGGTGGCGCAAGAGATTGAGGACCTCTCTTCCACTCCGGAGTCCCAGGATCTGTTCCCGGTGCTGCCTAAAGAGGAGACAAGCAGACATAGAAGAACACAGAGAGCAGACAGCGAGCTCAAAAACAACGAGGGTGGGTGGGGAGAAATAAATAAATAAATAGAGGGCCCAGGAGACAGAAGAGCATCCTACAACATCCTTTAAGAACAGAAGGAGGAAACTGCCCATCTGTAGTGAAGACTCATAAGTACAGCACTCCATGCCGTGAGGGCCAGTGGCCATCTTCTGCTGGTGGCGCAAGCTGCCTAGGGAGCTATTCCCTGGCTGGAGTTGGAAACTCCATTTCCTCAAGATGGGAGGAAGAGATGGCCAGGAACAAATTTAAGCTACTGATTAGTAAATTTGGCTGGCTAAAGTCCAATCCTAAAAGCAGCTAGTTTGAGCCTGTTCAAGTCATAAAGAAGCCAGTAGCTTCCATTTTAATTCTGTTCCTGGTATCAGGGGAAGCAGTGCTGATTGAAAATCACAGTGAAAGTAGGAACCTGCTTCATTCCATCCAGATCCCAGTGCAGCCCTAGCCTAGACTGCAGTTCTGCCTACAGTGCAGAAAAGCTGGAGGGCTCTGCACCAGCCTTTCCAGGCAACTGCAGCCACTTTTAGTCCACATGAACCAGATTGTTGGACACATTTCAGGCTCTATCCTGACCTTGACAGAGCAGGAGGGGGCACAGTGCGCCCTCAGCCTCTCTGGGCAACTGCAGCAATTTCGGCACGCACGGACTTGACTGATGGGCAAACCTGTGAATATGTCTCCGCCTCCAATAGGATAGTAGGGGGGTGGTTTTTCCTCACCTCTGTGGGCAACTGCAGGAGCCTTCGGCCTGCATGGACTACAGTGTTGGGCACTCCTGTGGGTCCATTCCCGCCTCTAACAGGGGCAGAAGGGACAGTGCTCCCTCGCCTCTCTGTGCAACTGCAGCTGCTTTTAGCCTGCACAAACCAGATTATTGGACACACCTCTGGCTCCATCCCTGCCCCTGAAAGGGCAGGAGGAGGGATAATGCATTCTCAGCCTACGCAGGCAACTGCAGCCACTTTTGGCACACAGATTAGACTGGTGGGCAAACCTGTGGATGCATCTCTGCCTCCAGTAGGATAAGAGGGAGGGGTGTTTCCTCAACCTCTCTGGGCAATGCAGCTGCTTTTGGACCACATGAACTAGATTTTGGACAATTCTGTGGCTCCATCCCCACCCATGGAAGAGCAGGAGGAGGGACAATGCTCCCTCACCCTCTCCAGGCAACTGCAGTCAGTTTTGGACTGCATAGACTAGATTTCTGGGCACACTGGAGGCTCCATTTCCATCCCTGGCAGAGAGTAGGGAGGCCAGTGCCTCAGCAGTCTACCTGGGCAACGGCGCTCAGTTTTGACTGGTATAGCTTAGTTTGCTGTCCACACCTGTGGGGCCATCCTTGCCCCAGGCAGGGGAGGAAGGGGCATGAAACGTCATCATTCTCTCCAGGCAAGTATTGAAGGTCTTGACCTGCATGTCTTGGATTACAGCACATGGATGCAGCTCCATCCCTACCCCTGATAGGGGAGAAAGGTGAGAGACATGTCATCAGTTCCTGGGGCAATGCAGCCAGCTTCAGTCTCCATTGTTTATGGTACCAACAGCATCCTCAGCTCCTATTCTGCAACCACCATGGGAGAAAGGGCAAGAAACAGATGAAAAAGAGCTGGAAAAAGTCAGATTGGCTAAACTTGGCCACTATAAAGTTCCAGATTAAGTTGAACAAAGTTTCAAAGAGGGACTGAAGCACAAAGCCAATCAAATAGAAAGCCCTAGACTAAAGAGAGAAACTCCTGCAGCTAATTAAGCCTACCGTCTCCCTCTCCCCGTGGGGGCCCGGTGTGCAGTGGCTGCGGACAGCAGCCTCCTTGGTAGTGTACGCGGCCTGTTGCTTGTACAGGTTGCCCTAAGGAACCTTGGAGACAGCCCTTGCCTGTTGATGGTCCTGTCTGACCTCGTGCCATCCCCAATCTAGGCTCCAGACGGGTATGCGAGGTGCCTTTGGAAAGCCTCAGGGGACGGTGGCCCGGGTCCACATCGGCCAAGTCATCATGTCCATCCGCACCAAGCTTCAGAACAAGGAGCATGTGATTGAGGCACTGTGCAGGGCCAAGTTCAAGTTCCCTGGCCGCCAGAAAATCCACATCTCCAAGAAGTGGGGCTTCACCAAGTTCAATGCTGACGAATTCGAAGACATGGTGGCCGAGAAGCACCTCATCCCGGATGGCTGTGGGGTGAAATACATCCCCAATCGTGGCCCCTTGGACAAGTGGCAGGCCCTGCACTCATGAGGGCTTTGCCAGCACTGCCCTCACCCAACCTGTGCCCTCCAATAAATGACTTCCTGGCAAAAAAAAAAAAAAAAAAAAAAGAGAGAGAAACTGAGCCCAGAATAAATACATCTAGTAAATCAGATGCTGAGACACCAAAAAAAAATTGCAATCCATACCAAGAAACAGGAAGATATGGCCCAGTCAAAGGAACAAACTAAGCCTCCAAATGACATAAAGGAGTTATCTCAACTCTTTTATGTTCAAACAAATCTCCATAATAAATTCAATGAGATGACTAAAGAGGTTAAGGACCTCAAGAAGACACTGGGTGAGCACAAAGAACAATGTGAAAGCATACATAGAAAAATAGCATATCTTATGGGAATGGAAGGCACACTAAGTGAAATTTAAAAATATACTTGAGGCATATAATAACATATTTGAAGAGGCAGAAGAAAAGATCAGTGAGCTTGAACACATGGCCTCCAAAACCAAACATACAAAAGAGATAAAAGAATGGGAAAAATTGAACAGGATCTCAGGGAACTAAATGATGGCAAGAGAAATGCAAACATACATGTCATGGGTGTCCCATAAGGAGAAGAGAAGGGAAAAGGGGCTGAAGGAATATTTGAGGAAATGATGGTAGAAAATTTCCCAACACTATCGAAGTACATAGATATCTGTATCCAAGAAGCACAATCTATTCCCATGTGAATAAATCCAAACAGACCAACTCCAAGCCACATACTAATCAGAATATCAAATGCCAAATACAAAGAGAGAATCCTGAGAGCAGCAAGCGAAAAGAGATTCATCACATACAAGGGATGCCCAAGAAGATTAAGTGCTTATTTCTTATCAGAAACCATGGAGGCAAGAAGGCAGTAGTGTCATATATTTAAAATACTGCAAGAGAAAAACTGCCACCAAAAAATTTTATATCTGGGAAGACTGTCTTTCAAAAATGAGGACAAGTTTAGAGTATTTACAGATAAACAGAAACTGAGAGAATTTGTAACCAACTGAACAGGTTTGCAGGAAATACGAAAGGAAGTGCTATATCCTGAAAAGAAAAGACAAGAGAGGCTTTGAAAAGAGTCTAGAAATTAAGATTTTATCAGTAAAAGTAACTAAAATTGTAAAAAGAGTGGTGAAAACAAGATATGACAGATAAAACCCAAAGATCAAAATGGGTGAAGTAAGAACTACCTTTACAGTAATAACATTGAATGTTAATGGATTAAACTCCCCAATCAAAAGACACAAACTGGTGGAATGAATAAGAAAACATGAGTTATCTATATGCTGTCTAAAAATATATTCCACGTAGGCAGTAACCAAAAAAAAAAAAAAAAAAAAAAGAAAAGACTGGAGTGCTTCCAGGAAGACAGCAGATTAGAAAGACAGGGGCCTCTCTTCTCTCCCAGAAAAATACCTAGAGGACAGGCAGAAATAGCCAGAAAAAAATGTTCTAGAGTTCAGGACACCAGAGGAAGGCTGAACAACACCCAGAGGAGAGAGGGGCACAGGGGAATAAAGTCTCAGCATTAAGACCGTGAGTAGGAGCTGCACCTGCAGCTGCTGGTGCCCTACCTCCACCCTATAAGCAGACAATTTTGAATTCTCCAGGCTTGGGCCAGTGGCTACATATAGAGGAGGCCACAGGGATCCACCTCCCGAGAAAACAGGAGAAAGAAGGATAGCCCAGAGCTGATTCAGCTTTTTGCCGGCACATTTGGTCTGCTGTGTCCCACAAGCACTTTCAGGCTGGTTTTGGATGCAGTATTGTTTGCCTTGCAAGCTAGCATGGGACTAAAATGATCCGACAGTCTCAATCACCCCCCCTACTACTGGGACTGGTTGTTGAGAACACAGAGGAGAGTGGAATTATTTCCTACCCAGGAAAAGGGAGGGGGCTGCCAGAAACGGTTGAATAACAGCCTTTGAGAAAGGTTGAATTGGGAGGCTCTGAATAACCTCCAGACAGGATTCTCTGCCATATTGCTGCTGACCCTGCGGCAGCAAACACACTTCTACTTGGCTGTGAACAAAGAGGCTGCATAAGAGCACCATCTGCTGGCAGAATAAGGATATGCATGTGAAGAAATTAAAAGTAAATAAGTAAGAAAGCCTTTTTCCAATCTTTACAGCCTCCCTACCCAAGACCCTTGGAAGCAAATCTACAACCCATTACTGGATCAATGGCCCAGATTTGAGCAACAAACAGGGACAATCCTAAAGACCCACAACAGGTTGAAATAAGAATCAAAGAATGGCAGTCACATAGACAGGAAAGGGGAAATTTTGCAAATGTGTAAAGGCTAAACAATATACTTCTAAACAATCAGTGGGTCAAAGAAGAAATTGTAAGTGAAATTAGTAAATATATTGGGAAAAAAATGAAAATGAAAACACAGTTTATCAAAACTTATGGATATCATGAAGGCAGTTCTGAGAGGGAAATTTGTAGCCCTAAACTCCAATATTAAAAAAGAAGAGCTAAAATCAAATATCTAACTGAATAACTGGAGAAACTAGAAAAAGAACAGAAAATCATTCCCAAAGCAAGCAGAAGGAAAGAAATAATAAAGATTAGAGCAGAAATAAATGAAATTGAGAACAAAAAATATAAAAATAATCTGCAGCTAATTAAGCCTACCGTCTCCCTCTCCCCGTGGGGGCCCGGTGTGCAGTGGCTGCGGACAGCAGCCTCCTTGGTAGTGTACGCGGCCCGTTGCTTGTACAGGTTGCCCTAAGGAACCTTGGAGACAGCCCTTGCCTGTTGATGGTCCTGTCTGATCTCGTGCCATCCCCAATCTAGGCTCCAGACGGTATGCGAGGTGCCTTTGGAAAGCCTCAGGGGACGGTGGCCCGGGTCCACATCGGCCAAGTCATCATGTCCATCCGCACCAAGCTTCAGAACAAGGAGCATGTGATTGAGGCACTGTGCAGGGCCAAGTTCAAGTTCCCTGGCCGCCAGAAAATCCACATCTCCAAGAAGTGGGGCTTCACCAAGTTCAATGCTGACGAATTCGAAGACATGGTAGCCGAGAAGCACCTCATCCCGGATGGCTGTGGGGTGAAATACATCCCCAATCGTGGCCCCTTGGACAAGTGGCAGGCCCTGCACTCATGAGGGCTTTGCCAGCACTGCCCTCACCCAACCTGTGCCCTCCAATAAATGACTTCCTGGCAAAATAAAATAAAATAAAATAAAACAATATTTAAAAAAAAATATATATATATATATAAATAAAAAAAAAGAAAGAAAAAGAAAAACAATAGAGAAAATCAACAAAACCAAAAGCTGGTTCTTTGAGAAGATCAATAAAATTGACAAACTCTTAGCCAGACTAACAAGGAAAAAAAGAGAGATGATGCAAATTTTAAAAATCAGAAGTGAAAAGGGCAAAGTTTTGACTGATCCCACAGAAATAAAAGGATCATAAGAGAATATTATGAGACACTCTATGCCAACAAACTAGACAATCTAGAGGAAAAGGACAAATACCTAGAAACACACAAATAACCTACATTGACTCTACAAGAAATACAAGAAATTAACAAAGCAATCACATTTAAAGAGATTGAATAAGTCAATAATCTCCCAACAAAGAAAAGTCCAGGACCTGATAGTTTCAGACGTGAATTCTACCACACATTTTGAGAAGAATTAACACCAATCCTGTTTAAACTCTTCCAAAAAAATTGAAGAGGAGAGAAAACTACCCAGCACATTTAGGGTAATGCAAATCAAAGCTACAATGAGATATCATTTCACACCTATTTAAATGGCCACTATTAAAAAGACAGAAAACTAAAAGTGTTGGAGAGGATGTAGTGGGAATGTAGAATGATACAGCCGCTGTGGAGGACCATTTGGCAGTTCCTAAAGAAGCTGTATATAGATTTACCATAGGACCCATCAATACCACTACTAGGTATGTACCCAGAAGAACTGAGAGCAGTGACCAACATTCATAGTGGCATTATTCACAATTGCCAAAAGATGGAAACAGCCCGTGTATTAGTCAGCCAAAGGGGTACTGATGCAAAGGACCAGAAATCTGTTGGCTTTTATAAAGGGTATTTATTTGGGATAGAAGCTTACAGTCCCAAGGCCATAAACAGTAAGTTACTTCCCTCACCAAAGTCTGTTACCACGTGTTGGAGCAAGATGGCTGCCAGTCTCTGCGAGGGTTCAGCCTTCCTCTGCCTCTTTAAAAAAATTTTTTTAAATTTTTTATTATTTTTAAAGCAGTTTTACTGAGATATGTTCACATACCATACATTCCATCTAAAGCATACAAACAATGGCTTTTAGTATAATCAGTGTTGTGCATTCATTACCACAAAACATTTTAGAACAATTTCATTACTCCAAAAAGAAAAACTCCACACCCCTTGGCAGTCATCTCTCCATCCCTCTATTCTTCCCCAACCTTACATAACCAGTAATCTAATTCCATCTTTATAAATTAATTTATATTTACATTTTATATAAATGGAATCATACAATACGTAGTACTTTGTATCTGTATTCTTCTTCTTTTTTTTTTTAAGATTTTTTTTCTATTTATTTACTTTTATCCATTTTTACACCACCTTTCCTGCCCCCCCCCATTTTTGTTGTTTTTGAGTCCATTCACTGGGCAATTCTCTGTGTCTGTTTCCTGCCCTCTCTTTTCATCCTTCTCTTCCTGTCTTTACCTGGATTCGATCCTGGGAAGCTCCAGTGTGGGAGAGAGGTGTCCTACCACCCACACCACCCTAGTTCCTGGTTTTTCGGCACATCTCATCTTGGTTCTCCCTTGTGTCACTCTCCTGTTATGTCATCACCTTGCTGCATGGTTTGGCGGGGCCTGGCGGTGCACCCATGCAAAGGGCCTAGCGGCCTGTGTGCCTTCTATACCTTTCTTTTTTTTCATTTTTATCAGGAGGTCCCAGTGATTGAACCCAGGTCTCTCCATATGGGAGACGGATGCCCAACCACCCGAGCCTCATCCGTCCCCCTGCTATATCTCATAAGATTGACCAAAGATACCTAGAGTTACAGTCATTTCCCATACAGGGTGGTCATATAATAAATCAGGCTTGGTTTATCACCAGCATTCCAAAAACCAGACCTAGGGAGGAAAAACTAGGTCTGGGGACACATGCATGGTTTCTCATATAGCGAATGTTTAGCCTACCCTGATTATCACAAAATCAGGACAGCGAGAATATTCGCATCTTCCTATGCCTCTTAAGGCTCCAAGGTCCCAGCTTCTTCTGATCTCAGCTGTAGGCTGACATAAGACTGGTCTCTTTTCCTGGAGCTCATCTCTTTCCCGGTTCAGCTGCTCTGCTCTCTCCACAAGTCCAGCTGAAAACGATCAGGTGAACAACTTGGCTCTCTCCTCGGGGCTCCAGCGTCAAAAACTCAGCTCTCTCCTCTGCCGTGTAGTTTTCTGTGTGAGTGCCCACCCACCAAGGAGGCGGGGCCTCAACATCCTAGTGACCTGGCCAAATCAAAGCCCTAATCTTAATTTAATCAAGTAAAAGTGAAACCTCTGAATTTAATACAATCAAAGGGGAACATGCCCAGAAGAACAGACCAGTTTACAAACATAATCAATATTTCTTTTTTGTAATTCATCAATAATATCAAACTGCCACAACTCCAGTGTCCATCAAACAATGAATGAATAAACAAATTGTGGGATATACACATGATAGACTATTATGCAGCTGTAAGAAGAAATGAAGTAGTGAAACATATGACAATAGGATGAACCTGGAGGACATTATGTTTAGTAAAGCAAGCCAGGCACAAAAAGACAAATAATATATGATTGCGCTATTATGAACTAAATATATTATGTAAACTCACTGAGTTAATATGTAGAATATGAGTGACCAGAAAATAGAAGGAAGCTAGAGTATGGAAAGCTGAGGGTCAAACTGTAGAGAATTCATAAAACAATTGTTTGTAATCTTTTGAAATGAATAGAAAAGTTGAACTCACAACATAGTGTTTGTAACTAGCAGTGCTATTATATGGGTATGAGAGTGGTTGAAAAGTCTAGGGTCATATATATTACTAGAAGGAAAGCTTAAAAAATGTAACATGGGACTGTACAGCATAGTAAAACCTCATGTAAAACATGAATATGGGTAATATTGCATATATAAGATTGTTTTTCTTTGAAACTGAACAAATGTATGTTAATGTTGCAAGATGTTAATAAAAAAAACAACAACAACAAAAAACCACCCCACGTTATGCTAAGTGAAATAAACCAGACACAAAGTTCTACATATTGTATGATTCCATTTATATAAAATGTAAATATAAACAAATTTATAAACACTGAGTTAGATTAGTGGTTATGTAGGGCTGGGGAAGGACAGAGAGATTGAGAGGTGAATGCTAAGGGGTGTAGAGTTTTTCTTTTTGGAGTAATGAAATTTTTCTAAAATTTTTTGTTATGATGAATGTACAACACTGTGATTATACTAAAAGCCATTAATTGTATACTTTGGATAGAAGTATGGTATGTGAATTTAAAACTGCTTTTTTTTTAAAAAAAAAAAGCAATAGTAGCTAAAAACAGCTCTTATATTATTAAAAGTTAAAAAAAGAAAAAAAAGACAAGAATAGAGTAATGGTGAAGAAGAGGCACAAGGTAGGAGGGAAAGAGTGGAAAGGGATTAGATTAGTGAGGAAGATGGGCGCCAGATCAATAAAAGGCCTTCTAATCAACCCCCCCCCCCAAAGCTATACTTATATCAGATGAAATAGACTTTAAAAGCATAGCTATTATTAGAGAAAAGGAAGGACATTATGTACTAATAAAAGGGATAATTCACCAGGAGGAAATAACAATCATAAATGTGTGTGCACCTAACCAGGATGCCCCAAATACAAGAGGCAAACACTAGCAAATCTGAAGGGAGAAGTAGATGTCTACAATAACAGTTGGAGACTTCAATACACCACTCTCATCATTGGATAGAACATCTGGGCAGAGAGGATCAATAAAGAAACAGAGAGCTTGAATAAAATGATAAATTAGCTAGACCTAATAGACATATACAGAATATTGCACCCCAAATATCAGGATATAGATTCTTCTCAAGTTTTCATGGACCTTTCTCCAGGAGAGAGCATAAGTTGGTTCACAATACCTATCTCAATAAATTTAAAAAGATCAAATTATACAAAGCACTTTCTCTGATCATAATGGAATAAAGCTGAAAATCAACAACAGGAAGAAAAAGGGAAAATTCACAAATACATGGAGGTTAAACAACACACTATTAAATAATCAGTGGGTCAAAGAAGAAATTGCAAGAGAAATCATTAAATATCTCAAGACAAATGAAAACAAGAACACAATATATGGGAACCTATGAAGGGGGGCGGATGTGGCTCAAATGGTTGGGCGTCCATCTGCCATATGGAGGGACCTGGGTTCGATCCCCGGGACCTTCCAGTAAAATAAAATAAAATAAAATAAGAACCTATGAAAATATTCACTATATTAGAAACCATGGATGTGTCCCCAAATCTAGTTTTTCTCCTAAGGTCTGATTTTTAGAATGGTGGTGATAAACTAAGCCTGATTTATTATATGACCACCCTGTATGGGAAATGACCATAACTCTAGGTATCTTTGGTCAACCTTAAAAGATATAGCAGGGGGCGGATGTAGCTCAAATGGTTGGGCGTCTGTTTCCCATGTAGAGGGACCTGGGTTCGATCTCCGGGACCTCCTGGTAAAATAAAGAAAAATATAGAAGGTGCACTGGCACGCCGTCAGTCCCCATGAGCGGATGAGCCCCCGGGCCCCACTAGCGGGTGAGCCGTCGGGCCCTGCCGAACCAAGCAGCAAGATGATAACGTGCAAGGAAGCTGGATGCAAGATAGATGCTATATTAAGCTGTACTGTTATTTAAGATGTAATAAAGCAGTTTGACATGAGGGAAAAAAAAAAAAAAAAAGATGATAACGTAACAGGAAAGAGACGCGGGGGAGAGCCAAGACGAGATGTGCCGAAAACAAACAGGAACTGAGGTGGCACAGGTGGCAGAATGCCTCTCTCCCACATCGGAGGTTCCCAGGATCTAATCCAGGTGAAGACAGGAGGAGGATGAAAAGAGAGGGCAGGAAACAGACACAGAGAATTGCGCAACAAATGGACACAAAAACAGCAAAAACAGGGGGTGGGAGTTAAAAATGGATAAAAAGTAAATATATTAAAAAATAATAATAAAATGTAAAGATGTTCCAAAAAGAAAAAGGAAAAAGAACCTATGAGATGAGGCTAAAGCAGTGCAGAAAGGGAAATTTATATTCCTCAATGCTTACATTAAAAAAGAAGAAAGAGCTAAAATCAATTACCTGACTACACAGCCAGAGGAACTAGAAAAATAACAACAAACTTTTCCCAAAGCAAGTAGAAGGAATGAAATAATGAAGATCAGAGCAGAAAAAAATGAAATTGAGAAGGAAAAAAAAACAACAGAGAGAATTAACAAAACCATAACTTGGTTCTCTGAGAAGATCAACAAAATTGACAAACCCTTAGCTAGACTGACAAAGAAAAAAAGAGAGAAGATGTAAATAAAATCAGAAATGAGAACAGGGACTTTATTGCTGACCCCACAGAAATAAAAGAGATCATAAAAGAATACGATGAAAAACTGTATGCTAACAAACTAGACAGTGTAGATAAAATGGAAAAATTCCTAGGAACATACGAACAACCTACACTGATCCTAGAAGAAATAGAAGACCTCAACAAACCAATCACAAACAAAGAGATTGAAACAGTCATCAAACAACTCCCCAAAATGAAAAGTCCAGGACCAGATAGCTTCACAGGTGAATTCTACCAAGCATTCAAAGAAGATTTAATACCAATCTCGCTCAAAGTCTTCCAAAAAATTGAACAAGAAGGAATGCTACCAAACTCATTCTATGAAGCCAATATCACCCTAATACCAAAGCCAAATAAAAATATTATAAAAAAAGAAAATGACAGACCCATTTCCCTAATGAATACAGATGCAAAAATCCTCAACAAACTACCTGCTAATCAAATCCAACAACACAGTAAAAGAATTATTCATCATGATCAAGTGGGTTTTATACCAGGCATGCGAGGGTGTTTCAACACAAGAAAAACAATCAGCATAAAATACATCACATTAATAAATCAAAGAAAAAAATCACATGATCATCTTGATTGAGGCAAAAAAGGCATTTGGCAAAATCCAGCATCCTTCCTTGATAAAAACACTCCAAATGATAGGAACTGAAGGAAATTTTCTTAACATGATTAAGGGAATATATGAAAAATCCACATTGTATTCAGTGGTGAAAGACTGACAGCTTTCCCACTGAGATCGGGAACAAGACAAGATTGCCCACTGTCATGACTGTTGTTCAATATAGTGCTAGAGGTTCTAGCTAGAGCAATCAGGCAAGAAAAAGAAATAAAAGAGATCAAATTGGAAAGGAAAAAGTCAAACTTTTGCTATTCGCAGATATGATCCTGTACCTAGAAAGTCCTGAAAAATCTACAACAAAGCTTATAGAGCTAATAAACAAATTCAGCAGAGTGGCAGGATACAAGGTAAATATGCAAAAATCAGTAGTGTTTCTATACACTAGTAATGAGCAATCTGAGGAGGACGTCAGGAAAAAAATTCCATTTATAATAGTGACTAAAACAATAAAAAAATTTAGGAATAAACTTAATCAAGGACTTAAAGCACTTGTATTCAGAAAACTACAATGCATTGCTAAAAGAAATCAAAGAAGACCTAAATAAATGGATGAACATTCTGTGTTCATGGATGTGAAGACTAAATATTAAGATGTCAATTCTACCCAAATTGGTATATAAATTCAAAACAATGCCAACAAAAATTCTAAAACCCTTTTTTAATGAAATGGAAAATCCAATTATCAAATTTACTTGGAAGGGTAAGGGACCCTGATCAGCCAGAATCATCTTTAAAAGGAAGAACAAAGTTGGAGGACTCTCACTTTCAGGCTTTAAATCATATTACCTAGCTACAGTGGTAAAAACAGCAGGGTACAGGCATAAAGATAGACATAGAGCCAATGGAACTGAACTGATGATTCAAACACAGACCCTCACATCCACAGATGTCAAGTGATTCTTGACAAGGCTGTCAAACCCAACCAGCTGGGGCAAAAAATCTATTCAACAAATGGTGCTTGGAGAACTGGGTATCCATATCCAAAAGAAAGAAGGAGGACCCATATCTCAGACCTTATAAAAAATTAACTCAAAATACATTAGAGACCCAAATATAAAAGCAAGAACCATAAAACTCCTAGAAGAAAATGTATGGAAACATCTTCAAGATCTAGTGTTAGGTGGTTTCTTAAACCTTACACCCAAAGTACAAGCAATGGAAGAAAACATGGATAAATGGGACCTCCTCAAACTTAAACACTTTTATGCTCGAAGGACTTTGTCAAGAAGGTGAAAATGCAACCCACTCAATGGTAGAAAATGTTTGGAAACTACATATCTGATAAGGGTTTGATTTCCATGCTATACAAAGAGATCATATGGGGGGGGTAAATAAATAAAATAAATCTTTAAAAAAAAAGAGAGATGATACAATTCAACAATAAAAGAGCAAGCAATCCAGTTTAAAAATGGGCAAAAGACTTAAATTGACATTTTCCCCAAGAGGAAATACAAATGGTAAAAAAAATTTTTTTTTAAAGTACATGAAAAAGGGGAAGCGGCTGTGGCTCAATCAGTAGGGCTCCCGTTTACCATATGGGAGGCCCCGGGTTCGGTTCCTGGGGCCTCCTGGTGAAGGCAAGCCCGCCTGCACGGCGTGGTTAGCTGACCCAGTGAGCACAAGCAGCAAGGGGGAGATAAATGAATAAATAAAAATCTTTAAAAAAAAAAAAAAAAAAAAAAAAAAAGGCAAGGCAAAAAAAAAAAAAAAAGTACATGAAAAAATGTTCAATATCACTAGCTATTAGAGAAATACAAATCAAAACTACAAAGAGATATTATCTTACACCTCATAGAATGACCATAATTTTAAAAAAACAAACAAAACAGAAAACAACAAGTGCTGGAAAGGTTGTAGAGAAATAAGAACACTCCTTCATTGTTGGTGGGAATGCACAATGGTGCAGCCTCTGTGAAGACAGTTTGGCAGTTCCTCAGGGAGTTAAATAAAGAACTGCCATATTATCCAACAATCCCTCTACTAGGAATATATCCAGAAAAACTGAAAACAGAATTGAAAATTGGGACACATATGATAACATGGATGAACTTTGAGGACATTATGCTAATTGAAATAAGCCAGACACAAAAGGACAAATATTGCATGGTCTCACTAACATGAACTAAATATGAAGAATAAACACATGGATTTAAAACCTAGACTATAGGCTACTAGGAGATAGGATGAGTACTGAGGAGGGGGACCAATGCTTACTTAATGAATGTAGAATTTTCGATTAGCTTGACTAAAGTGTAGAAATGGATAGAGTTGATGGTAACACATTATAGTGAGTATAACTAGCACAGCTGGTTTTTAAATGGGATTATGCCTGAAAGGGGTAGTCTAGGGATGTAATGTCAATGGAAAGAAAGCTATAGAATAATCTCGGGACTGAGTGACTGAAGAACATAGTAAACTTGGAGGTGGATGAGGATTGTGGGTAATAGTACAAATACAAGAATGTTGTTCTATGAACTAGAACAAATGTATGTCACTATTACAAGGCAGTGAGAATATAGTGATGCATAGGAAAAACACAATTAATGTAATTTATGGATTATAGTTAACAGCAATATTGTAATATTCTTGCATAAATGTCAAATAAGGTACTATATGAACGCTAATGATCAATGGTAAGGGGTTATGGGATTTTTTCTTTTGGACTAAGGAAAACATTCAAAGGTTTACTGGGGCAATAACTGGACAACTCTGATGAAAGTGAGAGTCACTGAGTGTACACTTTGGATATAATGTACAAGGCATGGGACTGGATAACACAATGAAGCATGTGGTGGAAGATGAACTGTGGTTAACAGTACAAATATGAGCGTGTTCTCTCATGAACTATAACAAATGTATAATACTAATACATAGTGTTAATAATAGGGGGTGTATGGGAAAATACACCAAGTGTGTGCTATGGACCATAGTTAATGGTAATAGTCTGATCATGTTCTTTCATAATCTATAACAAATTTTCCACAATAATGTAAGGTGTTCATGGAGGGGTGATGTATGGGAATTCTGTACATTATTCATGATTGTTTTGTAAGTTCACAACTTTTCTAATAAAGAAAAATTATAAACAACAACAACAAAAAGGAATAGAGAGAACCCAGAAATGCAGGAAATTGAGGCAGCTTCTCATCCCCACCCAGTAAAAGGTAATCTGGAGAATGGCTTTATCTGAATGACAGAAGACTAGTTCAATTCAGTCTGGTGATCAGGATCAAATCTGGCCTGTCACACCCACTCTTTAAGGATTAAGGTTGCATACAGTAAATCCCTTCAATTGAACAAAAAATAGCTCAGAAAAAAGACTAAGGATGCTGCTTTCCCACAGAGATTGACTGCAGCCTCAGAAAGCCTGCAATTAAATCGAGAAAGAAAGCCAAGGCTCCAGACAAGAACTGTAGGTGTGGATCTTGGCACAAGGAGTGGATTCAAATGGATAAGAAGCCAACTAAGTTTTTGTGAGTTTTCTAAGTGACCAAAAAAGCACAAGCCTATACTAAAATGGTCTGTGACTGTTTAAATCTTAAAATGATCCTTGAGTCCCAACCATGTATAAGCAGGTTCAGGGCTTTGCCCTCTCGGAGTTCTTTCCTTTTCATGATCTTCTCAAATATCATTTGAATATGCCCTCCTTGGGGAAAAAACTGCTTTCGCAGCCAGCTTCCTGGCTTTGCCTTACATTCTCCATGAACCCTAGATGCACAGTTGAGAAGCACTGATCTGACACCTTAGTCTCATTCCACAGATGGGAAAGAGAGGTCCAGATGCAACCGAGTACCAAGAATTAACAAATAACTGACAGCCTTGATGTACGCTAGTTTTTTAAAGTAGCAATAGGAAAATATCTGTGACTTTTAACTCATTTAACTTGTTTCTTTGATGCTGACCCTATGTGTTGTAATTGCATAATCTTTACCTTGTAAATGGTCAGTAACAGGTTAACTCAATACTGGAGTTGATGGTAACACATTATAGTGAGTATAACTAACACAGCTGGTCTTTAAATGGGATTATGCCTGAAAGGGGTAGTCTAGGGACATATCCCCTTATCTGAACACATGACTCTGAGGTCTGGTGCCCCCTAAAGTCTAGCTCCTCAGCTGTACTTTGTCAGCCCCACCCACTTTTTTAGCTTAGTCTTTATAGTTGTTACTTCATGTTAATTAAGCGATTTACAACCGTTTAGCTTAGCCTCCTTATTATCTTATGTGAATTGAACTATTTACAATTCTACCATAACCTATACCCTATGTATACCTTTCTCTCTTTGAAATCCCAGTGTCTCAGGATTGATCACTGAGCGTATAGGGCAGCTTACCCGCATGTTTGTCTGGATCACAGACAGAAACTTACTAACACCAGAGCTGAAGCTC
The DNA here is from genome assembly GCA_026826555.1 of Tolypeutes matacus. Taxonomy (NCBI): domain Eukaryota; kingdom Metazoa; phylum Chordata; class Mammalia; order Cingulata; family Chlamyphoridae; genus Tolypeutes; species Tolypeutes matacus. The sequence goes on from JAKSZT010010581.1 coordinate 9,923,024, forward strand.
AAATTCAGAGCACCTGACTCAGAATCCAGAATGCTATGGCTTTGGTCAAGTCTCTTCCCTTATTTGGGCCTCTTTCCTAACTTGTATGGGTCTTTCCACAATTCAGGACTGCCTCCTTACTCCTTTCTCTGCTTCTAAACACACGTGTGCTTCTTGAATTTGGTTAGTGTTGGTCTTGGAGTAAATATCTTATAGGTATTGATAAGGTGTTTGCAATTCTACATGCTTTGAGATGAAACTTACGGGATTACTTTGATGTCTTCTTTGCCATGCAGGATGTAATCAATGACCTTGTAAAAGTTGATTTCCTAGGCAAAAGGGATAGAAAGATATATACCTTAAGAGGCAGAAACAGAACCTTAGCAGGACGTCTTGTTCTTTATTGCATGCCCTGTGGTTTTCAGGAAGTACCAAACCTGCCTGTATCTCCCTCTAGGGTGTACCGGGGCCTGCCCACAGGTGCTCACTGTCCTCAGTTGACTCATCCTTGGAACCAGCTCACAGTGCAGGCAGTGGGGATCTGAGGCTAGAAAGAGGGATGGGAAGTTTTCCAAGGGTATCTGGAGGCTGAGTGCAAGGAGAGCAAGACAAAGACTGCTGCCAACGTCTAGGGGCAAGAGGGGGAAGAGGAAGGAGGTTCCCGCCTGTTTAGAATCATAGTCAACTCAGCCATTCCCCCATGCAGAAGTCTCTTCCATGGTCACTGCTCCCTTTCTCCTTCACCCTCACCACTCAGGGGTTCTCTTTGCTGTGTTGTCCCTTCTAGGCCTGCTCTCCCAACTCATGCCTCATGCCTCCAAACTAGGTTTTCACTTCTTCCACCCCTCCACCACCTCGTACCACTAAAACTCCCATTCTCTTAAAGTAGATCTCTTCAATCACATAACTCCTTAGCAGACAGTTGAATATTGGCAGGTGGCTCCTTCCCACAAGCTCTCCAAGGAGAATTCCTTTACCTCATTAGATCCTCTGAATGGCCAAGTACAAAGGGCAGGTTAGAAATCCTTTTACAAATGGGAAAACTGAGACCCAGAGAGAGGAAAGGACTCATTATATATATAGCAAGACAGTGAGCCAGGTCCAGAACCTAGATCCTCGACTCCTAACTCAGGGATCTTTCTTCTCTGTCACTTAAGGTTAAAAGCTTAAAACAGCATTACCTGTGCGACTACCACCTAGAGCAGGGCTACTCAAAGGGTAGTCTCTGGGCTGCTGCCAGTCTGCAAACTTTGTTACCATTCCATGATGAGATAAAAATAGAAATTGATTGTTTGAGTTAGGCTATGTCTGGTGAATCTAATAATAATAATTTTTAAACTTGGGACTTGTACTTTGTATGTCTTTTTAAAATTTCCTTTTCCTAGTAATATATTTTTATTATATTTTGAAAAGCATCAGCTGAAAATGGATTGGAAATAGAAAAACAGCTATTCCTTTCAGCTTAAATCTCTACTCTAGAGATTTAAATGCAGATTCCTGGACCCCTCCAAGCCTCCTGACCCAGAACCTTCAAAGAGGAATCCCCTGATCCAGTAGAGGGTGTCTAAAAGCCTGTTTGGTTGACAGGTGATTGTGGCCGTCTTCAGACTCTTGAGGGAGAGGCTCTACTCTTCAAAGCTGGGGAGGCAACACCAATGACAGAAATTTCCAGCTAAACAGAAGACAGAAGCTAGAGTTGCTCCAAAGGCATAGGCTTTTCAGTATCCACAGCTGTAAAATTAGATCAGTGGTGTTTGTTTTTTGCTGTTTAAGTAGCAGAATCCTTTTCTCAAAGCATGGAACCTAATCATACAGAGCAGAGGAAAACAGAGCTGCCCTAATGGAAGCAGAGGTGGATACACAGAGACCCTGCAGCTCCCGGTTTCCCTTTCTTGTCTTCCTCCTCTCCTATTGGCCCCTGGCCAACGTGGAGCTCTAGGGTTCTAAGGACAATGGAGAGAAAAAAACTGGACCTGATAATACCTAAAGTCCATCCAAGCTATGATTCTAATATTGTGTTTGCATGATTGGCAATATCACTCAAAGATTAAAATGCACATACTCTTTGGCTCAGTAATTACACATGTTGTAATGGATCCTACAGATACACTCCAAACGTGGGTAAAATCGTGGTCTCACCCTCCCAAGGGTCTCAGTCAGACTCCGTTAGAAAGCCTGGAAACAACTTAACGTCCATCATTAGAAGAGTGGGCAAACAAACAAGTACTTGCACACGATGGATACTTTGCATGTCTCAGGGGTGAGGTAGCTGTGTATGTGCTGACAGGGAACGATGCCAAGATATACAGTTAAGTGGAAAAAGCAAGAGGAAGAATGGAATCCTCGCATTTGTTGAGGGTGGTGGTAGAATCCGTGTACACATGCCTAGGTACATACACATCATACAAACATACATATGCATCTGGATATACAGATGTTCCTGGAAATACGGACTGCTAGCAGTTGGCTGCCTCAGGAGAGGACGACTAGAAGGAAGAGAGCCTTGAATTCTGTGACCTACCCTTCTGTAAGGTGTGAGCTTTTCACTGTGCTCATGCATTACTTCAATAAATATAACCAAATTTTGTTAAAAGCATTTTCAGACAGTGAAGTTGTACCCTGTAAGCTGTTGTAGAAAAGGAAAAGTAGCCACATTATTTGCTGGGACTTTGGTAGAGCTAATTCTCCTCCTGGGGGGGAGGGGCGGGGGGGAGGTGGAGAAGGAGGCAGAGCTCCACAACCTTCTTCAGGCCTTTGCATGAAGTCTTTCAGACCTGGGGACCCACGTTGCTTGCTGTACTCCCTGGGCCCCAGCAGGCTATCCTATCCAGGGGTCTCCACAAGACTTCTTTAGAAAGGTTAGAATTGGATATTTTTTGAAGCCCACAGGTGAATCATTTTGCTTTCACAGAAAGCAACAAAAAGATCAGTGTGCTCTGGGTAAAGGGAGCTTTTTCCATACACTGTAGCTCAGCCAAGTTGCCGTCAAGGCCATATTCATGTCAAAACTGAATCATCAATGAGCACCTTTGTTACAACCACCTGAGGAGCTAATGCCCTAAAACAAGGTTGAAATAGCCATAGCCAAATCTTCGTATGTGGAAATATACCAATTTTTTTTATTTTTTATTTTTTTAGGAGGTACCGGTGATTGAACCTGGGACCTTGTACTTGGGAGGCAGGCACTCAACCACTGAGCTACATCCACTTCCAAATGTTGTACATCTGGGAGACAGGCTCTCAGTAAGACTTTATTTATTTTTTCCCCAGTTTTAAAAAGCCCAACTGACCTTAATAATTAAATTGGACTTTAACATTTATTTTCAAAAGGTGGTGAAGTGAGATGTTACTGCTATTGGGGTGCTTTAGACCCAAGATATGGAGATTAATTCATTAGTAGCCAAAACAAAAGCTGTATTTCAAATGTAAAGGTGGCAGGTAAAGTGTGCAAGTGCTATTAGAAGGCAAAGGGAATGTTAAAAGCCATGATTATAATAGTTATCAGAGAGAAGAATATCCTGGGTTTAAATTTGTGTGAATGACTTAACTCCTCTGAATCTCAATTTCCTCAACTGTAAAACCTCCTACACAAACTTTATTGAGAAGAGGAAAGGGCATATTCCCAGTAAAGGGCCTAGCAGATGGTGAGACCCAGGTAGCTATTATTTCTATATCTGAGTGCCTGCTGGGTGTCAATCTGAGGCAGAGCAGGCATCACCATCTCAAAATCCTCAAGGTTGAGGAATGAACAAACTTAAGGGGGAAATGCAACCATGGACAAAGTAAACTTAGTAATATCGTAGTAATGGAAGGACATGTGACATTGCTATAAAGATAGTGGTTACCAGCGGGAAGGGGGAGGGAATAATAGATGGAACATAGGGCATTGGAATTAAGTGTAAACCCCAATGTAAACTATAGACCTTGATTAGTAGCAATGCTTCAATATTTATTCAACAATTGTAACAAATATACCACACAATTGTAAAATATTATTTAATAGGGGAAGATGTGGGAGGGGGAGAGGAGGGGTTTTTGGGAACCCCTTATACTTTTGATGTAACTTTTCTGAAATATAAAACCTCTTTAAAAATAAAGTTTATTATACTAAAAAAAAAAAAAAACCTGGATAAAACAGGTTTTAAAGGTCATTTTGGTCATTTTGGATAAAGCACAGCAGACAATGTAAATCCCAAGGTTGAAATCTTTTTTTTTTTTTTTTCTGGTGTGACTATGAAACTTACAGGCAAGGGTATTAACTCTGAATTCCCGGAGTTTGGATCAAGACTAAATAAAGGGGAAGCGGCTGTGGCTCAATTGGTTGGGTTCCCGTTTACTGTGTGAGAGGCCCCTGGTTCGATTCCCAGGGCTTGACAAATGTGAGGAATTATTATAGTTTCAGGAGAGACAACCCAGGGAGTGGAAGTGGCTCAAGTGGTTGGGCACTTGCCTCCCACATGGAGATCCTGGGTTCTGTTCCCAGTGCCTCCTAAAGAAGACTAGCAGACATTCAAGGGAGCCATCTTAGGGGTGCGTGGAGGAGAAATAAATAAATAAATAAATAGAAAGAGAGAGACAATCCAGCCCAGAGAAAATAAATGCTATTGTCATAAAGAAATGGCCTTCAGCAGGATTTAAAATACCTTGCATTTGATCATATTGAAAAGGTCAAAGAGTGACGTACCCTTCCATCTGGGGTCCTGGGACCAGAGTAGGGTGGAGCTTCACCCATCAGGACTGGCCACACATCGAAAAATTCCTAGGCATGAGAAAAACAATAATTACATATTTTGCATATAGATTAAGAAAAAGAGACTAGGAAGGTAGGTAGAGACCAATTGAATCATCTATCACTGAGCTTTAGAAGATGGGGAGAGCTTGCTGAAATCTATGCTTGGTAGAAATGCAAGTCTCAATAGAGTTAGAGAATGTCAATCACGGCAGGAGATGAACTGGGCCTAATTATTAACGTAAAACATAGGAGTTGAGTTGGAGCACCTTCAGTCCTGTGGGATATGAGAGGAAAAGTAGAGTCTCTTGTGGCTAAGAAATTTACTTTTAGGACATGCTAAGCATGTGACCCAAGAGTTAGCTAAAATGATGTTCACTGCAGCAGCATCTACAGTATCCAACAAAAGGGGACTTCCTGGTGCCAAACATAAGCATGGTGCCAAATATGGACATAAAGCCTGTACTGGGGATACAACAAGAAAGGATGACACCTGTATAACAACCGACCATGAAAGATGCTGGCAGAGAGAAAAGAGAAAACGGCCAACCAAGTTGCTGCACAGTTATGAAGTCTCAGGAAAGAAAGCTGACTGGGATACCATAAATGCTCATTCCTGCTACTTCTGTGCTGGTTTTCCTACGACACATGGGGCTGCAAAGCTTGTGTCAGGCAGAACCTGAGCCTGGTGTTAAAGCTCTGATAGTGGTTACCTTCATGGAGAAGGGTGTGGGAATGACCGGAAAGGGACATGAAAGGGGCTTCTGAAGTGTTGGTAAAGTTCTATCTCGAATATTGGTTGTGGTTACATAAGGGTGTTCACTCTGTGATGATTCATTCAACTCTTTACTTCTAATTTGTTTGTTTCAATATAAAGGCTTACTAAAATAATCCAAGTGTACTTACATGGAAAGATGTTCATAAAACATTAAGTAAAAAGGCAGACTATCAGGAAATGGGACTCAGCAATTTTTAAACAGCTCCTCAGAAGATTCTGATGCACTGCCCAGTTTGGAAGCTTCTGGACTAAATCTAAGATCTTTTCACACACTAGATTCTGTGATTCATGTGTTCATTTAGCCAAATATTTGGAGGGCCTACACTGGTCTGTGTATCATGCTCAGCCTGTCAAGGCATACAAACCAAACTATAAAGAATCCTGCACCTGGGATTCTTGGGACAGGAAATAACAAACCTAGATAACTCTGTTCTAAAGTAGACAATGATCAGCCTCATTAGGTAGGAACAGATAAAAGAAGAACAATAGGAAGTTAATTTTGGAAAAATATAACTGAAAAATGTTTCTGGTGAGGGGTACATTGGGCTTTGCCTCCTATCTGCTGCAAATCTGGCTCTGAACATTCTGAAGGACCCGCTCTAAGCATTCCCCCACTTCAATTGCCTGGGTGAGCTCAGATTAGACACACCATGGGGAAGGGTTATGCCCAATTTTCAGTACATTTTCTGAGAATTCCTGAAGTTGGTGATTTTCCTTCATCTGACTTTCAACCTATGTATATAACTTATCATTTATCTTCACCACTTGTAGCAGTTTGATATTACTTATAAATTCCAAAAAACAGATATTATGTTTGGAAGCTGGTCTGTTTCTCTGGGCACGATACCCTTTGATTGTATTAAATTCAAAGGTTTTACGTTTACTTGAATAAATTAAGATTAGGGCTTTGATTCAACCACGTCAGTAGAGTATAACTCAGTTTAAGTCCCCCCACCCCCCCACCCTTGGTGGGCTATATAAATGGACACTCACTCAAGAAGACACACAGAAGGCACAGGAAGAAAGAGAGCTCCATAGACACAAAAGAGGAGAGAACTTGGTCATTTTGGTCCTGCCATGTGACAGAAAGGAGAAGGCTCAAACAGCTAAAGCCTCGGGGAGAGCTGAGCCTTTCACCTGATAGTTTGCAGCTGAAGAGACCAGAGCCCTGAGCAGCTGAGAAGGCCCAGAAAGAAACAAGCCCTCCAGCCTACAGCTGAGATTGAAAGAAGCTGGGCCCATGGAGCCTTAAGAGGAAGAGGAAGACTGAACTCTCACAGAGATTGGTAACCATCTTGCTTCAACACGTGGCAACAGAATTTGGTGAGAAAATACCTTTTATGGTACCTTGAGTTGGACTCTTTATGGCTTTGTAACTGTGAGCTTTTACCCCCAAATAAATATGCTTTATAAAAGCCAACATATTTCTGGTACTTTGCATCAGCACCCCTCTTTGGCTGATGAATACACCACCTCATCAACCTGCTTCTGTATGCTTTCTTTTCCAATATACTAAGAAAAATACACATTGTTTTTATTCACCTGTGCCCCAGATTGATTTTTCCCTTTCAAAGGTTGGTATTCCTCTCTTCAGTAAAAGAAAGACTATGTAAAAGATTTCACAACTACCTGAATTCTTCCATCCTCTTCCTTGTGCACTGAACGGATGACAAAAGCCTGGGCCCCATGCAGTGTACATTTAACCTTTTTCTTGGAAATGTTTGTTTCTGAAGTTTTCTCACCTTCTGTTTGGTCATATCTAAGAGACCCACAGAGTATCTGTCACAGTTGAGGAAGGCACGAACTGTGTACAGGACTTTGTGGAACTGCCTCTCAATGTCTGTAAGCTCTTCAAAGACTTTGCTTCCAGACCATAGCAGTATCTGAAGAAATACAAAAAACACATTCAAAGTTTTTGAGGCACACAGCAGAAGTTCCCTTACCTAGAGAATAATAACAATTCTGTAAAGTTCTCTCGAGTTTATCTCATTTAACCCTCACAATAAGCCATGGAGGTAGACAGGATAATTTATAGATGGAGAAACTGGTGTTCAGCTAGATAAAATGAGGGACCTGCTTATACCTGGTCCAACTCTTTCCATTATCTATATCTCATAAGTTGTTAATAACAAACATTAATTGACCATAAGTGACCTACATACATTATCTCATTTACTATTGATAACATTTGAAGGATTGTACCATAATTATTGGCATTTACAAATGGAGAGACTGAAGTTTGGAGAGATAATTGACTTGCCCAGGGTCTCAGACCTGGTAAATGACTGAGCGGGAATTCAAACCTGAAAACTTGTGCAGAGAACCACTCTGGCATACAACTCCACAAGCAGCCACCACCTCATAACACATGGAAGCAGGGCAGAGACTGTATGGTGGTTCCCAGGCACCTTCATCACCACCTGCCTTTCCAGCCCTGGCCACATCAACGCTTCGTGTCCAGTACTTTCCCTTGAGCCAAGCCCCTTACCTGGCCACGTCGCGTCTCACAGCTGTGCAGATAACTCAGGTGGAACACCTTCAAGATCAGATTTGCAAAATTGAGATACTTCAGGAGAATCTAAAAAATTAAACAGCATGAGGGAAAGTGGATGAGAAGGAGAAATCCCTTCTCTGGCCAATTCTACCACTAGCAGATGTCTGAATATTTTTAAAGCCTCACAGAGGCAATTTGGGCAGATAGACTGTAGAACTCAGAATCATAAAATACTGAATGATAAGAATCTAAAACTCACAGAATGCAGAATGTCAGTGCTTATAGGGTATATTAATGACAAATAGCTACTACTTATTGAGTGAGCAGTCCCTGTTCTGTGAGAAATAATTCATGTATATCATTTTAAATGATCATCACAAGTACCCTATGAAGTGGATACTATTATCATTGCCATTTTACAAATAAGAAAGCTGAGGTTGAGAGACGTTAAGTGGCTTGGCTAAGTCAAACAGCTAGATATTGGCAGAGTCAGAACAATTATCCCTATGTTCCTGACTCCAAATCCACTGTCTTAACTATTATCCTGTTCTGCCTCCCTTGGCGAGTATCAAACTAACTCTCTGTCTTTTTATTTTTTTTATTTTTATTTTATTTTATTTTATTTTATTTTATTTTATTTTATTTATTCATTTTTACTGGGAGGTCCCGGGAATCGAACCCGGGTCCCTCCATATGGGAGACGGATGCCCAACCAGTTGAGCATCCAACCCCCTCTGTCTTTTTAAATGAAAAACTGAATCCAGGTCAAATAGCAAGGTTTGGGGGACTACATGAGCTGGAAGAATGTGCTAACATGGCCATCTCCAGGAGTTTCTAAGGCAACCTTACCTCTTCATCGCTCTTGGTGAAGTGGGGCGCATCCACTTTATTCACAGCCATGATGATGGCCACCACATCTTTCCCATTCATTATGGGGGAAGCCAAGATGTTCTTGGTCTGGTACTCTGTGAGGGTGTCCACAAAGTCACAGAAATGCTCATCCTGAGAAAAGGCAGAAACAAGCCTGGGTGGGCAGGTAAAGAGTGAAGACAATACAGCAACTCAGAGCTAGGCCTAGGGGCCCATTGTTGACAAGAGAATGAAGACATTTCCATCTACTCCCCCTCAGCAGCCCACCTCCAAGATGCCTTATCTGATGACTCACACTTTTCAACATTCATTCATTCATTCATTCATTCATTCATTTATCACTGAGCTAGGGATATGGCAATCAGAGATGATTCCTGTCCCGGAAGCCTCCAAAATCCAGTAAAAGTTTTGAGATACAACCAGCTAAGGGCTGTGGTGGATGTGCATGCAAAGCAGGGTAGGGGCCTGAGGCCAGAGTGGGGTGAGTGGGGTTGACCCTGCCTGGAAAGAGAGGTTCAGAGAAGGCTCTCTTAAAACGATTACGATTGAATCCAAAATAGAAACATGAGTGAGAGCTTACAAGGGAGGTGGGGAAAAAAATCTTAGTGAGTATAATGATCATAGTGGCTCCAAGTATTACACATGGTGCTTTACCTGTATTGTCTCACTTTAATTCTCCCAATAGCCCTATGAGATGGGTACCATTATTAGCCCATTTTACGGAAGGGGAAACTGAGACTCAAGAAGGTTTACCTTACTCATCCAGAGTGTGACTCTAGAACCTGCCCTCAGTTCTAGAGAAGGGTAGACCTGGATTCAGTCATTGAATGCAAAGGACTTGTTATTTTCAGTTTTTATTAGCAATCCAGTTCTAGCACCACACATCCAGTTCAGGGGATATACCCATTCTATATATCTTCATTGAAGCCCCAGTCTGTGTCAGTCCCTATGCTAAGTGTTAAGGATACAGGGGTGACCAAGACCCAGGCCTGCTTTCAGATAGATCATTAATAGTAATATAGGATATAAGGGCTTGTTTCAAGGCTGTGGAAGTACAGAGTAACACATACCACACCCCCAAAGCAGCCTGGGAGGCCAGTGTAGGCTGCAGTGTGGTACCTGTGGTCAGAATGAGGAGACAGGGCCTGAATTGTTGTCTTAAATCCAAAAGAATCCACCTTTCTGTTTTCTGGTAGCAAGTGTGAGGTTTTCCCACTGTCAGCATTGCTTGGGACACGAGCCAACCCAAACATGTGCAGTTCATGCTGTTCTGAGAATGGAAATTTATTTCATAGGGCCAATTCACAGAGCCTTTCTAGAATGGAGGCTGTAGGGTCTTCCTGACACTCTTTCCCAGAATTCTTCCAGTTGGAGTGGGATTGAATAAACATGCAATGTTGTTGTCAATGAGGCAGCTGTTTCAAACCAGGTGAAGGTTAAAGGAATTAAGAGAAGTCTCTGGTGCTCTACTTGAATTAGCATTTGAGGATTAAGCAAAATCTCTAAGGAGGTATTAGCCAAGAAGGCATTTTCCCTAAGGTTACTGATGAAATCCTGAAAGACAGCTGTGGGTGGGGCATGCTCAGATTCATTTCATGAAGTCAGCTCTGTTTTGCAATTTTCACCTCTATCAGCAAGAGCAAATATTTGGGCCTCAGCCACATCTGGGGCAGATGTTTTTAAAGCCACCAGGACTCTCTTTCACACTGAGTTCTCAGATGTAGCTGCTAAAACAAATACCATGAAATGGGTTGGGCTTAACCATAGGGAGTTATTGGCTCATGATTTTGCGAGTCAAAGTCCAAAATCAAGGCATCAGCAAGGCAATGCTTTCTCCCAGAGGACTGTGATGTTCCAGGGCTAGCTGTTGGTGATCCATGGTCTTTGGTTTTTTCATCACAGGACAGTGCACATGGAAGCATCTTCTTTCTCTTCCAGGTTCTGCTGACTTCCAGCTTCAGGCTGCTCCCTGTGGCTTCTTTTTCTGGTTCCAGTTTCCTTTGTTTATAAGGACTTCAGTCATGCTGGATTAAGGCCCACCCTCATCCAGTCTGGGAGCACCTTAATAATATTATCTTCAAAAGTCCTATTTACAAGTTCACACCCAAAAAACTAGGATTGGGACTTGAACACATCTTTTGTGGGGGGGTGTGATTCAATCCCCAACACAAGGATTCTCCCCTAGAGCCATAGGAGAGAGCCTGGCCCTGCCAACGCCTTGATGTTTGGACTTTTAGCCCCCAGAACTGTGAGAGAATAAATTTCTGTTGTTTTAAGCCATCCAGTTTATGATAATTTGTTATGGCAGCCCTGGGATACTAATACAGTAAGTATGTCCGAAATATTGCATGGGACTGACTTATACTAAAACGCTATTTATTGTTTATCTAAAATTCACATTCAACTGGACATTCAGCATTTTATCTGGCTATGCTAATGGTCAGTCTTCCTTGAGGAGATGAGTAGGAATTTGCTAGGGAGTAGGAAGCTACATTAAAACTCTGGAAAACTCCTCTGTTGGTGGTTTCACATTTCAAAAATTCAATGATTGTAACCATTTCCCAGCTCTTTTTGAGGGTGCTGCAGGCTGAGATTTTCACTATTCCAGGGACGCAGGTGCGAGTCTACACCATCTTCCTCTTCCTTTTCTGTCCAACCCTTAGTCACTGTTTGGCAGCCAAGTCTGCCTTCTGCCCAGAGCCTCAAATTGAGGACGATTTCTTACAAGGAACAGGAGAGAAGCAAACACGTGCAAATGTCAAGTACACGAAGTAGACCGTCCTGGGCTGACTCACCCCTAAGCCTAAAAGCCTCCAGAGAAGCCCAGCCTCACTTCCAAAGTAAACTTTGGGGGCAGAACAGGAAAAGCAGGCAGTTGCTTAGCATAGGGACTACATAGAGATCTTTTAGAATCAGACAATCTTCTCAAATCTTTAATTGCTTAACCGCAGGGTCCAAATAAGCTCTCAGCACTTCTGTTCTTTGTTTTCCCACAAAAAGAATCTAAAATGAGAAGGCAAAATTGGTTTCTTCTCCAAATCCCACACAGTCCAGGTTCAGCATCAATCACTTAGACTAGATGATCCTTAACAACAACGGATCATAACGGATCAAAAGCAAGGAATAGGAACTGCCATTGCAAGCCATTATGGGAACTGTGCTAATTGAGAAACGGTTCTCTCATTCAAGCCTTACATTAATGCCATGAGGTAGGTATTACCAGCTTCATTTTACAAATTCAGAAATGAGCCCAGACAGGCTAAATGATTTGTCAAGGCCATAATCTTAGAAAGTGACAGAATCATGATTCACACCTAGATCTGACCTCAGAGTATAAGATCTGAACTCTCTGCTATGTAACTTGAAATGACCTATCTTAAACGACACCTAGTCCAGTGCCCTCATTTTATAGATAAGGAAGTAGGATCATTTGGAGCAAGGGCACAAAGCCAGAGTGCCCGAGTTCAAATCCCTATCATGTCACTTTCTATCTGCATGACCTTGAGCAAATTATTTAAACTTTCTGGATTTCAGTTTCAACTCCTATAAAACAGTCACTTTGTCCTAAGATAGCCATGAAGGTGAAATGAGTGAGACAATCCTTGCTGACTACAATTGAGGTCCAGAGAGAGTGGAAGGGAAAATAGACTCCAAGCCACATGGATGAGTCCTCAGGAAAGCCATAGAGGGGAAAGACGTGGCTGCCAGATGCCCCAGTGGGAGATGAGGGAGAAATCAACCATTTGGGGGATGTGGCCCGGTGTGTTTCAAAGGAAACCATTTCCCATAGAGGACAGAGTTTGTGCTTCCTCCCTTGCCAATGAACCTGAGTCAAAAGGATGAACCGTTTGCATCCTTCTTTAGTAGATGTGAATTCCTGGCTCTGCCCCTAACTTTGTGGTAACCTTGGGCAAGTCCTTTCTCCCCTTCTGGCTTTAGTCTCCTCATCCATTAAATGACGAGTTGATCTCTGAAACCCCTTTTCCTCCTTACCTTTTTAACCTTAAAACCCTGAATCGGAAATAAGGTCAGTGGTAAGGTGAGCACAAAATCACAGAATATCCAGGCTAGACCTTGGCAATGACTGAACCCAGCCTCCTCATTAGGTTGCTGCAGCAATAAAGGAGACCCACATGGCCCTGCCATTATGGTGCAATCTTTCAAGTGAGACATGCATCAAAGAAATTATTGCATAATTACCTGATTGTGAGTCTTACACCAAGTGTTCCCTGAGCACCTGCTCTGGCCCTGACATTGTATTGGGTCCTGAGAGATAGTGGAGACTAAGGCAGACATGGTCCCTGGATCCAGGGCTTATTGTGATAAACAGTGGGAAGAAGAGACTATAATGGGAATCAGGGAAGGCCTCCCTGAGGAAGTATCCCTCAGGCTGAGAACTGAAGATAAGTAGAAATTGGCCTGGGCAGAGAGGTACAGGGAGAACTGCTAATGCAGTTTATAACACCGAAGTCCAGAAAGGGGAAGTGATTTTCCCAAGGTGATCAAAGAGGTCCTTATCAGAGCTATTCATAGGATGCCACAGAACTTTGGACTCTTAAGAGAAAGGACCCAGTGCTTAACCAAGTGGTCAATATTAACTGCCAGTAATGAGACCGCCATCACACACTTCCTGACATCATGTAGGAAGAAAACCATAGCTGTGTTACAAACCTGAATCTAATCATGAAGAAACACAAGGCAAGCCCAAATGGAGGAACATTTCTGCAAAATATCTGGCCTGTACCCTTCAAAAATGTCAGTGTCATAAAAAGCAAAGACAGACTGAGGAATTGTTCCAGATTCAAGAACACTAGAGAGACAAGGCCCTAATGGGTATAATTAAGGCACCTGGCAAAAATCAAATATGGACTGTTTATTAAATAATAGTATTATATCAATGTTACATTTCTTGAAATTGATCAACACACTGTGGATATGTCAGAAATGCCCTGTTCTGGAAATACACAATCAAGTACTTAGGGATAAAGGCACATGATGACTGCAACTTACTCTCAAATGGTTCAGGAAAAAAAAGGAGAGATAAAGCAAATGTGGCAAAATGTTAACAATTGGTGATTTGGATGAAAAATATACAGTTATTTGACCTATTTTAAACTCTTCTGTTAAGCTTGAAAAACTTATTCAAAATAAGACGTTATCAATTAATAAGTGAATAAATAGAACACCAATTTGTCATCAGCCCAGCCTTGCTGGCCAGCAGCTCTCCAGCCCACTTGCACCCCAGAACCACATGGAATAATGCCTCACTGCTCTTGTAAACCTTCCCCTTGTGGAGAAGAAAGTACCTCTTCTGTGTTGGGGACGTTGGTAATCTTTTTAGAGTGTGCGACATGGCCCACCACACCCATGTCCAGTGGGAAGACAATCTCTGAGTCGGGCACCACCAGGCAGTCCTCGAGGATGGCATCTTTGTGGACGTTGAAAAGCCGGGTGGCTAGTTCTGCGATGCCATTACGGGTCCTATACATGAAGAGGCTCATGCGGTCTGCACGCAGGAGGAAGCACAGCTTCTTCATGACATTGAAGATGCATTTCTCAGCCTGTAAATTCTCCTGAAAGTCCCGTAGGAGGTCGAATATGATTTCACTCTCCTCCACACTGGTCAGTGAGTGGTAGTGGCTGAAGTCCACAGCTGCCTCCTTGGCCCCAAGGAGATCTGAGATGACCTTGGCTCGGTAGCGGAGGTTGTAGTACTGCTTGGCAAAGCCAACATTCGAGTCCAGGAACTTCTCCACCTCCTCCGCTGTGACCTCACCCATGGCTAGGTATATAACTGGCTGCTTGTGGGGAGGAGAAGGGTCGGGAGTACTGAGGCAGCCTTACCAGGGCAGTTTTGCAGTCCATGTAAAAGTGTCAAATCAAGTCAGAATGCATATCACTCCAGTCTGGACTTCTCAGGGTCACATCTAAATCTCACTGAGATGGCCACACATAGGAGAGGGAGTGAGCTGTGGGGATTAAACCATTAATAATTCCCAAGAACAAGGATTATGAAGATTAGTGTGTCCAGATGCCGCTGGTCTCAGGAGGGAGATAATGAGAGTTCTCTTTTTCACCTTGGCCTTCTGACAGCTGACATGGGATTTTTTTTTTTTCTTTAGGTACCGTGGCCGGAGATTGAACCTGGTGCCTTGAATGTGGGAAGCCGGTACTCAACCACTGAGCCACATTAGCTCCCCTGAGTTGGTTTTTTCATTTGTTTGCTTGTTGTTTGCCTGTTATTTTTAGGAGGCACCAGGGACCAAACCCAGGACTTCCCATGTGAGCAGCAGGTGGCCAACTGCTTGAGCCACATCTGCTCCCTGACAAGGGATTTTTGCACAGAGAGCAGGAGAGGGACTAAACACCACTAAAGCAGAGCTTGCAAACTGGGTGCCCCATGGACAAGTGACAACCTGTACATGTGTTTTCTTTGCCCTGTAATGTATTGAAGCAGGCTAGTTAGGGGATTAATAGACAAATCTGGAACCTGGCAGAAAAACCACCGCCACTGAACATGTGTCCTTTGGTACTCCCAAGATGCCTGCTGGAAGACCCCTGCAAGATTCCCCCATTTGGAATGAGATTTCCTCCGGAAGCCAGGAGAAGCCCTGGATATTCTCCAAGGGACTTATCAATGGGCCTTCTTGGAGGATTGATGGGTGGGGTAATCAATCAAAACAGAAAAGAGCTGGGACTCCTCCACTGTCATTAGCAAAGGGGCAGAATAATTAATGATTCAAAAAGCAAGCGCAAAGGCCAAATCTCTCTCTCCCTCTTGCCTTTTGACCCCTATTCTGGCCTTCTTTGCCCCTGCCTGGATCAATACTCAAGTAAATCCGGGGATTTATAATCTATAATGGGGAATTGTAGTCTGTAAATCAACCCTCTTTATCACTCTTCAGCCCCTTCCTCTCTACCTGGGACCCATGATCTGTCATTTTCTCCCATTTCTCTTCTCACCATTCCTTAATAAATTACTGGCCTAACTAATCGGCTTGCTCTTGAAATGCATTCAAGTCTAGCATTTAATACTTAGGACATTTGTTTGGTTTTTCTTGGAGAATCAGATCTAACAACTGCATCTGCATTCCTCCATGGCAAGAATGGCTGGAGGTTACACCCCCTAACCTCTCAATATGGGTCTTCAGTTTGAGGTTCACCAATCAGCCTGCTTCACTTATGTGCATTACAGGTCTGGCACCTATGGGCCCCAACTTCAAAATCTCTGCCTTAAAGCCTTTTCCAGCTTGAGATTTCAATGATTATCTATTGTTAAAATTTTGAGAACGCTCATAAAAACAACAAACCTTTTAAAGTCTTTTTTTTATTATAAAATTAATACATGTTCACTGTAGAAAATACACAAAGAAGACAATTAAAACCACCCATAAAGCAACTACTTAGAGGTAACCTCTAGTTAACATTTTAGTTTCTATGCTTTCCATAGAGGCTTGACCCTTAATATCGCTTTCCCTTCAACTCCCTTGAACTTTTTCTTGGCCCTTTAATGAGTTTTTTCCTTGCTCTAGCCTGTGCTTTTCTGGGTTCAGACGATCAGAAATGTACACAATAGTCTGGATCAGCTCCAGTGACTATCGAGAGACCACTCTCCTCATTGCAGTGCTTTTCCAGGTAGAGAAATTTCTCTCAGTGGAACTTCCTTTAGCTTCTGCGAATATATCTGCTACAGCCAGGGATCTCTACATTGTAAACACTGTGGAATGCATGATTATAGACTGCTGCTAGCACTTTGAACTTTGTAAATGAACTTTATTGGAAAGCAAATTACTTCCTTTATTGTAGAGCGTAAAAAAAGTCTTGAGGTACTGCACACCCACCCGGCACTGCACACACAGGTGTGCCTCCTAGTGTGGCGGTCCATGTAGCAGATCTGAACTTCTCAAAACGCCCCCAACGTAACTAGTGTGAGCCTAATTCTCTCTGCCAAGAATGCTCTTTCCAGCTCTCTGCTTCTCAATCTCCAGGTCTCAGCTCATGCTTGTCATTCCTAGCTATCTTATCCCAAGTAGCTCCTAACCACCTTCTCCCTAGTTCCTGTCATATCATCCTATTTATTTCCTTTATTACATTTATTACTACCAGGAATTATCTTGCTTGTGCTTTGTTTCCTTGTCTGCTATCTATCTTCCTACCTTACTGTAAGCTTTGTGTAGGGATCTCTCAGGGCTGATTCCCTAGTGCCTTGCAATACTACTTGGAACATCTTTGATTCTCAGTAAAGATTTTTTTTCTCTCTGATTATAACTCCTATATGCTCTTGTTCCAAACTTAGAAATTATAGGAATATGCAAAGGAGACATTTAAAATCAAACATTAATTCCAGATATTATCATCACCGGTATTTTTTGCATATTTTTTAATCTTTTCCTGGAGATCAAATGTATGTGTAAATATGTGTGTGTGTATTTGTATATGTACAAATACACATATACGCATATATAGATGGTGGAAATACATGAAGGATACACAAATGAGAAGAAAAACAAAGGATTTTTATTCAAAGCTCATTCTAATATGAGAGTCAGCCACCATCACTTGTGTTTGGCAGAGACTCAAAGGCAGGCAGAGGAGTGGGAAAGCTTTATAATGGAAAAAAGGGAAGACTTCAGATTGGATGCTGTTGGCATGGGGAAGCTGAAAGCAGGCTAACTAGAAGTGAAGCATCCTATGCGATTGGTTAGGGGAGCATATTTGACTTTATTTGGTTGGTCCTAAGTTGGAAGCAGGGGCAAAAATTAGGGAAGGTGTCAGTTATTGATCAAGTCCTGGCAATTTTGGATCAATAGTTTTAGACATTGTGGTTTAGCTTCACGGACTGGTTGTTGTAGATAGTGACCAGATTCCTGGACTGATTGCTAAAAGTTTTAGGCCAGAGTTTCCTGGTCTGGTTAGTGATGATTGTGGGTCAGAGTTTCTGGTCATTGTCCATTTGTATATTCAGTACACAGTATACACATACACATACATATTCAAATGTGGGGCTGTAAATTCCTTTTTCTACTTTATAAAATATCACAGGGGAGTGGGTATAGCTCAGTGGTTTGAGCACCTGCTTCCCATGTATGAGGTCCTGGGTTCAATCCCTGGAACCTCCTTTAAAAATATATGTATAATATTATATATATATATCATGAACCTCTCTCAAAGCTATCTTGCATTCTTTTTTATTGTATACTTTTATTTTCATAAAAAATCAAGCAGCATATCACATTTAATTTTAATATTCTTTGGGCAGTTTATAAAATTCAAACAATTTATATTAGGTTGAAAATACAGATATCATTTTTTGAGCAAATAAATAAAAATCAAAATGGCTTAAACTTCAATGAATTCAGAGGGAATGAAATAAAATAAATTGTGTCCATTTTAACATGTTAATATGTTTAGTATTTATTGTATTGGTAATTAATGGAATAAACCCCATATTACAATTAATGTATATTAGCTATAAATCCAAACATCACACCACCATCACCATCATCTTCCATTCATTTTTCATGATTGCAGAACCTTACACTGTATGTAGGTAACATAATACCATGGTACTACTCCTTATAGCAGAGTTTCTCAGCCTCAGCACTACTGACATTTTGGACCAGGTAATCCTTTGTTGTGAGGGGCTGTCCTGTGCATTACAGGATGTTTAGCAGCATCCCTAACTTCTACCCATTAGAGACCAGTAACACATCCACCTCCAGTTGTGACAACCAAAAATGTCTCCAGACATTTCCAAATGTCTGTTGGGGGTCAAAATTGCCCTGGGTTGAGAACCACCTCCCTACAATTAGCTATTTAAGTTGTTTCTAATTATTTAATATTATAAACAATGCTGTAATTAAGATATCCTTCTGTTTCTTAGTAAAAATACCTAGAAATAAAATCCCAGGCCCAATGAGTTTGCAGCTATCTAAAAGCTTTGTTGTATAATGCTAATTTTGCTCTCCAAGGCAACACCTGAGTCTTTGAGATTGCCTGTTGCCACTTCCACCCCACCCCTCAACATCATCCTGCTTCCTATTAAATTAAGTGAATTTTCTTAATCCTGACATTAGTAGCTCTCCAGAATTTGGCCCCAACTTCTTCCTATTTCATTTTCCACAGTTTCTCTATACATCTTCCAAGCTCCACCCTAATGTTTGTCATTTTTTCTGACTTTTGTTTCTTCATTATTGCTGTGCCCTCTGCCTGTCCTGTACCACCCAGTCCGAATGACCTCACCTCTGCAGATTCTTCTTTTATGCCCAGGTAGAATCTTTTCCTAATGGAACCTCCAAACTACTGATTTTCTCCCATTCCAAGGGGAGTTTCTACATTCTAGGTTATATTATTTCTCCACATCTGAGGCTCCGTGAAGATAGGAGTAAAATTTCACCCATTTTTTTAATCTCCCAAAGGACCCAGTCCAAGTCCATTCCTATAGCATGTCCACCAGGTTTAGTTCTGGTTAGGAACATAAGCAACTGTTTTGCAGGAAATCTACTTTTACCTCATTTTTGAATATGCCAGAACAAGGAAGGCAAGTATGCTGAAAAACTTCAGTTCTAAATGTTGGGCAGGTACAGATAAACTGGTATTTGCCTCAGGTCACCTACTATAATATGTATTAAATGAGCCTAATTTCAGACATTAGTGGAAGGATCCATGGAAGAAACTGGAACTCTGAAGGTTTCTTTCCTTGGTGGGGAGAGAGGGGCTTCCAATAGGGTTAGGAGAAATTGTTTGGGGTAATCCAATCTAGGAAAGAGCATATACTACTAGAAATGTGCTACTAGCATTGCAGGCCCAGCAATACCATTGACTTATACCATGAACTTGAAAAAGTCCCTTCCTTATTCAAGGCCTCATTTCCCCATCAATAAAATGAGGGAGTTGAATACTTGGCTTTTTAAAAAAGATTTATTTATTTATGCCCCCCACCATTGTTTTTACACTCGCTGTCTGTTCTTCTGTGTCTGTCCATTCGCTGTGTGTTCTTCTCTGTCTGCTTGTCTTCTCTTTAGGCGACACCAGGAACCAATCCTGGGCCCTTCTGGAGTGGGAGAGAGGTGCTCAATCTCTTGCGCCACCTCAGCTACCTGGTCTGCTGCATCTCTTATTGTCTCTCCTCTGTGTCTCTTTTTGTTGCGTCATCTTGCTGCATCAGTCCTTCTGCGCAGGCCAGCACTCCTTGCGGGCCAGCACTCCGTGCTGGCTTGCACTCAAACCCTGAACCTCCTATATGGTAGATGGGAGCCCAATCACTTGAGCCACATCTGCTTCCTGAGTCAAATACTTTTATCTCTAATGCTCCTGATCCCACAACTCCAGATGGGCTCAGAGTCAGAAAAGGCTCACCAGGAATGACTGATGGCACCACAGACCTGAAATAACTGTCTCTTATCTCAAGATCTAAATTTCCCAGAAGAGGAAACTCAAGCCAAGGCACCATAGAAGATTTTAAGTTTGGAGGTAAAGGAGGGGAGAAGGGGCAAGAAAATAAACAGGACCAAGCAGGGAAACAAATGGGTCAAGGAAAAGTGTTTTGTGAGGCAGCTTTTGGGAAAGAATAGGACTCTGAAATTTAGGGCCTGCTTTAATGCAAACAGGCTGGTCAGCATGTTTGTGACCACCACAAATCCCAGTTTGGGATGAAAAATTCTCCACAGGCAATAGTGAAGGAACTGGTGATGTTCAGTTGGGAGGAAGCTCTGAAAGGCTGTTGCCAGAGAGGAAACAGGGTGCCAATTTTGTTGAGGCAAGTTCCAGAAGGCAGGTTGAGTCATGAGATACAGACTGTTAATAGAATATACAGAGATATAGGTTATTATCAGGAGGTAGTATGCAGAGGCCTTAAGAGATGGAGCTGGGGAGTCAGAAAGGCCAGAGACTGGAGTTTAAAGGAGATACTATATTGTATAGTGAAAAGCTATGCACCAGGTACATATTAAGTTGAATCAGATCAAACTGCTAATATTCGACCATTTTTTCCTATAGAAAAAAAACTTTTATACAGTTCAATTTCATAGTAGGTATTCAATCATTTTCAGTTATTGCAACAATCAACAGTAAGCAGTTCAAAGGTGAACTGAATTACTTTAGAGGTAGTGAGAGCCTATTATTGGATGTAGGTAAGCTGAGGATACAGTAAAGAGGATTCAAATCTCAGCACTGATATAGAAAGATGCACTAGGGGCTGGCAAGCCATTAAGAAGACTGTTAAAATATTTCCAGAGGAATGAGGAACTGGCCTAGGATGGGGGTGAGAGAATGGAGAGGAGTGTGTAGGTGTAGAATCAAGAAATAGAATTTGGCTGACTGGAAGAGGGAAGCATGGGAAACAGTCGTGCAAGCTTGGGTAGTTTGTGTGTCACTGGAAGCTTGGCACTGAGTGTCCCACTCAGGGACATTTCACTGTTGTTAAATGTTGATTTAGCCTCCATTTCCTGATGAAAGGCCTTTCCCCTCCTGGCTTGCCAAATCCCACCTTCTCTGTGAAGCTAGCAAAGGGAAGGCAGAGTTTCCCTTTCCCCACCAACCTGCCCTTGGAATTTCCATAACTGCCTTGTTGGTCTCCACCCTTATTTTATTCTTACCTTGGCTCACACCCTATATTTCATTTGTTCTTACTTTTGACCTACAGTTGATGCCATTTCCTAAAGTCTGGCAATCTGGTGACTTAGTGACTTTATTCAGCTACCTGGGTTTCCTTTCAGGTCTGTGTCTCTGGTACTTGGCTAGTTTGAAGTGTGGTTTTTTGTTTGTTTGTTTGTTTGTTTGTTTATCATGAGTGTCTCTAACCTGGGATCCACGGATGAGCCATGTAAAAATTTGTCCTTATGTGCACGTTAACCTTACGTGCATTTTTCTAAAGCTCGGGCTCTGAAATGGATCTGTAACTCAAACAAGGTTAGGACCCTTTGGGTAGTCCTGAAAAGTCGGGTAAAATCTGATCCTAAATACCTGCTTTTTGACCATAGTAGTAGAAGAATAATGGGAAGTAGAAAAGTACACTAGGACTTTGGAACCAGAATGAGGTGAGTTCTAATCCTCTTCCTGTGATTTACAAACTCTGACACTGGGCAAGTTACTTAACCTCTCTGGTCTCAATTTCCTCATTTGCAAATTGTGGATATCAGTGACATTTACTTTATATGTAACAAACCTGGTTGATGGCCAACTCTCAATAAATGAGCCATTAATAATGATAATGTAAACTAAATATGAGGCAATATTTAGTAGAAAGCAGAAGTAATGTAGACATATCTATTTTCCT
Source organism: Tolypeutes matacus (assembly GCA_026826555.1). Taxonomy (NCBI): domain Eukaryota; kingdom Metazoa; phylum Chordata; class Mammalia; order Cingulata; family Chlamyphoridae; genus Tolypeutes; species Tolypeutes matacus. The sequence continues at coordinate 9,945,150 of JAKSZT010010581.1, forward strand.
ATTTCTTTTGTAAACCAAGCCTTTAATGATTTTTCTCTTTATAAAAGTAATACATTTTTGTGTTGTACAAATTGAAAAAATACAGGTATATGAAAAGAAGAAAATAAAAGTTGCCACTCAGAGAAATATTTTGGTATACCTCCTTCTTTTCCAATTACATAAATATACTTTTAAAAACAAAATCATTACTGTGCAATACATATTTTGGTTAAATATAACAACATAAGTAAACATCTTTCTGTGCCATTAAGTATTCTTTTACCCCATGATTTTTAATGACTTCATAGACTTCCATTGGGTGGCTGTTTTCAATTGTTGTTCAGTTAGATTGTTTCTTTCTTTCTTTTTTTTTTTTTTTTTAACTCGTCTTTTGATGAGTATTTTTGTGGTTAAATCTTTGCTTAATCAATAACCTGACCAGAAAGACAGAACAAAGTGACTACTAATTCTTTACAATATTGCTCAGGCTATCCAAAAACTATGAGAGTTTAAATAAAGAAATAATGGGAAAGTCAATATTTTAATACAAAGATCATGTTCTGTTTTGAGCGACAATCTCCCACAGTCCCCCCACAGGTCTCTGAAAAAACAAATCTAGTATACTAGGGCTTGTGATTACCGTGAAACGTCAAATAACGGATCACTTTCTGTACGTAAATATTTTTAGCAAGAGTGACTTGTACTCCTTATCCCGGGGTTTAAGAGTCACATTTCTTTTCTTCCTCCAAATCAAATTTTAAATGCTCCAAACTCCCATCCCACAGCACAGACAGGAAATTCAACCCCCCAAATTTTTGAGACCTCTGCTCCACCTGAGTGGCATGTAAAATCCTGTTGGTTTTACTCAGTCCAGTTCAAGAAAAGACTTCTGGCCTTAGGTCTACACTGCAACCACCAATATGCCTGTGGTCCAAGCTGGTAAGGCCCCTGCAAGGCCAGCAGTTCTGCTCCAAGCTATGCTTAGGGGTTCCTGCTGAGGCTGGGACATCCTGCCTCCAAGTGCCAGGCTCCTTGAGGTACCAACAGCCACCCCTTCTATTTCTCCAGGGCAGAGTACTAGGCCCAGGTCCTTGCTACTCAAAGATTCTGCAAAGCGCATTCCCCTTCTCAATTCTGGAGGAGGCTCTCAAAAATCTCCTTACCCCTTGGCTTCTGGGCCCTCTATTTCTCTCTCCCTTTAGGACAATTCAGCATAATTTCTCTCAAAGGCCAGAAGGGGGAGAGTCTCTCTCATTGAACCTGAAAATGGCTGCTTTCTGCCTGCCACACAGCAGCCCTGAGAGGCAAGTGATTATGAAGGGTTATGCACCCTCTAGGGCAGGGGCTCTTCACCAGGGGTCCAAGGGTCTGTGGAAAGATTTCAGGGAGTCCATGAGCGTGAACTGAAAAAAAAAAAATTAACTTATTATCTTTTTTTTCTCTGAAAACTTATAATCTTTATTTTCTCTGACCTCTAACTGAAATCTAGCATTTCCTCCACTTATGAATGAGTACAATAAATAAATTACAGTAGTATTCATTTCACCTGACTGGCAAAGGGGTCTGTGGAACAAAAAAAGGTTAAGAACCCCTGCTCTAGGGATTGGGGGAGAGAGAGCATGGGAAAAATACTTATTATCATTCAAAGAATGATTCATATTAAAAGAATATTAATATTGAAAAAGTAGATACAACTTAAATGTCCATTAACGCTTAAATAAATGATGGTATGACCAAACAATGGCATCCTATGCAGCTACTGTAGCCATAGATGTCTAGCATGCTCTTGGGTCCCACACATCCCTTTTAGAATGTGACTGTATCACTTCTCCCATTGAGACTTGATTGTGTCCCCTCCTCTTGAAATCAGGCAGGCTTTTATGACTGTTTCAACATACAGAGTGCAATGGAAGTGTGGCGATGTGATTAGTGAGGCTAGATTATAGAAGGTTACATAGTATCTACCTTGCTTGCTGACCTGCTGGCTCTTGAAACTTTCAGCCATCACTTAAGCAGCCGGACAGCCCTGTGTTTGCCATGGTGTGAGGAAGCCCAAACTAGCCCACACAGAGAGACACTAGGAGAGGCCCTAATTCTTCTTGAAGAGAAAGAAATGTCTTGCCACTATCTGACTGCAGCTGCACATCAGACCCTGAGGCAGAACCACCCAGTCAAGCTCTTATCACATTTCTCACTGACAGAAACTGAGGGAAATAACAAAATGATCATTTTAGGCCACTATGTGAGTGAAGTGATTTGTTACTTAACACTAGACAGTCAGAACAGCAGCATTTTAGGAACTGATAAGGAACACTTCAAAATGTGCAGAATAGTGCATATTGTATGCCGTTTGTAAAAAGAAATATGGGTATATATTCTCAGATATGCATAGACCAGTGGTTTACCAACTTAGGTGTGCATTAGGACTTCCTTGGGGGCTTTAAAACTATATCAGTGCCTGGACCCACCCTACATCAACTAAACCATATTATTTGGGGGTGGAGCCTGAACATTGATATCTTAAGAGTTCCATAAGACAACCAGTAAAAAACAAATAAAAACAAAACAAAAGTTCCCTAAGAGATTCTAATGTGCAGTCAGAATTGAGAACTGTTGGTATAGATTGAACCTGGGAGGCAGCACAGGAAACTAATGCTGTGCTTGCCTCTAGGGAGGTACAGTGAGGTAAGAGTATATAGGGTGGAAGGGAGGTTTATTTTTTACAATAAACTCTTTGACCTTTTGAATTTGTTTACTGTTTGTATGTGTTACTATTTTCGAAGAACAAACAAGTTATTTTTTTTTTTTAAAGAAGAGGGAGCAGATGTAGCTCAGCAGTTGAGCACGTTTCCCATGTACAAGGTCCTGGGTTCACTCCCCTGTACCTCCTAAAATTAGTTAATTAAATAAAATAGATAGGTAGATAGATAAAAAGAAAATAAAGAAGAAAGGAAAAAGAAAAAACTCTATAGCAGTGAGAAAGAATCATGAATAGCAAACCAGGAATAACCTATAAAATAGCAGGAGTCAATTCAGCATCCAGGAAGGTCTCAGGGGAAGTGGTCTGTCCCACCTGGGAAGAGGGGTTGGTCAGAAAGTATGGCAAAGGTAAAGCCTGCAGTGGCCCCTAATGGGAAATGGAATCCCCAAGTTACTGCATTATTAATTGGTTTTTGGAAAAGCACTTTGAATTAGCATAATGGCTACAATATGCAGAAGAAAATAATGGACTTCTTGGTTTTGACCTGCTGGTCACCCCTATGAACCCTGAGACCAGCAAGAGGGAAAATGTCTGTACTTAGATGGAAGGAGTGAAGAGATCTGGATCCTGGCTGGCCAGGCTGCTGACCTGCTTTCATCTAGGAAAAGCAGTTTATTAGCCAGCTATTAGCAGGGATTTGATTATCTTTTCCACCCTGGAGTCCTACTGCAAAGAATTTATTGGAGCGTCAGTGGAGTTAAGGTAGGCATGCAGAACAAACTCTAGCATGATAGAGATTGTGTTTATGTGTGGGTGTGGTGTAGGGTGGTGGGGACATCTCAACATTAAACAGCAGCCTGGCCTGCTGAATTGGGTGGGACAGAGGCACCAATGGCTGACCTAAAGCTTCCTCTATAGCACCTTCCCCTTGCATTGGGGCACTGCTGCCTGTCCTTGTGTTTTGACCTCTGACAGCTCCCATTCAAAATCCACCTCTGGCCTTGCCAGTGGGCCCTACTTTGGAGTATGGCTCCTGAGAGTGACAGAGTTGGACTCAGTTATGGCTTCCCTACACATGGCTCATCTATCCCTTCTATTTAAACCTATCCTTGGTGCTGGAGTTGGTAGGTGTACATCCAAGAGACTTGACTCTTTGGGCTGTCCATGTTCCAGGTAGGCCCTGAGCCTCAGCAGAGTTGCAACACCTACTCTCCAGTTCAATAGACTCACTCAGGACAACTAACAAGGAGGTGAGGATGGACAACCACCATACCAAGGAAACAAGAGAGCTTACAGCTGCAAGCAAGAGAGTCCCATCCATTGGCTGTAGGGGATTGAAGCCTCCTCTTAATTAGAGGTGGAGTGGACATCACCATCCCAGAATCCTCAGGATTGGGGAATAAACTATGGACTAGAGTGGACTTACTGGTATTCTACTATAGGCTTGTTGTGATTCTAGCAATGGAAGAAATTACAGCATTGATGTGGAGGCAGTGGCTACTGGAGGCTCTGGGGGCAGGGCGAGGGAAAGACAGGTGTACTGCGGGGGCTTTTTCCCAAGAATTGTCCTGAATGGTATTGCAATGACAGATATATGCCATTACATATCTTCCCATAGCCTGCAGAAATGTGTGGCAGAGAGTGTAAACTACAATGTGAACTATGGTCGATGCTCAATGGCAATGCCCCAGGATGCGTTTATCAATTGTAATGAATGTGCCACACTAATGAAGGATGCTGTTTATGTGGGAGGGTATGGGAGGTGTGGGTAGTGGGGCATATGGGAATCCCTATATTTTTTGTGTAATATTTGTGTAATCTAAGTATTTAAAAAATATATGTTTTTTTAAAAAAGAAACAGTTTAAAAAAAAACAAAACAAAATCCACCTGTGCAACTTGTAAGGTGCATGACCTTGATAAGTAATTTAATATTCTAAGCCTCAGTTTCCTCATCTGTAATACAGATGAAAACATATGGAAAAAGAGAAAGAAAATTCAGCTAGCCTTTATTAGTGTCTATTACAATCAAGGATGGGGGTGGATTCTCACATTTGAGTAGCACAGTAAGAAGTGGTATAGCATAGTGGTTAAGACAACGGGCTTTTCAGTCAGATATAACTGGATTAAAATCACACTCCAGTCACACATTGTGAGACTTTGGGCAAGTCACCCAACATCTCTGAGTTTCATTTCCTTGCTTATAAAAGGAGAATCATAATATAATACCCCCTGAAAGGTTTGCTGTGAGGACTAAATAAAATAATGAATGTGAAGAGTTTTGTGCAGGTAACATTAATAAAATTGGCAACTGCTGCTATTCTGTTTGTTTTGTTGCCTACAAGGAGTTGATAAAGTACTCTCACCTGACCCACTCTTACCTACCGTTTAAGAGGAGAGAAAATTGATGCCCATTGAGATGAGGTGATTTTTCCCATCACTAGGAGTGGCATCAGGAACAGAATCCAGGTGTTCTGATTTCTGATCTGGCTTGTGACTATCTTTGGAAGCCGTGAATCTGGTGGGTGACAGACAGTTGGGAAGTCAGCTCTAGATTAGAAAGGGAATTCCTTAAATGGCTATGAAAAGGTTCATTGGAAAGAAAAGGAAAGGCAGTTACCATTTTTCTTCCTCAGTGGGTCTCCTTCCATCCCCAACTAGTGGGCCCAAGCAGGAGAGGAATGAGCAAATTAATAATAAGTACCCCAAATCAGATAGTGGCCAGTTCAGGGCAGAAAATCAAATCAAGACAACATGATCGGCTGTGATCGGTTGTCTATTTTTAACAGGGCGGCTGAGACCTAAGAGACAAGAAGAAAACAAGTAGCCGGAACCGGCACTCAAGCCTGGAATGAGAAGAGGCTTGGCTGGCAAAACAGGCCAATGTGGTTGGAGAGCAGTGAGGGAGGGAAAGATGGGCTGTGAGGGTGTAGACCTGCCCAGGGCCCAGGGCACGTGGGGCCTCCAGAGCATAGAGAGGGGTTTGATTTTATCTTTGTGTCACTTAGCTTAATGTGTTGCCTTTAAGTGTCACTCAAGCCACTCAGAGTTACTTTTTACTAGAGCAGTTGTAGGTTTACAGAAAAATCATGCAGAAGGTAGTTTCCATATATCGCCCCCCAATACACAGTTTTCCCTCATATTAATATTTTTCATTAGCGTGGCACTTTTGTTACAACTGATGAACCATTGTAAGAATCATTACAAGAATTATTGTAATTCTTTTAACTAGAGTCCATAGTTTACATTAGGGTTCACTATGTCCACTCAGGATTTTAAACCAGGGTTGGAATTACATTTTATATTTACATTTTAACAAGAGCCTTCTGGCTATTGTGACTTTTGGTGGAGAATGAGTTATACTGGGGCAAGAGAGAGTAGAATTTTCTAGCTGACTTTTTCCCATTCAGGCCTCAATTTCCATATCTATAAATAGGGGTGTTTGGGAATGGGATCGGGAAGTGGATGATTTTTAAGGTCCTAAGGAGTCAGTAATAAAGACGACGCCTCCTCACAACCAGCGCACTTTACAGCTGTAGGAACAGCGCTTCCGCATCGCTCTTGCTACTTTATGCTACCTTAACTCATTGGAGGCCAAGAGGGGATAAGGCTCCCACTTCGCAGATGATTCGACGCCTCAGGAAGCCCGGGAGGAGCCTCCCTAAGAATCCGGGCTGCCTGACCCCTTCTTTCCAGAGCAGCCAATCGTGAGGAGGAACGTAGCTTGGGGGCGGCACCGTCGCCGGTCCAGACCGATCCATTGGCTAGCGGCGCCGTCACTCGCCGGCGGGGCGACGTGACTGCCACCGCCGCGAGCTTTCGCCTTGGATCTGCGCTGCCCGTGCTGGGCCTGTGACAGCTCGCTGCGCCCGCAGGTCCGGTCCGGCCAGATCCCGCCTCCTCGGGGGCCGGGCGATGGGCGGGGAAGGGGCCGGGCCCGCTTCGGGGAGGCCCGCCCGGAGCCGGGACACCTCTGTTGGCGCCGCGGTTCTACCCTCAGCCCAGCCACGGCGCCGGACGAGGCGCGGCGCTTTGTCGCGTGGGGCGGCCCAGACCCGAGAGGTGAGAGGGAATTGGTACGGGACGGAGGGGTAGGGGTCTACATCCACACAGTCAGCGGGCCCCTCTTAGGGTCGTCCTGGCCTGTGGCCCAGGAATCGTGGGAGGAAGCCCAGACCAACGGTCTCCGCGGGTTCATGGCCTTTCCGTGGGAGGTGAGAGTGCGTTTGGGTTATTCACCGGAGTCGCAGGAATGGGGCTGGGCAAAGGTCAACACCCCACCCTAGTGATTCCAACCCTGTCCCTCTGGCAGAGAGCTGCACACCCTCCACCCTACACATTGCACCAGGTGCCCTGCACCTTGCATATTCGGTGCTCCAGTCTGCTGGAGTTCTGGTCGAGCCGTTTAGAACCCAGATATTTGGAAGCAGCACTGAGGAGATCTGCGATAACCCCTCCCCCACGCCTTTGAACAGATGGGGAAACTGAGGCCTGGAGAGGAGAGGGGACTTGATTATATTGGTTATGAAAATCACATACCTGGTATGGTGGTTTGGACCTCTGTAACCCAGGAAAACATGTTCTTAAACTTAATCCATTCCTGTGGGTGTGAACCCACTGTAAGTAGGATGAGGTTACTTCAGCTAAGTGTGGCCCAACTCAATTGGGATGGGTCTTAATCCTGTTACTGGAGTCCTTTATAAGCAGAATGAAATTCATATAGAAAGCCACAGAGAGAGAGCAGCCAGAAGCTCAAGGTCATGGGAACTGGGAAGAAAAGGGAGAATACAATACCATGTGTATTGCCATAAGACAGAGAATCGTATGGTCGGTGATCACTGGCAGTCAGCCCCGCCAGTCTTTGGGAAGAAAGCATCACTTGATGATGCTTTGATTTGGACTTCCATTAGCCTCAAAACTGAGCTAATAACTTCCCGTTGTTTTAAGCCACCACACTGCATGGTATTTGTTTGAGCAGCCAAGAAAACTAAGACACCCGGTTGAGTACAAAACTGCATTTCTTTTAGACTCATATACTGTTCAAGTTGGAATCCTTTCACTGGATAGACAGGGAACTGAGATGATACTGAGGGCTAGGGCCTTGTCTAATATTACACTGCAAGTCATTTGCAAGGCCAAAAACCAGTATCCAAGGTCTTGTATCCAGTTTCCCAATCACAGACTGTCAGGCTGGGTCTATTCCTTGCACAGATTGGGACCACAGTGAGTCAAAAGCAGTGAGGACTTAAACTCCTTTCTGGCACCCATCCTAATACCTTTTATTTCCTCATTGCCCCTACTACTCTTTATGTGAAATCGGGAACTAATGAGATATCCAAGATCGGGTTAAGCAGAAGTTCTTGTTTGTTTTGTTTTTTGTTTGTTTGTTTTATATGTTCCAGGCCTGTTGGAAAGAAATTAATCCATATTTTTCCTCAGGAATCTCAAGGCAGGAGATAGTAAGGGACAGAGACTAATAGGTGGTGTTTATTGAGCAAATACAATGTACCAGACACTATGAAAGGTACTTTACTTGTGTTAGTTTTGAACAGTCCTGCAAGTAAGGTAATGTTATCCTCATTTTACAAGTGAGAAGTTGATACTGAGTACTGGGTACTGTATGGCACCTAGTGTCATACACCTGCTGAACAGTGTAGCTGAAATCTGAATAGAGATCTGACTCCAGAACATAACCACCGGTTCTCCAAGTGTGATTTTCCACCGCCCTCACTTGTTTAAAATCACCCAGAGTACAGAGTCTAGATTTGCAGGGGTGGGCCTAAGAAATCTGCATTTTAATCACATGCAGTGTTTGAAAAATCATTGATTGTATTGTAATGTACTGCCACCTATGGGACATCCAAAGATGACATATTCAGAGAGATCCAGATCCGATTTACTACAGGTGATTTTTGAGACTAGACATAACACTTTTGGTGAGAGTATATCTCCAGGCACATGCTTGCCAAACTATAATTTCTAAACACTAGTTTGGTTATAGTTTGTGGAAGTGGAGTTGAGGATTGGTGAGGGAAATAAGAACTGGGAAGGTAACTCCTTTTTCTTTCCCACAAAGCTGTTAAATTATCCATTTACTCAACAAAGCTTTATTAAGCACTTATTAGGTGCCATACATAGTTTAATTCACTAGGATAAAACTGCAAATGAAAACAGAGTGAGTTACTGAATAGGAAAGACAATTAACAAAAACAAAATAAATATATAGTGTGGGGTGGTGAGAAGTGCCATAGAGAAAAATAAAGCTAAGTAAGGGGATAGGAGTGCAAGCAGAGATGGGCATAGGAGGGAGACAAGGCAATGGCAATGCTGTTTTATATAGTGTGTCAGGAAGGAACTATTGATAAGGTGGCATCTGAGCAAAAATCTAAAAGAAGCAAGGGAGCAGGCCATGAAGATGGCTAAGAAAGAGCATTCCAGTTAGAAGGGCCAGCAAAAGCATGGAGGAGGCAGAAGCTTGCTTGGCTTGTTTGACTCTTGCCTTGGATACTAATTAATCTAACCAAAATGTAGCTACAAAGGTAAATTTTATGTTGTTGCTCCTAATAGTGAAAAAATGAAAATGTTACCAAGGCATATGTGTAATATGTGAAAGGTAAAATTCATTCTTAATCCTTTTTCCAAACCTGCCTCAAGCAGTTTACCTTCACTTAGTACAATTACTAATAAACTCAGAAATGAGTTGAGTAGTTGGCCACAGAGAGTATTGCTTTGAACTAGCAATAGTTCAAAGCAATAGTTATATGACATTCTTAGCAAAGAAACAAATTTCAGGACAGTGTGGTATTGTATAGAGAACTAAGCTTAAAAATTAGAAGATGAGATTTGAGAATGTGGTCCCACCAGTTGAGCAAGCAACTAAACTTTGATTACTGGAAAACAGGAATTCATACTGTGTTCTCAGATTTATTTGAGGAGACAAATGGGAAATGTATATGAAATTTTTTTTAAAGCAGTGAATTATTGTGTAAAGAACTATTTAATTACTTGATTGTCATTTTACATTAAATTATTTTCCTCTTAGGTATTTTATTATTTTGTCTTACATTGGACTTTGCACTAGAAACAATATGTCATAGTTCTTGTACTACTGATTTAAGCCTATGGTGGTTCCTTCTTTATTGTTGTTGTTTATGAGGATTACATGAGGTAATGGATGCAAACTCCATAAAACAGTGCCCAATACATAATGAGTGCTCAATAAATGGTAGTGACCTTTTATTTTCAAGGTTCAACTAAATATTGAATTCTAAGAATATTGGAGATGATGACATAATTCTAGAGGCCCTGAAAAGTTGTCTTTTGATTATTGTTAAAATAGATCAGTTAAGTAAGGTCAGCGCACAAAAGTCAGTGAAGTTTCTATACACCAGCAATGAACACATCTGAGAAGGAAATCAAGAAAACAATTCCATTTACAGTAGCAACTGAAAGGAAAAAATGTCTAGAAATAACTTTAAGGATGTAAAGGACTTGTATATAGAAAACTGCAAATCATTATTTTTAGATTTATTTATTTATTTATTCATTTATCCCCCCTTGCTCCCTGTGCTCGCTGGGTCAGCTAACCACGCCGTGCAGGCGGGCTTGCCTTCACCAGGAGGCCCCGGGAACCGAACCCGGGGCCCCCCATATGGTAAACAGGAGCCCTACTGATTGAGCCACAGCCGCTTCCCTGCAAATCATTATTGAAAGAAATTAAAGAAGACCTAAATAAATGGAAGTACATTCCATGCTCATGGATTGGAAGACTCAATATTATTAAGATGTCAATATTACCCAAAGTGATTAATAGATTCAGTGCAATCCCAATCAAAATTCTAACAGCCTTCTTTGCAGAAATGGAAAAACTAATCATCAAATTCAAATGGAAGGGCAAGAGTCCCTGAATAGCCAAAACCATTTTGAAAAAGAAAAATGAAGTTAGAGGAGTCACACTTCTTGACTTCAAAGCTTATTATAAGGGGGGTGGATGTGGCTCAAATGGTTGGGCATCCATCTCCCATATGGACCTGGGTTCGATCCCTGGGACCTCCTGGTAAAAATAAAGAAAAATATAGAAGGCGCGTGGGCCGTCAGGCCCCATGAGCGGGTGTGCTGCCAGGCCCCGCACGTGGGTAAGCCCCCTAGGCTCTGTGCATAGGTGTGCTTTCAGGCCCTGCCAAGCCATGCAGCAAGATGATGACATTAACAGGAGAGTGACACAAGGGAGAGCCAAGATAAGATGCGCTGAAAAACCAGGAACTAAGGTGGCGCAGATGGTAGGACGCCTCTCCCACATCAGAGGTTCCCAGGATCGAATCCCGGTGAAGACAGGAGGAAAAGAATGAAAAGAGAGGGCAGGAAACAGACAGAGAATTGCCCAGCGAATGGACACAAAAACAGCAAAAATGGGGTGGGGGTGGGGTAAAAATGGATAAAAAGTAAAATAAATCTTTAAAAAAAAAAACTTATTACAGGGAAGCAGATATGGCTCAAGCGATCGAGCTCCTGCCTACCACATGGGAGGCCCCGGGTTCAGTTCCTGGTATCTCCTGGAGAAGATGAGCTGGTGCGACAGGCAGGCACAGCAAGCTGATGTAACAAGATGATGCAGCAAAGAGATGCAAAGAGGAAAGACAATGAGAGACACAACAAACCAGGGAACTGAGGTGGCTCAAGTGATTGAGTGTGTGCCTCCTAAAGAGAAATTAAGCAGATACAGAGAGCACACAACAAATGGACACAGAGAGCAGATAGTGGGCGCAAACAATGAGGGGGGAGGGGGAATAAATAAATAAAATAAATCTTAAAAAAAAAAAAACTTATTACAAAGCTACATTAATCAAAACAGTGTGGTACCGGCACAAGGACAGACATAGAAACCAATGGAATTGACTTGAGAGTCTAGATATAAACCCTCACATCTCTGGCCACCTTATTTTTAAAAAAATATGCTCTAATTTACTGATAGAATCATGGGCACTTCATATAATTCTTAGACTCTAACAGTTTTAAGTAAAATAAATACGAAAAAAAATTATAAAGCCAGTCTTTCCCCTTGGGGAAACAAAAAGCCACTTTTGACCAATTGTTCCCTACATGTACATACACAATATATTATAAGCTTCTTTAGAGAAGCAAAACGTATTTGTCTTCCTGACACTGAATTCTAGTATTTGTTAATTTTTTACATCAGGAAGGCAACTGCAAGTCGGGCCCAAAATTATATCTGGTTTATGCTTGAAAAAAAAAAAAAAAACCACTGAATATAATTTCTGTACATACTGAACACAGGCAAATTTACACAGCATATTCAATATTATCTTTTTAAATAATACAATCCAGCACAGATTCCTATTCTTTCTGTTATACCCCAAGGAGTTCCTATTATTATTGGTGCACTTAATAAAGAGAAAATGTGTGTTTATTACTAAAAGGAGGCTGTTTTACAAGAAGAGCTGGGTATCTCCAATTTCACTTATTTGTATGGAACTGCATGGGCAGTATGATACCTGAGCAAAGAAATCAAATACCATGATAGAAGGGTTTATTAATCTATAGTCTTTATTTTATTGAATGCAAAGTGTGCTACTGTCCCCTGAGTTTCCTGCATTTCTTTTTTCTTGAAAAATCAGTGCTTGATCCTTTCCAAAATAACAAGAGAAGAAACGAGGCAGAAAGTACCTCGTCATTACAGTTCCCCCCTCTGTTTCAAGACTATAGAAGAGGTTGTAACTGAACTCAGAGTTCGAGATATCTGATGTCAACCCATAGAATTCTTCAATAGGTGTGCATCTATTTTTTCTATAATGTCATCATCAAACAATAACCAAAAATCATAACAATTGCAATATAATGGCACTGTGGTTCACTTCCACAGTGAACCACAACAGCAACAAGGTCATCCGTTCTGTCAGGATTAGTTGTATCTCCTGAAGTGTTAAATAGACAAAGTTCTAAAGGAAAAACTGTCTGGTAAGAATGTTTTGTCTATGGAGAAGTCGATCCATTTATATAAATCTCTTCAGGTGTAGAGCTAGAATCATGGGCAGTGTTTAAACTTTCATCCATTTATGTGCTTCCTATTTGCAGGGACACACTTCACAGTAATATTTGTACTCAGTGGAGAGGGTTTCTTTGTTGCTAAAACACTTTAAGCAGTGAGTAATCAATGTGTTTTGTTCCATGTCAATAGAAAGGTCTAAAAAAATCTTTATCTTTGCTATGTATAGTTTCACAAGTAAGACATCTGATTTCATTCATTAATGTTCCCTGAAAAATCTCACAAACGCACATTGGGTCTGGTGTACTGTTATTGTTTTCACTGTCAATATCATCATTTGGCAAACAGCCATTTTATTTTTTCTGTTTTCTCTTGTAAAATATCAGCAATTGTATTTCGTATATGATTTAAAAACTTATGGGCATCTTGCTGCATGTAGTTGTCAAAAAGCTCATTTTCTTTCTGTAATCTTGTTATGAACTATTTAGGCAATATTACTTCAAACTTTTTCTTCTGAGTGGCAGTGCCATGGAAGAGATCTTCCATATAACATGTAAGAGGGTTTTCCTTCTTTCTGGGTTGACTCTTTTTTTTTTTTTTAAACATTTTTTTAACTTTATTTTGTACATTTAATAATTGAAAACATAAACAATTAAAACCTAAAAAGTAAACACAGATGAATATATACATTTCACAATTAAATGTAATGGATACATATAAAATTTTTTTTTTTAATCAAACAATATATTTGGTTAATAGTAACGCATTCATACAGTATTTGTCCTTTTGTGTCTGGCTTGCTTCACTCAACATAATGTCCTCCACGTTCATCCATGTTGCCATATGTTTTATGACTTCATTTCTTCTTACAGCTGCATAATATTCCATCATGTGAATAGACCACAGTTTGTTTATCCATCCCTCTGTTGATGGACATCTGGGTTGTTTCCAACTTTTGGCAATGGTGAATAATGTGGCCATGAACATCGGTGTGCAGATGTCTGTTCGTGTCACTGCTCTCAGTTCTTCTGGGTATATACCCAGTAGTGGTATTGCAGGGTCACATGTCAAATCTATATTCAACTTCTTTAGGAACTGCCAAACAATCCTCCATAGTGGTTGTACCATCCTGCATTCCCACCAACAGTGAAGAAGTGTTCCCATCTCTCCACATCCACTCCAACACTTGTAGTTCTCTGTCTTTTTAATAGTGGCCATTCTGATAATAGGTGTGAAATGATATCTCATTGTAGTTTTGATTTGCATTTCCCTAATCATGAGTGATGTTGGGCATTTCTTCATGTGTTTTTTGCCATTTGTATTTATTCTTCAGAGAAATGTCTATTCAAGTCTTTGGCCCATTTTTTAATTGGGTCATTTGTCTTTTTATTGTTGAGTTGTAACATCTCTTTAAATATCCTGGATATTAAACCCTTATCAGATATGTGATTTCCAAATATTTTTTCCCATTGAGTTGGCTGCCTTTTCACCCTTCTGACAAAGTCCTGTAAGGTGCAAAAGTGTTTAATTTTGAGGAGGTCCCATTTATCTACTGTTTCTTTTGTTGCACGTGCTTTGGGTGTGAGATCCAAGAAACCACCACGTACTACAAGGTCTTGAAGATGTTTCCCTACATTTTCTTCTAGTAGTTTTATGGTCCTGGCTTTTATATTTAGATCTTTGATCCATTTGAGTTGATTCTTGTATAGGGGGTGAGATAGGGGTCCTCTTTCATTCTTTTGGTTATAGATAGCCAGTTATCCCAACACCATTTGTTGAAGAGACTGTTTTTTCCCATCAGCGTGGGCTTGGTAGGTTTGTCAAAAACCAGTTGACTGTATAGGTGAGGGTATATTTCTGGGTTCTCAATTCTATTCCACTGATTGATATTTCTGGGTTCTCAATTCTATTCCACTGATTATGCCAGTACCATGCTGTTTTGACCACTGTAGCTTTGTAATATGTTTCAAGGTCAGGCAGTGAAATTCGTCCCACATTGCTCTTCTTTTTTAGAATACTTTTGGCTATTCGGGTGCACTTACTCTTCCAGATGAATTTGGTAATTACCTTCTCTAATTCTGTAAAGTAAGCTGTTGGGATTTTGATTGGTATTGCATTGAATCTATAAGTCAGTTTGGGCAAGATTGACATCTTCACGATATTTATTCTTACAATCCATGAACATGGAATGTCTTTTCATTTCTTTAGGTCTTTTAAAATTTATTTTAGCATTGTTTTGTAGTTTTCTGCATATAGGTCCTGTACTTCTTTGGTTAAATTAACTCCTAGGTATTTGAGTCTTTTTGTTGCTATTGAAAATGGAATTTTCCTCCTGATTTCCTCCTCAGATTGTTCAGTACTAGTGTACAAAAACATTACTGATTTTTGCGTGTTGATCTTGTATCCTGCCACTTTGCTGAACTCATTTATTAGTTCAAGTAGCTTTGTTGTGGATACTTCAGGATTTTCTAAATACAGGATCATGTCATCTGCAAACAGTGAGAGTTTTACTTCCTCTTTTCCTATTTGGATGCCTTTAATTTTTTTGTCTTGTCTAATTGCCCTAGCTAGAACTTCTAGTACAATGTTGAATAACAATGGTGACAGTGGGCATCCTTGTCTTGTTCCTGATCTTAGGGGGAAAGCTTTCAACCTTTCCCCATTGAGTATGATGTTGGCTGTGGGTTTTTCATATATGCCTTTTATCATATTGAGGAATTTACCTTTTATTCCTATCTTTTGAAGTATTTTTATCGAAAAAAGTTGTTGGATTTTGTCGAATGCCTTTTCTGCATCTATTGAGATGATCATGGGTTTTTTTTCCTTCAATTTGTTAATGTGGTGTATTACATTGATTGATTTTCTTATGTTGATCCAGCCTTGCATATCAGGAATAAATCCCACTTGGTCGTGATGTATAAGTCTTTTGATATGCTGTTGGATTTGATTTGCAAGTATTTTGTTGAGAATTTTTGCATCTATGTTCATTAGAGAGATTGGTCAGTAATTTTCTTTTCTTGTGAAATCTTTATCTGGCTTTGGTATTAGGGTGATGTTGGCTTCATAAAATGTGTTGGGTAATTTTCCATCCTCTTCAATTTTTTGGAAGAGTTTAAACAGGATTGGTGTTAATTCTTTTAGAAATGCTTGGTAGAATTCACCTGTGAAGCCATCTGGCCCTGAACTTTTCTTTGCTGGGACATTTTTTATGACAGATTCAATCTCCCTAATTGTGATTGGTCTGTTAAATTCTTGTATTTCTTGTTGTGTCAGTGTAGGTTGGTTATGTATTTCTAGAAATTTGTCCATTTCATCTAGGTTGTCTAGTTTGTTGGCATATAGTTTCTCATAATATCCTCTCATGATTCTTTTTATTTCTGTGAGGTCATTTGTAACTTCCCCCCTTTCATTTCTGATTGTATTTATTTGCATCTTCTCTCTTTTTTTCTTTGTTAGTCTAGCGAGGGGGTTGTCAATTTTATTGATCTTCTCAAAGAACCAGCTTTTGGTTTTGTTGATTTTCTCTATTGTTTTTCTGTTCTCATTTTCATTTATTTCTGCTCTAATCTTTATTATTTCTTTCCTTCTTTTTGCTTTGGGATTGGTTTGCTGTTCTTTTTCTAGTTTCTCTAGTTGTTCAGTTAAATCTTTGAGTTTAGCTCTTTCTTATTTCTTAACATAGGCATTTAGGGCTATAAATGTCCCTCTCAAGACTGCCTTTGCTGTATCCCATAAGTTTTGATACGTTGTGTTCTCATTTTCATTTGTCTCAATATATTTACTGATTTCACTTGCAATTTCTTCTTTGACCCACTGAATATTTAGGAGTGTGTTGTTCAGTCTACACACATTTGCAAATTTCCTTTTTTCTGTCTATTATTGATTTCTAGTTTCATTTCATTATGATCTGAGAAGGTGCTTTATATAATTTCAATCTTTTTATATTTATTGACAGCTAAATTGTGACCTAACATGTGGTCTATACTGGAGAAAGATCCATGGGCACTTGAGAAGAACGTATAACCTGCTGAGTTTGGATGCAGTGTTCTGTATATGTCTGTTAGGTCTAACTTGTTTATCATATTGTTCAAGTTCTCTGTTTCCTTGTTGATCTTCTGTCTAGTTGTTCTATCTAATGATGTGAGAGTGGTGTTGAAGTCTCCGACGATTATTGTAGAAATGTCTATTTCTCCCTTCAGTTTTGCCGGAGTTTGTCTTATATATTTTGGGGTACCCTGGTTAGGTGCGTAGATATTTATGACTGTTATATCTTCCTGGAGGATCGTCCCTTTTATTAATATATAATGGCCTTCCGCATCTCTTATCACTTTTTTGCATTTGAAATCTGTTTTGTCTGATATCTGCTCTTTTCTGTTTACTATTCGCGTGGAGTATCTTTTTCCAGCCTTTTACTTTCAGCTGGTTTTTATCCTTGGGTCTGAGGTGAGTTTCTTGTAAGCAGCATATGGATGGCTCATGTTTTTTTACCCATTCTGTCAGTCTGTATCTTTTGATTGGGGAATTTAATCCATTCACATTCAATGATATTACTGAAAATGCACTATTTATTGCCTCCATTTTATTCTTTGGTTTTCATATGTCATCTTGTTTTTGTCTCTCTTTTCACTCTTTTGGTTATCCTTTATGCTTTTCTTCTATACTCTCCTACAAGACTCTCTCTCCTGTCTTTTTCTTTCAGGTTCTAAGGCTTCCTTTAATATTTTCTGCAAAGGTGGATTCTGTTTTGCAAACTCTCTTAGTTTCTGTTTGCTTGTGAATACTTTATATTCACCTTCATATTTGAAGGACAGTTTTGCTGGATAAAGAATTCTTGGCTGGCTGTTTTTCTCTTTCAGTTTCCTAATTGTATCATACCACTGTCTTCTTGCCTCATGGTTTTTGAAGAGAAATCTGCACTAAGTCTTACTGGACGTCCTTTGTACGTGATTTTTTTCCTTCTCTCTTGCTGCTCTGAGAATTTTCTCTTTATCTTTTACATTTGACATTCTGAATAATATGTGTCTTGGCGTAGGTTTATTTGAATTTATTCTCATTGGGGTATGGTGTGCTTCTTGGACATGTAAGTTCATTTCTTTCATGAGAGTTGGGAAATTTTCAGCTATTATTTTCTCAAATACTCTTTCTGCCCCTTTTCCTTTCTCTTCCCCTTCTGGAACTCCCATGACACATATGTTGTTGCATTTTGTGTTGTCATTCAACTCTCTGAGCCCCTGCTCAATTTTTTCCATTCTTTTCTCTCTTCAATTTTAGCTGCTCTGTCTTCGGTATCACTTATTCTTCTGTCATTTCGAATCTGCTTTTGTATGTCTCAAATGTGTTTTTGACTTCACCTATTGTGTCTTTCATTGCCATGAACTCTGTTACTTTTTTGTTCAGGATTTCAAATTCTTCTTTGCGTTCGCTCAATGACTTCTTGATGTCATTTATCTCTTTAACTATATTCTCTTTCATCTCAATTTGATTTTGGAAATTTGTGCTCATCTCACTGATTAGTTCTCTCAAAATCTGCATCTCTTCTGCGACTTTGCTGTATTCCTTTTCTTGGGCCATGTCTTCTATTTTCTTAGTATGGCTCGTAATTTTTTTGCTGGTGCTTAGGCATCTGGTTAGTTTGTATTTTACTAGATGCTCTATCTCTTTCTCTTTTAAGGGGTTTTAGTGGCAGGAGGCTGTGAGTTACCACAGCTCTTTGATTTTTGGCTCAACCTTGATTGTTAGAATTGTTCTGCTGGTTGCTCAAAACTGGGCACTGGACCCAGTAATTGGTTGTAGAGTTGTTTCCTAGGGCCTTGGGCAGGGAGGCTATAGAGGCCAGGAAAAGCCTCTCTTACTTATTAATTTTCTTATGTGCACTTCCTTGGTCTGCCAGGAGATGGCGCTTGTTGGCAGCTCTCAATTCAATGCCTGGTCAGAGCGTATTTGTTGTGACACAGGCCAGATCAATGTGATAGAGCTTCCTGTCTGGGGGCTAAGAGCCCTGTGAATCAAACTTTCTGAGACAGTTCTCCAGACTTCTCTCGTAGCACGCCCCTTTTCCCAGCTAGGAAATATTTCCACTCCCTTCTGAATCCTCAACAATCAGTCCCTGTTAGTAGAGGAGGAGATTGGGAGGCTTGTATATCTTTAGCCCCTTGCAGGCTCCAAGGCAAACAATGGCACAGCCCCACCCAGCCTGGAAGGGCTCTCGGGACAGGGCAGACCAAACCTGGGAGTCAAAGGCAGGGTTAGCCCCAGGCTCTCTCTCCCCTCTCCTATGGAGTCCTCAACAATTAGTCCAGGCTAGAAGAGAGGGAGGTTGCGAGAGTCAGATTTCTCCAGTTCTTCCTAGGCTCCCAGGGCAAACCATCTTGTTGAAGGGTCCCTGGGTCTCCGCAGCACAAATTTGCAGGTCAGAACCTGAGTCAGCCTAAGGCTGTGTCCCTCTCTCTCCCCTTTCCGGGAATGGTAGATCCCTGGAGCCCCCTTGTGGTCACAGGCCCAGAGGCCAGAGAATTCTGAAGAGTGTGGGGGAGGGTGCCAGCAGCAGCAGAAGCTGCTGCTTCCAACTCACGGTTCTGTTGTCGCAATTTCCCTCTTCTGTCCCTCTCTCCTCTGGGTGGTGTGCAGCCTTCACCTGCAGTCCTAAACCCTAGAAGATCTTTTTCGGGGCTGTTTCAGCCTGTCCTCTAGCTATTTTTCTGGAGATGGGTTGACTCTTGTATGCTAGAACTTTTTCATGAAATGGATGACAAAAATAGTGTTTGAAGAACTGAATTGTAGTAGCAGGTATTCCCAAAATTGACTAATCTAAAATAGTGCTCGTTGACTGAAACTGTTCTGGACCAAACTCTTTCTCTAATGCTAAGGCATTGGTGCTCAGGGTACAGATGGAGGTGAATTTGGAGACTATTAGGATTTCCATCTGCCCAGTGTATGGCCAGCTAATTTTTAAAAAATTATTAGAGTAGCTGTAGGTTTATAGAAAAATCATGCAAAAAATACAGTTACCATATACCCCCTCCCACATACAGTTTTCCCTCTTATAACATTTTGCATAACTGATATCTTTGTTATTAAAATTATACTATATCTATAGCTCATAGTTTACGTTAGGGTCCTCTCTGTATTGTACTGTTGTATGCTTGGGTTTTTTTTCCTGGTAACTTATATACAACCTAAAATTTCCCATTTTATCCACTTTCATATATACAATTCAGTGGTTTAATTACAAAGTTGTACCTCCACCACCATCATCCATTGTGTGGCTAATAGATATTTGAAAAGGGTGTCAGGTCCACTCAATGGGGAAAGAATAGTCTCTTCAACAAATTGTGCTGGGAAAATTGGATATCCACATGCAAAAGAATGAAAGTAGACTTCTATCTCACACCATATAAGAAAGTTAACTCAGAATTGATCAAACACTTAAATATAAGTAAAACCATAAAACCCTAAGAAGAAAACATTGGAGAAAATCTTCAGAACCTTGGATTTGGCAATGGCTTCTTAGATAAGACACCAAAAATACAAACAACAAAAGAAAAAATAGGTAAATGGGACTTCATCAAAATTAAAAACTTTTGTATGTCAAAGGATATTACTAAGAAAGTGAAAAGACAGCCAGTGGAATGGGAGAAAATATTTGGAAATCATATATCTGATAAGGGTTTATATTCAGAATATATTTAGAACTTCTACGACAAATTCAACAACAAAAAGACAGACAAAAATAACAGTGTCCCCTGCTCCTCAGTAATGGCTGCGAGGCAGCATCCAATGCAGGTCACGGAGAGTATCAGCAGGTCTTGTGACCGAGACCAGAATGTGAGGCTCTGTGCCTGTGGACAGAACAGTTATCACCCTTTGCTGCTTTCTATAACTGGCATCTTTGGGAGATTGCTTTGAGCATAGAACTTTCAGATTCTGATCGAATCTACCAAAAAAATGGAAAAATGACAATATTGAGTATTTTAATCCTTTGTCTTGATTCTTTTGGTACTTGTTTCACTCTTTCTCTCTCCAAAGATATACAAATGGCCAAAAGGCACATGAAATGGTGCTCAGCAGCATTAGCCATTAGGGAAATGTAAATCAAAACCATGATAAGATACCATCTCATGCCTACTAGAATGGCCATTATTTAAAAAACAAAGTAACCAGTGCTGGGGAGGATGTGGAGAAAGAGGAACACTGGTACTTTGTTGATGGGAATGTAAAATGGTACAGCCTTTGTGGAAAACACTTTGGTGGTACCTCAGAAAGTTAAACATAGGACACCTTATGAACCAGCAGCAATCCTACTTGTAGATATATACCTAAAATAATTGAAAGCAGGGACGTGCACAGATATTTTTACACCAATGTTCATAGCAGCATTATTCATAATAGCCAAAAGGTAGAAGTCAAATGTCTATTGATAGAGGAAGAATAAACAATATGTGGCATACACATACAATGGGAAATTATTCAGCTGTAAAAGGGAATGGAGTACATGGTACAACATGGATGAACCTTGAAGACATGTTGAGTAAAATAAGCCAGACACAAAAAGGCAGATATTGTATGATTCTTCTTATGTGAATTATCTAGAATAAGCATATTCATAGCGGCAGAAAGTAGATTAAGGTAACCAGAATGACAAGGGGAGGAATGAGGAGTTGATGGATAATGGGTGCGGGGTTTTCCTTTGGGATGATGGGAACGTTCGTTCTGGTAATGGATGGTGGTGATGTAGTACAACATTGTAAATGTGATTAATGCCACTGAATTGTATGCTTGGGAGTGGTTGATAGGAAATTTTGTCTTGTATATCTGTCACCATAATTTAAATTAAAAAAGAGAAAGTCTAAAGAGACAATAACAATTAAATTCAATACATGATCTTGGACTGACTGGATCTAAAAATGGAGAAAATGTCCAAGGGACATTATTGGGACAACTGAAAAAAAGTACAATATAGACTTACGCTTTATATCAATATTAAGTTTCTTGAACTTGATAACTGTATTTAATGTGGTTATATAAGTGAATATCCTTGTTCTTAGGAAATGTACATGGAGTATTAAGGGTTCAAGGAACATGATGTATGCAACCTACTCTCAAATGATTAGAAGATAGATAAATGATATGACAAAAGTGGCAAAATGTTAAAAGTTAGTGTATCTGGGTTAGAGGGTAACGGAGTTCTCTGTATTTTTGTATTATATTTGCAACTGTCCTGTAAGTTTGAAAGTATTTCAAAATAAAAGTTTAAAAAAATAGATCAGTTAATTGTGGCATCTTCAAACATTAATTGGCTTTTTTTAAAAAAAGATTTATTTTTATTTATTCCCTCCCCCTTGTTTTTGCACTCACCGTCTTCCTCTGTGTCCATTCGCTGTGTGCTGTGTCTGCTTGTCTTCTCTTCTTGTCTTCTCTTTAGGAGGCACCAGGAACCAATCCTGGGACCTCCGATGTGGGAAAGAAGCACTCAATCACTTGAGCCACCTCAGCTCAGCTCCCTGATTTGTTGTGTCTCTCATTGTCTCTCCTCTTTGTCTCTTTTTGTTGTGCCAGCTCTCCACGTGGAACAGCTCTCCACACAGGGCAGCTTGCTTTCACCAGGAGGCCCCAGGAAACGAACCCGGGACCTCCCATATGGTAGACGGGAGCCCAATCCCTTGAGCCACATCCGCTTCCCCTTTTTTTTCTTTTAAATTTTTATTGTAGTAACATATATATAATACAGAACTTCCCATATTAACCTTTTTTAAGTGTGTAATTCAGTGGTGTTAATTATATTCACAATGTTGTACTATCATCACCACTGTCCATTACCAAATTTTTTCATCACCCCAACCAGTAACAATGTGCTTACTTGGTTTGGGCCACTTCTCAATGTTTTCCAAATTGCTTGTGTCTTATTTATTCTCTCACCTGCCTTTCCTCCCTCCATCCCTCCTTCCCTTCCCTGTTTCCTTTTACTCAGTGGTGATGAGTATAAAGCATCAGTGTACTTCTCAATGCTGTCATTGACAGAGGAGTTACTGGAAAGGTTGAAATGTAAATTTGGAAAGAAAAAAAAAGTACTGGAAAATTATTCCCATAATATACAATTGACACCTATTTTAGCCTGGTTTAACTGAAATTATTTTATATAAAAGACTTAATTTTTGGTAGATAACTTATTCACATTAATATTAGGTTAATGTTTAAAAAATATATTAGGTTGGGGGTTGGATGTGGCTCAACTGGTTGGGCGTCCGTCTCCCATATGGAGGGACCCGGGTTCGATCCCCGGGACCTCCCGGTAAAAAAAAAAAAAAAAAATATATATATATATATATATATATATATATATATATTAGGTTAATGTTAAGACTTGAAATAAAATTTTCCACAAACTTTAGATCTCTAGATTATTGTATAGGTTAACTCTAGTTTTCCTATAATTATTTGAGAGAGAGACAGATTGGCATAGGCAGCCTATTAGAGGAAAAAGGTTAGGATAAGAGTCAGGATACTTGGGTTCTAGTTCCAGCTCTGCCTTAAATTAGCAAACGATTTCACTATTCTAGGCCTTTATTCCTTTTTTTTTTAAAGTATGGATTTCATGATCTCTAAAGCCCTATCTAGCTCTAAAGTCCTATAACCTAGGAAAATAGCCATTTAATGACTTAATCAGTAAGTATGAACTTTCTCAGTGAGATATAGACCCATGGTCACAACAGAGAGCTGTGGGTGACTGGAATGCAGGGCTCCTGCCAACCAGGTTGGTTTTTCGGCTAACCCACACAGCACGTGGTGGTTGGTTTTTTTTTTTTTTTTTTTTTTTTTTTTTTTGAGGTATTGGGGCCAGGGATTAAAACTGGGACCTTGTATGAGAGAAACTGGTGCTCAACCACTGAACCACATTGGCTCCCCTGAGTTGGTTCTCTCATCTGTTTGCTTGTTGTTTTGGTTTTTTGTTGTTGTTGTTTCTGGGAGGTACTAGACCGAACCTGGGACCTCGTATGTGGGAAGCAGGCACTCAACTGCTAGAGCCACATCCACTCCCCATGAATGTGGTTTTAGATTGTGTTATATATTAAAGGCAGGTTACTTACACATACAAACATGCATAAAATACATAGTATTCACAACAGAATGTCAAGCTCAGTTTTACAATTGCCTAGATTTCTTAGGAAAATCCTAGTACTTGATAAATATTTTGTCATCAAATGTATCCACTGAAACTATCATTTTTTCAAACTAAATATAGCTGTTCTTAGAAAAGTAAAAATAAGTATAACATTGGCTCAGATAGTCTCTACCAAGGTTAATTGTGTGTGTTTGGGGCCTTATGAAATACATTTACGAAGGCTACATATCCAGAATATGGGAATATTTTATGAAGGTTTCCTTGGGGAATGAAATATAAACTGTAATTGAAAACAAAATCATTATGTAACAGGGGAGATTTTTCTTTTCCCCTCAAGCAAAAATAAGTTCTTTTTACAGCTTTATTGCAGTATAATAAATATCATAAACTGTACATATTTAAAGTATACAATATATGTGTCACTGTCACCACAATCAAGATAGTGTATATATCTACCTCTCCCAAAAGTTTCCTCATGCCCCCTTGTAAGCTCTCCCTCCCAACTATCCCTATCCCCAAACAACCACTGATCTGCTTT
Source organism: Tolypeutes matacus (assembly GCA_026826555.1). Classification (NCBI taxonomy): domain Eukaryota; kingdom Metazoa; phylum Chordata; class Mammalia; order Cingulata; family Chlamyphoridae; genus Tolypeutes; species Tolypeutes matacus. The sequence continues at coordinate 9,969,488 of JAKSZT010010581.1, forward strand.
CTGTCACTTAGAATAGTTTGCATTTTGTAAAATTTTTTATAAATGGAATTACATAGAATGTTATTTTGTCTGGCTTCAGAAAAAATTACGTTTTTAGGTTCATCCATGTTGTTGTATCAATAGTTTATTCCTTTCTGTTGCTGAGTACTGTAACACAATTTGTTTATCCATTCACCTGTTGATGAATGGGTTGTTTCACTTTGGGGCTTCCTTTTTGATGTTTTCTTTGACCTATAGGTTATTTAGAAGTATGTTATTTACTTTTCAAATATATGGGGATTTTCCAGATATCTTTCTCTTAGTGACTTCTAATTTAATTCCATTGAGGTCAGAGAACATATTTTTATTGAATTGGATTCTTTTAAATTTATTGAGAATTTATGGTTTATGTTGGTAAATGTTCCATGTACACTTGAGAAAACTGTGTATTCTCCTGTTGTTGGGTGCAGTTCTATAAATGTCAATTATGTCAAATTGGCTGATAGTCACATTTTCTGTCTTATTCTGTCAATATTGAGAGAGGATCTTTGAACCTTCTGACTACAATCATGGTTACCTCTATTTTTCCTTCCATTTCTGTCAGTTTTTGTTTCATATTACTTTGGAGCTGTGTATTTGGTGTATAGACAACTAGGATTTTATTGTTAAGCCTTCTTGATTAATGATCCCTTTATTATTATGAAATTATCTTCTTTATCCCTGGTAATATTATTTTCTCCAAAACTACTTCATCTGATTAATATAGCCTTTCAGCTTTCTTTTGATCAGTGTCAGTGTGGCATACCTTTTCTCATCCTTTTACTTTTTTATTTGTTTTTTATTAGAAAACTTGCAGGTTTACAAAAAATCATGCAGAAAATAGAGTTCCCATATACCTCCCCACCCCCACATACAATTTTCCCTATTTTTTTAAAATTTAATTTTATTTAATTATCCCTCCTCCCCTCGTTTGTGGTCGCTGTCTGCTCTCTTTGTCCATCTGCTGTGTGCTCTCTGTGTCTGCTCATCCTCTCCTCAGGAGGCACAGGCAACCGAACCCGGGACCTCTCATGTGGAAAAGAGGCACCCAATCACCTGAGCCACCTCAGCTCCCTGGTTTGTTGTGTCTCTCATTGTTTCTCCTCTGTCTCTTGTTGCGTCATCTTGTTGTGTTAGCTTGCTGCACCTGCCCGCCGCGCCAGCTCACCTTCTCCAGGAGGCATCAGGAACCGAACCCGGGACCTCCCATGTGGCAGGCGGAAGCCCAATAGCTTGAGCCACATCCGCTTCCCTTCCCTATTATTAACACTTTGTGTTAGCGTACTACCTTTGTTGCAATTGATGAAACAATATTATTATAATTATACTATTTTAACTATAGTCATTATAGTTTACATTAAGGTTTATGTTAGAGTTCACTATTTACGTTGTACAAGCTGATGGGTTTTTTTTTTTTTTAATTTAAGTAATATGAATTTGACCTAAAAATTCCCTTTTATCCACATTCAAACATAACTTAGTAGTGTTACTTATGTTCACAATGTTGTGCTTCCATCACCACCATCTATGACCAAATCTTTTCAATCACCCTCAACAGAAACTCTGAACCAACTATGCACTAACTCTCCATTTACTGCCCCACTTCCTTCCCTGGTAATCTGTTTACTGTTTTCTGAATCTATGAATTTGCCTATTCTATTTCATATTGGTGAGATCATGTAGTATTTGTGCTGTTGTGTCTGGCTTATTTCACTCAACATGATGTCTTCAAGGTCCATGTTGTCACATGTCCTAGAACGTCATTCCTTTTTATGGCTGAATAATATTCTATGGTTTATGTATGCTGCATTTTTTCTTATTTATTCATCTCTTAATGGACACTTGGGTTGTTCCATCCTTTGGCAATTGTGAATAATGCTGCTTTGCACATTGATGTGCTTTGAACATCTGTCCAAGTCCCTGCTTTCAAATCTTTTGGGTATATACCTACTAGAAAGATTGCTGGGTCATATGGTCATTCTATACTTAACTTTCTCAGGAATTGGCAAACTGTTTTTCTTTGTGCCTGCACCATTTTGCATTCCCATCAACAGGGTATGAGTGTTCCTATTTCTTTGTATCCTCTCCAACACTTATTTTCTGTTTTTTAAGTAATAGCCGTTCTAGTCGGCGTGAGGTAGTATCTCATTTTTTTTCTTTTTTTTTTTTTTTTATTAGAGATGATGTGAGCTTACAAAACAATCATGCACAATATTCAGAATTCCCATACATCACCCCTCCACCAACACCTTACATTGTTGTAGAACATTTGATACAGATTGTGAAAGAACATGATCAGACTATTACCACTAACTATGGTCCATAGCATACATTTGGTATATTTTTCCATTCACCCTCTATTATTAACACTATGTATTAGTATTGTACATTTGTTATAGTTCATGAGAGAACACTCATATTTGTAGTTAACCACAGTCCATCCTCCACCACATGGTTCACTGTGTTATACAGTCCCATACCTTGTACATTCTATCAAAAGTATACACTCAGTGGCTCTCACTTTCATCAGAGTTGTACAGTCATTTGGCTATGGAAACCCAGTTCTCCAAGCACCATTTGTTGAATAGACTGTTCTTACCTAGCTGGGTGGGTTTGACAGGCTTGTCAAAAATCAGTTGACTGTAGATATGAGGGTCTGTTTCTGAACCATCGATTCAGTTCCATTGGTCTATGTGTCTCTCTTTCTGCCAGTACCATGCTGTTTTTACCACCACTGTGGCTAGATAATATGATTTAAAGTCTGGAAGTGAAAGTCCTCCAATTTCACTTTTCCTTTTTAAGATATTTTGGCTATTTGGGGCACCTTCCAAATAAATTTGATAATTGTGTTTTACATTTGTTTAAAAAAATGCTGGTGGAATTTTGATCAGGATTGCATTGAATCTATATATCAGTTTGGGTAGAATTGACATCTTAATGATATTTAGTCTTCCAATCCATGAGCATGGAATGTTCTTCCAATTATTTAGATCTTTTTTTTTTTCTCTTAGCAATGCATTGTAGTTTTCTGAATACAGTTGCTTTACATCCTTGGTTAAGTTTATTCCTAAGTATTTGATTCTTTTAGTCACTATTGTAAATGGAATTTTTTTCCTGACTTCCTCCACAGATTGCATATTACTAGTGTATAGAAACACCGATTTTTACATATTGATCTTGTAGATTGACACTCTGCTGAAATCGTTTATTGGCTTTGGCAGCTTTGTTGTAGATTTTTCAGGACTTTCTAGGTATAGGATCATATAATCTGTGAATAGCAAAAGTTTTACTTCTTCCTTTCTGATTTGGGTGCCTTTTATTTCTTTTTCTTGCCTGATTGCTCTAGCTAGACCCTCTAGCTCTAAAGTCCTATAACCTATGTTGAACAACGGTGGTGACAGTGGGCATCTTTGTCTTGTCCCTGATCTCCATGGGAAAGTTTTCAGTCTTTCACCATTGAGTACAATGTTAGCTGTGGGTTTTCTGTATTTGACCTTTATCATGTTGAGAAAGTTTCCTTCAGTTCCTATCTTTTGTAGTATTTTTATCAAGAAAGGATGCCATATTTTGTCTAAGGCCTTTTCCATGTCAATCGATAGAATCATATGCCTTTTCTTCTTTGATTTATTAATGTGTTGTATTATACTGATTGATTTTCTTCTGTTGAACCACATTTGCTTGCCTGGTAAAAAAAAAAAAAAAACCCACTTGATCATGATGAATAATTCTTTTAATGTGTTGTTGGATTTGATTAGCAAGTATTTTATTGAGGATTTTTGCATCCATATTCATTTGGAAAATGGGTCTGTAATTTTCTTTCTTTGTAATATCTTTATTTGGCTTTGGTATTAGGATGATATTGGCTTCATAGAATGTGTTTGGTAGTGTTCCTTCTTGTTCAATTTTTTTGGAAGAGATTGAATAAGATTAGTATTAAATCTTTGAATGCTTGGTTGAACTTACCTGTGAAACCATCTGGTCCTGGGCTTTTCATTTTGGGGAGTTGTTTGACTACTGTTTCAATCTCTTTGCTTGTGATTGGTTTGTTGAGGTCTTCTATTTCTTCTAGGGTCAGTGTAGGTTGTTCATACATTTCTAGGAATTTTTCCATTTCATCTACATTGTCTAGTATGTTGGTGTACAGTTGTACATAGTATCCTCTTATGATCACTTTTATTTCTGTGGGGTCAGTAATAATATCCCCATTTTCATTTTTTATTTCATTTATTTCCATCTTCTCTCTTCTTCTCTTTGTCAGTCTAGGTAAGGGTTTGTTGATTTTGTTAATCTTCTCGGAGAACTAACTTTTGGTTTTGTTAATTCTCTCTATTGTTTTTTGTTCTTATTTCCATTTATTTCTGCTCTGATCTTTGTTATTTCATTCCTTCTCCTTGCTTTGCGAATAGTTGGCTGCTCTTTTTCTAGTTCCTCCAGCTGTGAAGTTAGGTCATTGATTTTAGCTCTTTCTTCTTTTTTAATGGAAGCATTAAGGGCTATAAATTTCCCTCTCAGCACTGCCTTTGCTGCATCCCACAGTTTGAAACGTCATGTTCTCATTTTCATTCATCTCAAGATATTTATTGATTTCTCTCACAATTTCTTTTTTGACCTATGGATTATTTAGAGTGTGTTGTTTAATCTCCATATATTTGTGAATTTTTCCTTTTTCTGCCTTTTGTTGATTTCCAACTTTATTCCATTATGATCAGAGAAAGTGCTTTGTATAATTTAAATCTTGAATTTATTGAGATCTGCTTTGTGACCCAACATATGGTCTATCCTAGAGAAAGATCCATGAGACTTGAGAAGAATGAATATCCTGATGTTTAGGGATACAATGCTCTGTATTTGTCTATTAGGTTTAGTCCATGTATCATATTATGTATCATATTATGCATGTATCATATTATCTTTTTCTTTTTTTAAAAAAAGATTTATTTATTTATTTATTTCTCCCCTCATTGTTTGTACCCGCTGCCTGCTCATCTTCTTTTATAGGAGGCACTGAGAACAAAACCCGGGGCCTCCTATGGTGAGGGAAGCACCTAATCACTTGAACCACCTCTGCTCCCTCTGTTTCTTTATTGATCCTCTGCCTAGATGTTCTATCCAAGGGTGAGAGTGGTGTATTGCAATCCCCCACTATTATTATAGAGATATCTATTTTTTTTGCCAGTGTTTGCCTCATATATTTTGGGGTATCCTGGTTAGGTGCACATACATTTATGATTGTTATTTCTTCCTGGTGAATTACCCCTTTTATTAATATATAATGTCCTTCTTTGTCTTTAATAACAGTTTGCTTTTAAAGTCTATTTCATCCAATGTAAGTATAGCTACTCCAGCTTTTTTGTTGTTGTTGTTACTCCATGCATGGAATACATTTTTCCAGCCTTTCACTTTCAATCTATTGGTATCATTGTGTCTAAGGCAAGTCTATTGTAGACAGCATATAGATGCCTCATATTTTCTTATCCATTCCACCAGTCTGTGTCTTTTGATTGGGGAATTTAATCCATTAACATTCAGTGTTATTACTGTAAAGGCAGTTCTTATTTCACCCATTTTGACCTTTGGATTTTATCTGTTATATTTTATTTTCACCACTCTTTTGACACTTTCAGTTACATTTACTGATATAATCTTCATTTCTAGACTCTCTTCCAAGCCTCTCTCCCCTGTCTTTTCTTTTCAGTCTGTAGCACTCCCTTTAGTATTTCCAGCAAAGCTGGTTTCTTGGCTACAAACTCTCTCAGTTTCTGTTTATCTGTGACTATTCTAAATTTGCCCTCATTTTTGAAAGACAGTCTTGCTGGATAGAAGATTCTTGGCTGGCAGTTTTTCTCTTGCATTATCTTAAATATAACACTGCCTTCTTGCTTCCATGGTTTCTGATGGGAAATTGGCACTTAATCTTATTGGGTATCCCTTGTATGTAATGAATCTTTTTTTGCTTTCTGCTCTCAGAATTCTCTTTGTCTTTGGCATTTGACATTCTGATTAGTTTGTGTCTCAGAGTTGGTCTGTTTGGATTTATTCAGATGGGAGTATGTTGTGCTTCTTGGACATGGATATCTATATCCTTCAATAGGGTTGGGAAATTTTCTACCATTTTTTCCTCAGATATTCCTTCTGTCCCCTTTCCCTTCTCTTCTCCTTATAGCACACCCATGACACATATGTTTGCACGTCTCTTGCCATTATTTAGTTCCCTGAGATCTTGTTCAATTTTTTTCCATTCTTCATCTCTTCTTTTGTATGTTTGCTTTTGGAGGCCATGTCTTCAAGCTCACCGATTGTGATGGTTAGGCTAATGTGTCAACTCAGCCAAGTAGTTGTGTCCAGGTGTTTGTTCCAGCAAGCACTGGGCTAATTGTAATACAAGAGCATTTATGGACTTCAATCACCAGTGAGTTTACTGCGTGGATGGCTGATTACATCTGCATCAATCAGGGAGATTACGTTATCAATGGGTGGTGCTTTTATCCAATCAGTTGAATTACTTAAAAGTGGAAGTGATTTCAACATTCAGAGAGAATTTCCCAGCTCGTCATTGGACAGGCAACTTCTCCCAGAGACTCATCAACAACCTTTCATCAGGCTTTCATCAGAGCCCCTGGTTTGCAGCTTGCCTGAGGAACCTGGACTTGTGCGTCCCCACGGTCGCGTGAGAGACTCTTTTAGAGTTCCATATTATTCACAGATATCTCCTGCTGATTCTGTGTCCCGAGAGAACCCTGACTAATACACCGATCCTTTCTTCTTCCTCCTCAAATCTGTTGTTCTATGCCTTTAGTGTGTTTTTAATTGCATTTATTGTGCCTTTAATTCTCATAAGGTCTGTTATATTTCTATGTATACTTTCAAATTCTTCTTCACCTAGTGTCTTCTTGATGTCCTTAATCTCTTTAGCGATCTTATTGATTTTGATAAGGAGATTTGTTTGAACATCTAGGATTAGTTGTCTCAACTCCTTTATGTCATCTGGAGGCTTAGTTTGTTCCTTTGGGCTGTATCTTCCTGTTTCTTAGTATGGATTGTAATTTTTTGTGGGTGTCTTGGCATTTGGCTTACTAGATATATTTATTCTGAGAGCAGTTTCTCTCCTTAGTTTAGGCTTTCTTGCCCTTTCTCCCTTGCTGGTTGTGTAGTAGGAGCCGAGGATGTATTTTGTACTGTAAGCTGTAGAGGCTGAAGCTGCCCACATTGCCCCAGGGACCAATGACACTTCTCCCACTTTTCTTCTCTGCCAGGGGTAGAGACAAAGCCACAGTCAGGTGTAATAATCTAAGTTGTGTAGGCCAGGACTGTCTTTAGTTGCCCAGAGAGACTGATGAAGCCTCATGCCCCTTTCTCCCCTGCCTGGTGTGGGGATGGAGCTGCAGGTGTTGTCAACAGTCTATGCTGTGCAGGTCCAAAATGATTGCAGTTGCCCAGGGGATGGGATGGACCCTCTGGAGTGCCCAACAGTCCAATTCACGTGGGCCGAATGCACCTGCAGTTGCTCTGAGAGGCTGAGGGAGTACTGGCCCTTCTGCCCTTTAGGGGTAGCGGATAGAACCACAGGCACCTAACAGTTCAGTCCCTGCAGACTGAAAATGCATGCCATTGCCTGGAAAGGTTGAGGAAGCACAGCTCCCCTCCTATCCTACTTGGGGATAGGGATGAAGCTACGGGTGTCTGACTCTTCATTCTGTGTGGGCCAAAAGCACCTGCATTTACCCAGAGAGGCTGGGAAAACACTGCCTCTTCTTGTCATATCAGGGGTGGGGGTGGAAAAACAGGTACCCAACAGCCGAGTTTGTGCAGGCCAAAAGCGCCTGCAGTTGCCCTGAGAGTCTGAGGAAATATCAGCCCCCTGTTGTCCTTTGGGGGGAGGGCATGGGTGGAGATGGGATTCAAGGCATTCAACAAACTAGTTTGTGTAGACTGAAAATGCCTGAAGTTGCCTGGAGAGGCTGAGGAAACACAGCTCCCCTCCTATCCTATTGGGGAGTGAGGATGGAGCTACAGGTGTCTGAGTGTCCAGTCTGTGTGGGCCAAAAGTGCTCACAGTTGCCCAGAGAGGCTGAAGAAATACCAGTCCCCTCCTGTCCTATGGGGATGGAGAGATGGAGATGGAATTGAAGGTGTTCAACAAACCAGTTTGTGTGGACCTAAAGCACCTGCAGTTGCCCAGAGAGGCAGAGGAAACACAGCTCCTTTCCTGTCCTGTTGGGGTGAGTAATCCTGCTCCAGGTGTCAGATTACTCAGTCTGTGCTAGCTGAAAGCACCTGCAGTTACTCAGAGAGTCTGGTGCAGGTCCTGCCAGCTTCATCCCCATTGGAGGTGGAGCTGGAGCCTCAGCTAGGGCTGCAATCTGACATGACTGGGAAGAAGCCTGTCCCTACCTTCACTGGGAGTTTTCAACTAGCCCCGCTTCCCTTTATGCTGTGGCAGAGTTCAAATGGAGGGTACCGGCCTCTTTCTGACTTGGACAGGTTCAAACTTTAGATGTTCTTAGGATTATACTTTAGCCAGCCAAATTTACTAATCAGTAGCTGAAGTTGGTGGCCAACTGTATCATCCTCCCTCATTTTTTAAAAAGATTTATTTATTTATTTATTTATTTATTTATTTATTTATTTACTTTTATACATTTTTACCCCTCCCCCCTCGTTTTTGCTGGGTTTTTGTGTGTGTGTCCATTCACTGGGCAATTCTCTATGTCTGTTTCCTGCCCTGTTTTCTCATTCTTCTCCTCCTGTCTTCACTGGGATTCGATCCTGGGAACCTCCAATGTGGGAGAGAGGTGTCCTACCACCTGCACCACCTTAGTTCCTGGTTTTTTGGCGCATCTCATCTTGGCTCTCCCTTGTGTCACTCTCCTGTTACGCCATCATCTTGCTGTGTGGCTCGGTGGGGCCTGGGGGCTCACCCACTTGCGGGGCCTGATGGCGCTCTCACATGCGGGACCTTACGGCATGCCTGCTTGCGGGGCCTGGTGGCCCAGGTGCCTTCTATATTTTCCTTTACTTTACCAGGAGGTCCCGAACTCAGGTTCCTCCATATGGGAGATGGACGCCCAACCATTTGAGCCACATCTGCTCCCCTCCTCCTCCATTTTTAGGAAACACAGCTTTCAACTCCAGCCACAGAATAGCTCCTGAGGCAGCTTCCACTGTCAATGGAGGATAGGCACTGGCCTCTGTGGTGTGGAATGCTCTACTTATGCAACTTCACAGCAGATGGGCAGTCTCCTTCCATTCTTTCAAGGATGTTGCAGGATGCTTTTCTGGTCTCCTGGGCCCCCCAAATAGGTGCTTTAAATAGCTCTAGGTAATTACTAACTGCCCTGTAGGATGAACTGGTTCTTGGAGCTCCTTACCCCTACCCATCCCTCCAGTGTATTTTTCATTTCATTTAGTGTGTCTTTCATTCCCTTAAGATCTACTATTTTTCTATGAATGCCTTCAAATTCTTCTTTGTGCTCACCTAGTATCTTCTTGATGTCCTTAATCTCTTTAGCCATCTCATTGAGTTTATTAAGGAGATTTGTTTGAACATCTAGGGTTAATTGTCTCAACTCCTTTATATCATCTGGAGGCATAGCTTGTTCTTTGACTGGGCCATAGCTTTCTTTTTCTTGGTATGGGTTGTAATTTTTCTTGGTGTTTTGGCATCTGATTTATTGGATGTATTTATTCTTGGCTCCCTTTCTCTTTTTAGTCTAGGACTTTCTATTTGATTGGCTTTGTGCTACAGCCCCTCTTTGATACTTGGTTCAAGTTTGGAACTTTATAGTGGCTTGTGTTTAGTCAATCTGAATTTTTTCAGCTCTTTTTCATCTGATTCTTGTTCTTTCTCTCTTGCTGGTTGTGGAATAGGGTGCGGTTGGTACTGAAAGCCATGGAGGCTAAAGCTGCCTGCATTGCCTCTGGAATGATGAAACTTCTCTCACCTTTCTCCCCTGCCAGGGGTAGGGACAGAGCCTCAGCCATGTGCAGTAATCCAAGCTATGCAGACCAAGGCTGTCTGTAGTTGCCCAGAGAGATTGATGAAGCTCCACACTCCTTCCTCCCCTTCCTGGGGTGGGGATGGAGCCACAAGTGTGGGCAGCAAACTAGGCCATGTGCATCAAAACTGACTGCAGTTGTCCAGGTAGACTGATGGAGCACCGGTTCCCCTCTTCCCCTGCCAGGGACAGGAATGGAGCCTCTGGTGTACCCAGCAATCTAGCCCATGTAAGCTAAAAGTGACTTCAGTGCCATGGAGAGGGTGAGGGAGCACTGTCCCTCTTCCTGCTCTGTCAGGGGCAGGGCTGGAGCCACAAATGTGTCCAGTAATCTAGTTCATGAGGGCCAAAAATGGCTGCAGTTACCCTGAGAGGGTGAGGGAGCATTGTCCCCCTTCCTGCTCTCTTAGGGATGGGGATGAAACCACAGGAGGGCCCAACACTCTATTCCCTGTAGGCTGAAAGCACCTGCAGTTGCCCAGAGAAGTTGAGGAAACACCACTCCCCTCTTTTCCTCTTGGGGGCAGAGATGTATCCACAGGTTTGCCTAGCAATCTAGTCTGTGCAGACTGTAAGCAACTGCAATTGCCTGGAGAGGCTGAGGGTGCATTATCCCTCTTCCTGCCCTGTCAAGGGCAGGGATGGAGTCAGAGATGTATCCAGTAGCCCAGTCCATGCAGACTGAAAGCAGCTGCACTTGCCTGGGAAGGCTGAGGGAGCACTATCCCTTCTGCCCTGTCTCAGGTGGGGATGGAGCCACAGGAGTGCCCAACACTGTAGTCCATGGGGGCCAAAAGCATCTGCAGTTGCCTGGAGAGGTTGAGGAAACACTGCTTCCTTCCTATCCTATTGGGGACAGAGATGTATCCGCAGGCTCGCCCACCAGTCTGTTTCATGTGGGGCTAAAGTGCCTTCAGTTGTCCAGAGAGGCTGGTGCACATGCCCCCAACTTCATCATTGCTGGAGGTGGGGCTGGAGGCTAGGCTAGGGCTGCAATCTGACATGGGTGGAAAGAAGCCTGTCCCTACCTTCACTGGAAGTTTTCAACCAGCCCCACTTCTCCTCATGCTGGGGCAGAGTTCAAATGGAGGCTACCGGCCTCTTTCTGACTTGGACAGGTTCAAACTTTAGCTGCTCTTAGGATTGGACTTTAGCCTGTCTAATTTACTGATCAATAGCTGAAATCAGTGCCCAACGTCTCTTCCTCCCCCATTTTTGGGAAATGGAGCTTCCAACTCCAGCCAGGGAATAGCTCCCGAGGCAGCTTATGTCACCAGCAGAGGATGGGCACCAGCCTCTGCAGCATGGAGTGCTCTATTCAACAAATTTTCACTGCAGATGGGCAGTCTCCTTCCGTTCTTCGAAGGATGATGCAGGATGCTCTTCTGGTCTCCAAAGCCACCAAACAGGTGATTTAGATAGCTCTGGCTGATTGCTAACTTCTCTGTAGGATGGGCTGACTCTTGGAGCTCTTTACTCTGCCGCCATCTTGCCCCTCTTCCTCATTGTGTGTTTGATTTGCTTTTCTCTGATGGCTAATGGTGTTGAACATTTTTTCACGTGTTTATTGGCCATTTGTATATCTTCTTTGGTTAAATGTCTATTCAAGTTCTTTGCCTATTTATTACTTGGTTGTTTGTCTTTTTTGTCGAGTTGTAGGTTTTCTTAATATATTCTGGATATTAACCCTTATTGGATTTATGGCTTCCAAATATTTTCTCCCATTCTGTAAGTTGTCTTTTTCATAATAAAGTCCTTTGATGCACAAAAGTTCTTAATTAAGTCCTGTTTGTCTATTTTTTTCTTTTATTGCTCATACTTTGGGTATAAAGTCTAAGAAACCTTTCCCTAACACCAGGCCCCAAAGATGCTTCCTTTTGTTTTCGTTTATGAATTTTATGATTTTAGTTTAATAGTTAGATCCTTCATCCATTTTGAGTTAATTGTTTATGGTGTGAGGTATAGATCCACTCTCATTCTTATGCATGTGGATATCCAGTTTTCCCAGCACCATTTGTTGAGTGGACCTGGCCACCTTGTCAAAAATCGATTGGCCATCCAGTAATCCTTTGCGCCAGGCCACTTTAACTTTATTGTTTCTTACATTTGCAAGCTGATTTGTCTGCCGTGCACGTTCTGGGAGGGCAAGTCTGAGATAAATTTCCTGATTCAGTCTTTCAGGCTGCCACGCAATAGATTGGCACAAACATATAGGCACTCCAGTAGGCTCATAGGGGTTAGTCTGCTCCCTTTGGAAAAGGGCTAGAGACCCACAATGGGAGTATAGGCTGGCACTGGGTTGGGAGTAGGGGAGAGGCCAGCAAAGGTGCCACAAGCTTCTATCATTTTTATTTATTTATTTATTATTATTATTATTTTTTTAAGATTTTATTTATTTATTCATTTATCCCACCCTTGCTGCTTGTGCTCGCTGGGTCAGCCAACCATGCCGTGCGGGCGGGCCTGCCCTCACCAGGAGGCCCCGGGAACCGAACCCGGGGCCTCCCATATGGTAAACGGGAGCCCTACTGATTGAGCCACAGCCGCTTCCCTAGCTTCTATCATTTTTAAACCTGTGTTTTCTTGATTCATTAATTGCCCAGTTACTGCAACCTATTATCTCTTTTCTAGAGCTTTGTGGATGATGGCTCTGCCAGTTTTTTTTTTTTTTAGTTGTTCAAAGATTCTTTGGAGGAATGGCACCCTGGAGCTCTTATGTCACCATCTTTGTTGACCAGATGTCTTATCCTTTTACTTTTTTGGGGTTTTTTTTTTTGTTGTTGTTGTTGTTGTTTTTTCTTTTTCCCTTTTACTTTTAATCTATTTGTGTCTTTATACTTAAAGTGTGTTTCTTGTAGGCAGCATATAATTGGGTATTGTTTTTTAATCCAATCTGACAATCTTTGCCTTTATGGGGTGTTGAGGTTGTTTCCATTTAATGTGATCATTGATATGGTTAGGTTTAAACATATTCTCTTGCTATTTATTTCCACTTTTCTCTTGTGGATTATGTAGTAATTTTTAGGATTTCATTTTTTCTCTTTTGTTGGTTTATTAGCTGTAACTCAGTTTTCTTATTAGTGATTGCTTCAGGATTTGTAATGTGCATTTTTAACTTATCACAATCTTCCTTCAAGTGATATTATTACATTTCATGTATAGTGTAAGAAACTTATAATAGTGTACTTTTATTTCTCTCCTTCTGGCTTTTATACTTTTATTGTCATACACTTTACTTATATGTTTTAAAACCCACAATTCATTGTTATTGTTTTTGTTATACAGTCAATTTTCTTTTTTCTTTTTTCTTTGAGGTGCTGGGGCCAGGTATTGAATCCGAGACCTCATGTGGGAAGCTAGTGCTCAACCACTGAGCCACATTGGCCTCCCTAAGTTGGTTTTATCATTTATTTTGCTTGGTGTTTGTTTTTGTTTTTTCAGGAGGCACCAGGAACCGAACCTGGGACCACCCATGTGGGAGGCGGGTGCTCAACTGCTTGAGCCTCATCTGTTCCCCCTCAATTATCTTTTTTATTTAAAGATTTATTTTATTTATTTCTCCCCACCCCCTCATTGTTTGAACTTGCTGTGTGCTGTGTCTTTAGGAGGCACTGGGAACTGAGCCCAGGGCCTCCGATGTGGGAGGGAGGTACCTAATCGCTTGAGCCACCTCTGTTCCCTGCTTTGTTATGTCTCTCATTGTTTTTTCTTCTTCTGTCTCTTGTTGTGTCATCCTGTTGCATCAGCTTGCCACACCTGCCTGTCGCATCAGCTTGCCGTCTTGCTCATTTTCTTTAGGAGGCACCAGGAACCTCTGCTCCCTACTTAGTTCTATCTCCCATCATGTCCCTCCTCTTGTGTCTCCTGTTGCATCATCTTGCCATGTCAGCTCACCATGCCTGCCTGTCATGCCAGCTTGCTGTCTTCTTTAGGAGGCACGAGGAACTGAGCCACGGACCTCCCATGTGGTAGGCAGGAGCTCAGTTGCCTGAGCCACATCCGCTTCCCTTTTTTTTTTTTTTTTTTTAAGATTTATTTTATTTATTTATTCCCCCCTCCCCTCGTTGTTTGTACTCGCTGTCTGCTCTGTGTCCATTTGCTTTGTGCTCTCTGTGTCTCTTTGTCTTCTCTTTAGGAGGCACCAGGAACCAAACCTGGGACTTCCCATATGGAAGAGAGGCGCTCAATCACTTGATGCCCCCTTCAATTATCTTTTAAAGAGACAAGCATCAAGTTTTAAAAGTCAAACTTAATTCTTTTTGAAGGTATTTTTGTTAAAATATTTTTTAAAAATAAAAACCAATCTTTCTGTCAAAACTCATTTATTAAAGTGCCTACTGTGTGCCTGATTCTGTGCTAGGTATTGTGAGAGTACACAAAAGTGTAAAATATCTTGTTTTAGCTTCCTAAGCTGCTTAAAGCAGATACCATGAAATGGTTTGGACTTAAACAATGGGAATTTATTCACTTATGGTTAGAGTCCAGAAAAATGTCCAAATCAAGGCACAATCAAGGTGATGCTTCCCTCCTGAAGACTAGCTGCCAGAGATCCTTGGCTCCATTGCCATATGCAAGGCACTTGACAGTCATTGTCTGCTGATCTCTTCCTTCTCTTCTGGGTTTCATTGATTTCAGTCTCTTGCTTCCATGACTTTCTTTTTCTTTTTCTGTATTCATTCCATTTATAAAGGACTCCAGTAAGAGGATTAAGATCCAACCAGAATGAGGTAGTTCACACCTTAACTGAAGCTGCCTCATCAAAAAGTCCTACTTACAATAGGTTTACACCCACAGGAATGGAGTAGATTTTAGAACATTTTTTTCTTGGGTACATACAGTTTCAAACCACTATACACTACTCTATGGACCTCAAAAGACATGTTCTTTCTATGTACAAAATACATTCATTCCATCACAATATCCCTAAAGTCTTAAGTCATTTTAGTAACACTACTAAGCACAAAGTCTCATCAAAATTGGTTATAGGTGTAATCTGTCCTGGGGTACAATTCCCCTTGACCTGTGGACCTGTGAAACCTAGAGAACAAATTATCTGATTCTAGTATACAAAGGAGGGACAGGCATAGGATAAACATTTCCATTCCCATAGGAAGAAATTAGAAGGAAAGCAAGGGCCATGGGTCCCAAACAATTCTGAAACCCTGCAGGGCATTCTCCATTAGATTTCAGGGTCTGAGAATTATCTATGGAATTATGTTTTATCCTCTGGGCCTGTTTTCGTTTGCCACAGGCTGCCAATGTATAAATCAGAAATGTGTTGGCTGTTTATAATGGGAATTTATTAGGGTTAAGGCTGTGAAATGTCCAAATCAAGGCATCATCAGAGATACTGTCTTACCAAAGGTCGGCTGCTGGTGATTATGGACTCCTGGCACATAAGAAGGCAAAATGGTAACCAGTTTCCACTTTCTCCTCCAGGCTCACTTCCTCCCTGAGCTCAGCTGTGGGTGATCAGCCATATGGCTTTTCTCTCCCTGGGCCTCATCTCTTCAGCTTTGGGCTGCTCCACTGATTCTAGCCTCTGGTCTCTCTCTCTACCTCTTAGGGTTTCTCTGTCTTTCTGTGGCTGTAGGTGATCCTGGAGTCCTCTCTCACATGGCAGGGTAAAAATGGCAGTTCTCTTTCTTTGTGTGTCTCTGCTTTCAGTTCTCATTTTATATAAGACTCCAGTAAAAAATTAGGACCTACCATGAGTCCCACCATCTAATCAGAGGCCCTTAACTGAAGTGCTCTAATCAAAAGTAATCAAATCAAAAGGTCTCTTAACTGAATCTAACCAAATGGTCCCACATACAAAAGGCTTACAGGCACAGGAATGGGTTAGCTTAAGAAAATAATTATCTGGGGTCCTCAAAAAATTCAAACCAGGACAGGGCCCGATGGAATGGCAGCTCCGCCCTTTCCAAGAGTTTGCAGAGTGACCGTTCTCTTCCCTGAACACTGAGGTGAAGGCTTCACCCTCTGAGAACACTGGGGTGATGGCCAGACTCTCTTCAATCCCTGGGGCATAGGCTCCACCCTCTGAGAAAACTCGGGTGGTGGCCAGACTCTGCAATCTCCAGAGCACAGGCTCAACCCTCTCAGAACAGTGGGGTTGTGGCCAGACTCTCTGCAGTGTCTGGAAAATATTCACCACACTCTCTGAGGATGGGCAGCAGCACTCTTCCTGAAAAACCAAGAAGACCCTCCCTATCCAAGGTCCAGGGCATACTCACCCTTTCCACATACATGAGTGTGTCTGCTGTCCTGGCCCGAGAAGATGTCTTTGGTCCAGACCTCAGCTTCCATGGTTCTGCTCTTGAAGTCATTTTTTCTTCAATCTGTTCCTTTGCTGTCCTTTTAGTCCAGGCTGGCAGTGGTTCTGTTCATACAGATCTCACAAAAAGAAACCTGTTGGTTTTGCATGTAGTACAAAGGGGTCCAAACCATCAGACAGTAGGACTTTCCACAGATCCAGGACCTGGATAACTGTGCCTTCAATGCTGACTTTCACTGAAGTGGCTGACTGGTTTCATATTCAAGTAAACCCTACATGGAGCACTATTCTCTGGGACTTTCAAGAAGCTCTGAACTTTCTAAACTACCAATTTCTGTTGTTGTAGTTGTTGTGTACTCAGGAGTTCAATTCTCAGCTTATCCCTTTCCTCATGCATTTTACTATAAACTGCAAGGAGGAACCAGGTTGTACTTTCCACACTTTGTTTGGAAATCTCCTCAGCTAAATATCTAAGCTCATTGCTTTCAAATTCTGCCTTCCATCTAACATCAGAACTCAATTTTGCCAAGTTCTCTGTCACTTTAAAATAAGTACTGGGGGGCGGATGTGGCTCAAATGGTTGGGCGTCCATCTGCCATATGGAGGGACCTGGGTTCGATCCCCGGGACCTCCCAGTAAAATAAAAAATATATATATAGAAGGCGCATGGGCTGCCAGGCTCTGTGTGCCGGTGAGCCGCCAGGCCCCGGGAGCCATGCAGCAGGATGATGACGTAACAGGGAAGAGACAAGATGAGATGCTCCGAAAGCTCCTGAAGCCAGGAACCGAGGTGGCGCAGGTGGCAGAACACCTCTCTCCTACATCGGAGGTCTCCAGGATCAAATTCTGGTGAAGACTGGAGGAGAAGGATGAGAAGAGATGGCAGGAAACAAACACAGAGAATTGCCCAGCGAATGGACACAAAACAGCAAATGGGGAAGGGGGGGGGTGGTTAAAATGGATAAAGTAAATAAATAAATCTTTAAAAAAATAATAATAATAAATAAATAAAAATAAAACAAGTACCGCCTTTCTTCCAGTTTCTTAGACATTCATCATTTCTAAGTCTTCATTGAAAGTACCTTTAACATCCATATTTCTATCAGCAGTTTCTTCAAAGCAATCTAAGCCTTTTCTACCAAACATCTTACAGTTCTTCTAGCCTCTATCCATTACCCAATTCCAAAGCTGTTTCCACATTTTTTGGTATTTGCAATAGCAGCACTCCACTATCCTGATTCCAAAATCTGTTTTAGTTTCCTAAGCTGCTTAAAGCAGATACCATGAAATGGGTTGGTCTTGAACATTTTAGAATTCATTTGCTTACAGTTAGAGTCCAGGAAAATGTCCAAATCAAGGCATCTCATGGTGATGCTTTCTTCCCGAAGACTGGCTGCTGGAGATCCTTGGCTCTTTTGCCACATAACAAGGCACATGGTCGAATCAAAGCCCTAATCTTAACGTAATTTAATCAAAGGCATCTCAGTGGAATCTAATACAATCAAAGGGTATCACACCTAGAAGAATAGATTAGTTTACAAATATAATCTTTCTCTTTTTGGGATTCATAAATAATCTCAAACTGTCAAACAAGGCATCAGCAGAGATACTTTCTCAGGGTCCTGCCATGTGATGAAGCAAGATGGCTGCTGATCTTTGCTGAGGTCTCTGCCTTCCCCTCCATCTCCTGAGCTCAGCTGTGGGCAACCAGGCATAGGGCTTGTCTTTTTTTGGGCCTCCTGTCTCAGTCTCTCAGAACTTCTCTGTCTTTCTGCAGCTGTAGGTGGACCTGGAGTCCTTTCTCACATGGCAGGGTCAAAAACGGTAGCTTCCTTTTCCTCTGTGTCTCTCTCTCTGTCTCTGTCTTTATCAGACCCAGAAAGAGGGTGGAGATTCAACCCGAGTCACGCCTTACTGATGTAGTCTAATCAAAAGGGTTTCACATCTACAGGGAATGAGTTAGTTCAAAAACATAATCTTTTTCTTTTTGGGATTCGTAAAAGAACTTCAGATTATCACATAAGCTTAGGTCTGAAGGATGAGAAGAGGCCTGCAAAGATCTATTTGAAGTTTGTTCCGGATAAAGAGAACTTGAGCAAGTGCAAAGACCCAAAGGAGGGAATCAACTTGACATGTTCTAGGAATAGCAAGAAGGCTAGTAGAAAATGAAGGTGGAAAGGTAGGCAGGGTTTCAGATATTGTAGATTATTGCAATAGCCCAAGTGAGAGGTGGTGGAGGATAGTGAAAAGTGATTGGATTCTGGATACTTTGGGCAGAGTGGTGAGGATGGATATGTTACTTAAGATAGAGCAGAAAGGACTTACTGATACATTATATATTGGGGTGGGGGTAGGGAAAAGAAAGATTGATGGCAAAGTTTGGAGTCCAGGTTCTGATGTCTTGTGTCTAGCACAGTGTCTAGTCTATAATAGGAGCTTAATAGGTGTTTATGATTTAATGAAGACCAAGACTCAGTCTCTAGTTTCCCTAGAAAAGTAAACCTGTCCAGTCTTAGAAGACTTGGCAATTAAGAACACTGGTGGAGTAAGCAGGGGTTGCAGGTCCATGAAACAAAAAAGTTTGAGTTTTCATCTGATGGGAAGTGGTCCTTCCTTTTTCTCCACTGTGCCAGTCTTACAGTGTTAACTTCTTAGTCTAGGGCAGGGGTTCTTAACCTTTTTTGTTCCATGTACGCCTTTGCCAGTCAGATGAAAACCACAGACCCCAATAAGTCCACACTGTACTGTGTATTATTTAATAAATATATCACACCCATACCAACACATCCCCACAAGAATAATGTGTTTTTTTTTTTTCAATTTAAATTCATGCTCACAGACCCCTTGTTAAGAACCCCTGGTCTAGGGCAAGGGCCTGGAACAGTGGCCTGGGCACCACTAATGCTGGTTGCTGGCACCTGTGAATGAGGTGGAGATGGAAACAGAAGATATTGCTCATCCTTGCCTTCATTAAGCCTTACAATACTGTGATCTTCCCTAGACTTGTCTGATAACAATGGGTTGGAGGAATAGATGGGACTGTATAAATGGACTCTGTCTTGGTTGTACTTGTTTATGGTTTAGTTTAATTTTTCCTAAAAAAATTTAAATTACTTTTTATCCATAAAAGGAGAAAAAAGTTAAATAATTCTTGGTGAAAAAACAATTGAATAACAGAACATCAGAACAGAAAACGTGATAAGATAATATATAATGATTTATCAAATGAATGATACAGTAGGTGACTTTCTCAGAAACATTCAGGGTCTATGCACTGCCTACAGATTAAAGTCTAACTTTCTTAGCCTCACATACAGGGCCCTCCAGAATCTTCCCTAGGTACCTTTGCAGACTTCTCTCCCATTAACCCTCTCTGTATCCTGTTCTTTAAACAGCCCATTCTCATTTCTGATTTTTTTTCTCTCCAACCTCAGAACCACTCTTGTTCATGTTTTCCTCACCCTCATCCATATTCCAGGTCCACCCTCTTCCTCTCATCCTTGCAACTCTGACCCTGTCATCAGAGTTCAGATGACATATCTTCTTCTCTTGAAGCTTTTCTAAATTAAGCTCTTGTGGATTTCTCTCTCTGCAGTGATGATGTAGTATACATATACAGTTAGAGGGAGGCATGAATATGGAACTATTATGTTTCAGAGGCAGATTTTATCATTCTACTCCAAGCTCTCTCCCTCTGAAAAGGTATTTCAGGTTCACAAGTTGCAAAAATGTTTTATATTCACTAATTAGTTAAAAATATATGCTGGGGGGAAACGGACGTGGCTCAAGAGGTTCGGCGTCCGTCTACCATATGGAGAGTCCAGGGTTCAATCCCCAGTACCTCCCGGTAAAAAAAAAAAAAAAGAATAAAAAAATATATATATGCTGGGAATATAAAAAAAAATAAAAAATAACAAACAAACAAAAATATATGCTGGGAAGTAGCTGTGGCTCAATTGGTTGGGCTCCTGTTTACCATATGAGAGGCCCCGGGTTTGATTCCCAGGGCCTCCTGGTGAAGGCAGGCTGGCTCGGGCAGTGTGGTGAGCTGACGGCCCTCATGACATGGTGAGCTGGCGCAGCAAGATGACGCAACAAAGGGAGACAAGAAGACACAGAAAAACACAAAGCAAATGGACACAGAGAGCACAAGCAGCAAGGTGAGGGATAAATAAATAAATAAAATAAATCAAGAAAAAGATATGCTGCAGGATTAGAGAAACACAAGACTCGCTTCTCTCCAAGAAAAATAGAGGGCAGGCAGAAATGGCATGGAAAAAAATTTTTTTCTAGGGTTTCGGACACAAGGGGGAAGGCTGGACACCACCCAGAAGAGAGAGGGGCACAGGAAAAGAATCCAGACAGAACAGTCCAATCAGGCATTGAACTGAGAGGGCTGGTGAAGCATGCCATCTGCTGGCATATCAAGGAAGTGCATGTGAGGAAATTAAAAATAAATAAGTGAGGCTTTTCTGGGCCTTTAGAGCCTCCCTCCCCAAGGTCCTTGGAAGTGGGTCTGCAACCCATTACTGAGTCCAGGGCCCAGATTTGAGCAACCAACAGGGACAATTCTAAAGACGTAGGACAGGTTGAACCAAGACTCGAAGAACAGCAATAGCACAATCTCCCACCACTAAATCCCCACAAAAGAGAGAGTGTGAGCAACAGAGTAAACTCACCATCCTAATCAGATTCCTAGACATCAGCAAAAAATTACAAGCCATATTAAGAAAAGGGAAGAAATGGCCCAAGCAAAGGAATATATCAAAGCCCCAGACATAGGATTTGTGACAGCTAATCAACGAGATTCATACAAATTACCAAAATCAGATTAATGAGTTGAAAGACAATATGGCTAAAGACATAAAAGACATCAAGAAGACATTGAGCAAGCACAAAGAAGAATTTGAAAACCTGAATAGAAAAGTAACAAGCTCATCAGAATAAAAAACATGATACATGAGATCAAAAACACTGTAGAGGCATACAACAGACTCGAAATAATAGAAAAAAGAATAAGTGATACAGAAGACAGGACAGTTGAAATTGAAGGGAAAAAAGAACAGAGAGATGAAAGAATGGAAAAAAATTGAGCAGGGTCTCAGTGTGTTGAGTGATAATATAGAATGCAACAACATACATGTCATTGGAGTTCCAGAGGGAGAAGAGAAGTGAAAAGGGGCAAAAAGAGTATTGGAGGCTGTGATGGTTAGGCTAATGTGTCAACTTGGCCAGGTAATTGTGTCCAGGTTTGTTCCAGCAAGCAACGGGCTAATTGTAATACAAGAGCATTTATGAACTTCAATCACCAGTGAGTTTACTGCATGGATGGCTGATTACATCTGCATCAGTCAGGGAGATTTCATCCTCAATGGGTGGTGCTTTTATCCAATCAGTTGAATGGCTTAAAAGGGGAAGTGATTTCAACATTCAGAGAGAACTTCCCAGCTCGTCGTTGGACAGGCAACTTCTCCCAGAAACTCATCAACAACCTTTCATCGGACTTTCATCGGAGCCACTGGTTTGCAGCCTGCCTGCGGAACCTGGACTTGTGCATCCCCATGGTCGTGTGAGAGACTCTTTTAAAATTTCATATGATTGACAGATATCTCCTGTTGATTCTGTTTCCCGAGAGAACCCTGACTAATACAGAGGCAATAATGGCTGAAAATTTCCTAACACTCATGAAAGCAATGAACTTACGTGTCCAAGAAGATCAGCATACCCCAATGAGAATAAGTCTGCATAGACCCACTCCAAGACACATACTACTCAGAATGTCAAATGTCGAAGATGAAGAGAAAATTCTGAGAGCAGCAAGGGAGAGACAAACCTTCACATACAAGGGACGCCCAGGAAGACTTAGTGCGGATTCCTCATCAGAAACCATGGAGGCAAGAAGACTGTAGTATGATATAATCGGGATACTGAAAGAGAAAAATTTGCCAGCTGGGAATTATTTATTCAGCAAAATTGATCTTCAAATATGAAGGTGAGTTTAAAATATTCACAAACAGAAACTAAGAGAGTTCATAAAAAAGAATCCACTGGGAAGCGGATATGGCTCAAGTGATTGAGCTCCTGCCTACTACGTGGGAGGTCCGTGGTCCGGTTCCCAGTATTTCATAAAGAAGACAGCGAGCTGGCACGACAGGCAGGCGCAGCAAGCTGACACTAGATGATGCAACAAGAGACACAAGAAAAAAAAACATAACAAGAGAAACAACAAAGCAAGGAGTACAGATTCCCAGTGCCTCCTAAAGAACATAAGCAAGACAGCAAGCTGATGAGACAGACAGATGCAGCAAGCTAACATAACAAGATCATGCAAGAAGAGACACAGAAGGAAAACATAATGAGAGACACAGCAAAGTGGGGAATGGAGGTGGCTCAAATGATGATGTGCCTCCCTCCCACATCAGAGGTCCCAGGTTCAGTTTCTGGTGCCTCCTAAAGAAACAAAGAAGAATAGACACAGCAAGTGCAAACAACGAGTGGGTGGGGAGAAACAAATAAATGAAATCTTAAAATAAAAAAATCCACCTTTGCAGAAAATATTAAAGGGAGTCTTACAGCCTGAAAGAAAAAGACAGGAGAGAGAGGCTTAAAGGAGAGTGTAGAAGGCTAGAATATCAGAAGGATAACCAAAAGAGTAAAAAGATAGATGAGAATAAGTTAAGACATATGAAAACCAAAGAATAAAAGGGTGGAAGTAAATAATACATTTACAGTAATACCAGTGAATGTGAATGGATTAAACTCCAAAATCAAAAGATACTGGCAGGAGCGGATGTGGCCCAGGCAGTTGAGTACCGCCACCTACAGGGGAGGTCCCCAGTTTGGTTCCCTGTGCCTCCTAAAGAAAAACAAAACAAACAACAAGCAGACAATAAGCAAAAACAATAAGAAGACAATGAGCAAAAAAAAAAAAAAACCAAACGAGCAGGGAGTGGATGTGGCTCAAGCAGTTGAGTGCCCACCTCTGACGTGGAAGGTCCCAGGTTTAATCCCCAGTGCCTCCTAAAAACAAACAAAGCAAAACAACAAGCAAACAAATGAAAAAATCCAACTCAGGGGAGCCATGTGGCTCAGTGATTGAGCGCTGGCTTCACACATGTGAGGTCCTGGGTTCAATCCTAGGCCCGGTACCTCAGGAAAAAAAAAAAAGATAGAGGTTGAGGGGAATGGATGTAGCTCAAGTGGCTGAGCACCTGCTTCCCATGCATGAAGTCATGGGTTCTTTCCTAGGTACCTCCTAAAAACAACAAACAAACAAACAAAACCCACAACTCTAATTGGGGAACAGATATAGCTTAGTGGTTGAGCACCTGCTTCCTGTGTATGAGGGTCCTGAGTTCAATCCCTGGTACCTCTAAAGGGAAAAAAAAAGATATAGGCTGACAGAATAGATTAAAAAAACATAAGCCATCTTTATGCTGCCTACAAGAGACTCACCTTAGACCCAGGGATACAAACTGGTAGAAAGTGAAAGGCTAGAAAAAAAAATACTCCACACAAACAGTAACCAAAAAGGAGCAGGTGTAGCTATACTAATATTGGACAAAACAGACTTTAAATGCAAAAAAGTTATAAGAGATGCAGTAGGCTGTTATATATTAATAAAAGGGACTATCCACCAGGAAGAAATAACAGTCATAAATATCTATGTACCTAACCAGGGTGCCCCAAAACACGAGGCAAACTCTGGCAAAATTGAAGGGAGAAATAGACATCTCTAAATAATCATTGGAGACTTCAACACATCATTAGATAAAACAATTAGGTAGAAGATCCACAAGGAAACAGAGAACAATATGAATAATATTAAACAATATTGAACAATATGATAAAAGAGTTAGATCTAATAGACATATACAGAATGTTGCAACTCAAATCAGCAGGTTATACATTCTTCTCAAGTGCTCATGGGTCTTTCTCCAGAAAAGACTACATGTTAGGTTACAAGGCAGGTCTCAATTACTGTAAGAAGACTGAAATTATCAAAGCATCTTCTCAGATCATAATGGAATGAAACTGGAAATCAATAATAGACAGGAAAGGGGAAAATTCACAAATGTGTGGAGGCTGATCAAAATATTTGGGTCAAAGAAGAAATTGTAAGTGAAATTAGTAAATATATGGAAATGAATGTAAACAAGAACACAACATATCAAAACTTATAGGATACAGTAAAGGCAGTGCTGAGAAGGAAATTTATAGCCCTAAATTCCTATATTAAAAAAAGAATAAAGAGCTAAAATCAAAGATCTAACTGAACAACTGGAGAAACTAGAAAAAGAACAGCAAATTATTCCCAAAGCAAGCAGAAGGAAAGAAATAATAAAGATTAGAGCAGAAATAAATGAAATTGAGAAATAAAAAAGAGAGAGAAAATAAACAAATCTAAAACCTGGTTCTTTGAGAAGATCAATAAAATTGACAAACATGACTAACAAGGATAAGGATAAGAGAAGCTGCAAATAAAATCAGAAATGAAAGGGGGGGAAGCAGATGTGTCTCAAGTGATTGAGCTCCCACCTACCACATGGGAGGTCCTGGGTTCAGTTCCCAGTGCCTCTTTGAGAAGACGAGCAAGACAGTGAGCTGGCACAATGGGCTGGTACGGTGAGCTGCTGGAACAAGATGACGCAACAAGGAGATGCAAAGAGGAAACACAATGAGAGACACAACAAAGCAGGGAACGGAGGTGGCTTAAGTGATTGACCGCCTCTCTCCCACATGGAAGGTCCCAAGTTCGGTTCCCGGTGCCTCCTAAGAGAAGATGAGCAGACACAGAGAGTATACAGCAAATGGACACAGAGAGCAGACAGTGAGTGCAAACAACAAGATTGGGGGGAATGAATAAATTAAATTTTAAAAAATTTAAATAATAAATTTAAAAAATTTTAAATAAAAAATTTAAATAATAAAAAATTTAAAAATAAATGAAAGGGGAAAGTTATGACTGACCCCACAGAAATAAAAAGGGTCATAAGAGGATATTATGAGAAACTGTATGCAAAAAAAAACTACATAACCTAGAGGAAATGGACAAATTCCTAGAAGCACACAACCTGAACTGACACTACAAGAAACAGAAGAGCTTAACAAACTAATAACATTTGAAGAAATTGAATCAGTCATCAAAAATCTTAAAAAAAAAAAGGCCAGGACCAGATGGCTTCACATGTGAATTCTACTAAGCATTTTGAGAAGAATTAATACCAATCCTGTTTAAACTCTTCCAAAAATTTGAAGAGGAGGGGAAATAAGCCAACACATTTTATGAAGCCAATATCACCCTAATACCAAAGCCAGATAAGGATACTACAAGAAAAAATTACAGACCAATCTTGCTAATGAACATAGATGCAAAAATTCTCAACAAAATACTTGCAAATAAAATCCAACATCATATCAAAAGACTTATACATCACGACCAAGTGGGCTTTATTCCTGGTATGCAAGGGTGGTTCAACATAAGAAAATTAGTTAATGTAATACACCACATTAACAAATTGAAGGGAAAAAAACACATGATCATTTTGATCGATGCAAAAAAGGCATTCGACAAAACCCAGCAACATATTTTGATAAAAACATTTCAAAAGATAGGAATAGAAAGAAAATTCCTCAATATGATAAAGGGCATTTATGGAAAACCCACAGCCAATATCGTACTCAATGGGGAAGGGTAGAAAGCTTTCCCTCTAAGATCGGGAATAAGACAAGGATGCCCATTTTCACCACTGTTATTCAAAATTGTAATAGAATATTTAGCTAGAGCAATTAGAAATGGAAAAAAAAAAAAGAAAAAGGCATCCAAATAGGAAAAGAGGAAGTAAAACTCTCACTATTTGCAGATGACATGGTTTTATTTTTAGAAAATTCTGAAATGTCTACAACAAAGCTACTTGAACTAATAAACGACTTCAGCAAAGTGGCGGGATAAAAGATCAACATGCAAAAATCAATAATGTTTCTGTACACTAGTATTGAACATTCTGAAGAGGAAATCAGGAAAAAATTTCCATTTACAATAGCCAAAAAAAAAAAAAAGACTCAAATAACTAGGAATCAATTTAACAAAGGATGTACAAGACCTATATGGAGAAAACTACAAAACAGTGCTAAGAGAAATTAACGAAGACCTAAACAAATGGAAAGACGTTTCATGTTCATGGATTGGAAGATTAAATATCATGAAGATGTCAGTTCTACCCAGACTGATTTATAGATTCAGTGCAACACCAATCAAAATTCCAACAGCCCACTTTACAGAAATAGAAAAGGCAGTTACCAAATTCATTTGGAAGGGAAAGTGGATCCGAGTAGCCAAAAGCATTCTGAAAAAGAAGATTAACATAGGAGGAATTTCACTGCCTGAGTTTGAAACATTACAAAGCTACAACGGTCAAAAGAACATGGTACTGGCATATAAAGGTAGATACATAGATCAGTGGAATAGAACTGAGAGTCCAGAAATAAACTGTCACCTCTACAGCAACTGGTTTTCAACAAACCTACCAAAGCCATGTCAACAGGATAAAACAGTCTCTTCAACAAATGGTGCTGGAAGAATTGGATATCTATAACCAAAAGAATGAAAGAGGGGACTTCCGGGAAGATGGCGGACTAGTAAGACATGGGAATCTCTTCTCCAGAAAAATAGCTAGAGGACAAGTGGAAACAGCCCCGAAAAAGATCTTCTAGGGTTTAGGACAGCAGGTGAAGGCTGCACACCACCCAGAGGAGAGAGGGACAGAAGAGGAAAATCGCAACAACAGAACTGTGAGTTGCAAGTAGCAGCTTCTGCTGCTGCCGGCACCCTCCCCCACACTCTTCAGAATTCTCGGGCCTCTGGGTCTGTGACCACAGACAAAGGGGGCTTCAGGGATCTGCCACTCCCAGAAAGGGGAGAGAGAGGGACAAAGCCTTAGGCTGACTCAGGTTCTGACCTGAAATTTGGGCTGCGGAGCCCCACGGACCCTTCCACACGGCGGTTTGCCCTGGGAGCCTAGAAAGGACTGGAGGACCCCTATCTCACCCCCTATACAAGAATCAACTCAAAATGGATCAAAGATCTAAATATAAAAGTCAGGACCATAAAACTACTAGAAGAAAATATAGGGAAACATCTTCAAGACCTTGTAGTACGTGGTGGTTTCTTGGATCTCACACCCAAAGCACGTGCAACAAAAGAAATAGTAGATAAATGGGACCTCCTCAAAATTAAACACTTTTGCACCTCACAGGACTTTGTCAGAAAAGGGTGAAAAGGCAGCCAACTCAATGGGAAAAAGTATTTGGAAATCACATATCTGATAAGGGTTTAATATCCAAGATATATAAAGAGATGTTACAACTCAACAATAAAAAGACAAATGACCCAATTAAAAAATGGGCCAAAGACTTGAATAGACATTTCTCTAAAGAAGAAATACAAATGGCAAAAAAACACATGAAGAAATGCTCAACATCACTCATGATTAGGGAAATGCAAATCAAAACTACAATGAGATATCATTGCACACCTATCAGAATGGCCACTATTAAAAAGACAGAGAACTACAAGTGTTGGAGAGGATGTGGAGAGATAGGTACACTTCTTCACTGTTGGTGGGAATGCAGGATGGTACAACCACTATGGAGGACTGTTTGGCAGTTCCTAAAGAAGTTGAATATAGACTTGCCATGTGACCCTGCAATTCCACTACTGGGTATATACCTAGAAAAACTGAGAGCAGTGACACGAACAGACATCTGCACACCGATGTTCATGGCCACATTATTCACCATTGCCAAAAGTTGGAAACAACCCAGATGTCCATCAACAGATGAATGGATAAACAAACTGTGGTCTATTCACATGATGGAATATTATGCAGCTGTAAGAAGAAATGAAGTCATAAAGCATATGGCAACATGGATGAACCTGGAGGACATTATGTTGAGTGGCGCAAGCCAGACACAAAAGGACAAATACTGTATGAATGCGTTACTATGAACCAAATATATTGTGTAATATATTGTTTGACTCAAAAAAAAAAAAAAATTTACATGTATCCATTACATTTAATTGAGAAATGTATATATTTATTCATCTGTGTTTACTTTTTAGTTTTTAATTGTTTATGTTTTCAATTATTAAATGTACAAAATAAAGTTAATATATATATATATGTTACTTTTTCCTTATACTTTCATTAAAACTTGATACTTTAAATAGTTCAATATTTTTAATTTTTTTTCAATTTTATTGATACATAATAATAAAACATAAATCCATCCAAAAAAAAAAAAAAATGAAAGAGGACCCCTATCACACTGCCTACACAAGAATCAACTCAAAATGGATCAAAGACCTAAATTTAAAAGCCAGGACCATAAAACTACTAGAAGAAATTAAAGACCTTTGGTAGATGGTGATTTCTTGGATCTTATACACAAAGCAGGGCAACAAAAGAAAAAAATAGATAAATGGTGTCTCCTCAAAATTAAACACTTTTGCACCTCAAAGGACTTTGTGGAAAGGTAGCCGACTCAATGGGAGATAATATTTGGAAATCATATATCCGATAAGAGTTTAAAAGATGAAAATAAGATATGACATATAAAAGTCAAAGAATAAAACGGTGGAAGTAAATAATGCATTTACAGTAATATCATTGACTGTGAATGGATTAAACTCCCCAATCAAAAGATAAAGGCTGACAGAATGGATAAAAAAATATGAGCCATCCATATGCTGCCCGCAAGAGACTCACCTTAGACTCAGGTATACAAACCAGCAGAAAGTGAAAGTTTGGAAAAAGGTACTCCATGCTAACAGTAATCAAAAAGAGCAGGGGTAGCTCTACTAATATTGGATAAAACAGACTTTAAATGCAAAAAAAGTTATGAGATACAGAAGGCCATTATATGGTGTGGACATCACCATCCCAGAATCCTCAGGATTGGGGAATGAACTACAGACTAAAGTAGACTTACTAGTATTCTACTATAGACTTATTGTGGTTCTAGCAATGGAAGAAATTACATCATTCATGTGGAGACAGTGGCCCCTGGAGGTTCTGAGGGCAATGAGAGGGGAAAAACAGGTGAAATATGGGGGCATTTTGGGGACTTGGGAATTTTTCTGAATGACATTACAATGATAGATATAGGCCATTACATATCTTGCCATAACCTACAAAATTGTTTGGGAGAGAGTATAAACTATGATGTAAACTATAATCCATGCTTAGTGGCAATGCTCTAAAATGTTTTCATCAATTGTAATGAATGTACCACACTAATGAAAGATGTTGTTAATGTGGGAAGATGTGGGAGGTGTAGGAAGTGGGGCATATGGGAATTCCCTATATTTTTATGTAATATTTATGTAATCTAAATATCTTTTAAAAAAATATATATTAAAAAAAAAAAACTTATGGGATACAGCAAAGGCATTGCTAGAGGGAAATTTATAGCTCTAAACACCTATAATGAAAAAGAAGAAAGAGCTAAAAATGAAAGATCTAACTGAACAACTGGAGAAACCAGAAACAGAACAGCAAACCAACCAATCCCAAAGCAAGCAGAAGGAAAGAAATAATGATTAAAGCAGAAATAAAGGAAATCAAGAACAACAACAACAACAACAACAACAAAAAAAAAAAAAATAGAGAAAATCAACAAAGCCAAAACCTGGTTCTTTGAGAAGATCAATAAAATTGACAAACCCTTAACTAAACTAACAAGGATAGAAAGAGAGAAGATGCAAATAAATAAAATTAGAAATGAAAGGGGGAAATTATGAATGACCCCATGGAAATAAAAAGGTTCATAAAAGGATATTATGAGAAACTGTATGCCAACAAACTAGACAACTAGAGGATATGGACAAATTCCTAGAAACATACAAACAACCTATACTGACTCTACAAGAAGTACAAGAACTCAACTAACCAATCACATATAAAAAGATTGAAACAGCCATCAAAAATCTCCCAACAAAGAAAAGTCCAGGACCAGATTGCTTCACAGGTGAATTCTACTAAGCATTTTGAGAAGAATTACCACCAGCCCTGTTTAAACTCTTCCAAAAAATTGAAGAGGTTAAATTACCCAACACATTTTATGAAACAAACATCACCCTAATACCAAAGCCAGATAAAGATACTACAAGAAAAGAACATTACAGACCAATCTCCTTAATGAATATAGATGCAAAAATTCTCAACAAAATACTTGCAAATAGAATCCACTAGCATATCAAAAGAACTATACACCATGACCAAGGGGGATTTATTCCTGATGTGCAAGGGTGGTTCACATAAGAAAATCAATTAACATAATATACCACATTAAGAAATTGAAGGGAAAAACCCATATGATTATCTTGATCAATGCAGAAAAGGCATTTGACAAAATCCAGCATTCTTTCTTGATAAAAACACTTCAAAAGACAGGAATAGAAGGAAAATTCCTCAATATATGATAAAGGGTATATATGTAAAACCCATAGCCAACATCATACTCAATGGGGAAAGGTTGAAAGCTTTCCCTCTAAGATCAGGAACAAGATAAGGATGTCCACTGTCATCAGTGTTATTCAGTATTGTGCTAGAAGTTCTACCTAGAGCAATTAGGCAAGAAAAAGAAATAAAAGGCATTCAAATTGGAAAAGACGAAGCAAAACTCTCTTCACATATGACATAATCCTATATTTAGAAAATTCTGAATTTCTAACACAAAGCTACTGGATTTAATAAATGAGTTCAGCAGAGTGGCAGGGTACAGTATCAACATGCAAAAATCAGTAACTTTTCTGTACATTAGTGTAACAGTTGGCCATTTTGATGTAATTATGAATTCCAAAAATATAATTAAATCATGCTTGTAAACTGATCTGTTAATCTGGGCATGATTAGGTTAGGATTAGGGCGTTGAGCCCCACCCCTTGGTGGGTGGGAAATCGAATATAAAAGGCAAGGCAAAGGACAGTTGAAGCAGTCTTTTGAGAAGCAGTTTTGATGTTGGAAAGAAGGCCCCAGGAGAAGAGAAGTAAGCCGTTCGCCTGATCGTCTACAGCTGACCTTGTGGAGGAAACAGGAGCTAAGCCCGGAGAGAAACGCAGCCCCGGGAAGAGAGGAACCCCAGAAGCCTGAACCCTGGCAAATGCCGGCAGCTGTCTTGCTTTAACATGTGGCCATAGACTGTGGTGAGAGAAGAAACTTAAAGCTTTATGGCCTGGTATCTGTGGACTTCTACCCCAAATAAATACCCTTTATAAAGACCAACCCATTTTTGGTATTTCACATTAGCACCCCCTTTGGCTGACTAATACAATTAGTTTTGAACAATCTGAGGAGGAAATCAGGAAAAAAATTCCATTTAAAATAGCAACAAAAAGACTCAAATGCTTATGGATTTAATAACTAGAATATAGGTCACCAGAAAATAGAATGAGGTTAGAGAATGGAAAGTTGAGGGTTAATCTATACAGCATTGGTAAAAAGGTTGTTTCTTAATCTTTGGAAATAAATGGAAAAGGTGAAAGCACATCATAGTTTGTAACTAGCAGTGCTATTATATTGGTATGATCGTGGTTGAAAGGGAAAGTCTAAGGTCATGTATACTAGAAGAAAAGCTAAAAAATATAACATGGGACTGTATAGCATAGTGAAACCTCATGTGAAATATGAGTATGGGTAATATTGCATATATAAGACTGTTTTTCTTTGAAACTTGTGGCAGTTTGATATTATTGATGAATTCCCAAAAGAAACATTGATTATGTTTGTAAACTGGTTGTTTTCCCCTTTGGTTGTATTAAATTCAGAGGTTTTGCTTTTACTTGATTAAGATTAGGGCTTTGATTCAGCCATGTCAGTAGGATGTTGAGGCCCCACCCTTTCGGTGGGCAGACACTCACACAGAAAACGAGAGGACAGAGGAGAGAGCTGAGTTTTTGACGCTGGAGTCCCAGAGAGAGAGCCGCGCCATTCTCCTGATGTTTACAGCTGGACTTGTGGAGAGAGCAAAGCAGCTGAGCCTGGAAAGAGATGAGCCCCAGGAAGAGAGATGAGCCTTTTGCCAGCCTATTTCTGAGATAGGAAGAAGCTGGGACCATGGAGCCTTAAGAGGAAGAGGAAGACTGAACCCTCACAGAGACTGGCAGCCATCTTGCTCCAACATGTAGTAACAGGCTTTGGTGAGGGAAGTAACTTACTCTTTATGGCTTTGTGACTGAAAGGTTCTACCCCAAATAAATACCGTTTATAAAAGCCAACAAGGAAGCAGATGTGGCTCAAGTGATTGGGCTCCTGTCTACCATATGGGAGGTCCAGGGTTTGATTCCTGGGGCCTCCTGGTGAAAAGCAAGCTGGCCTGTGCAGTGAGCTGGCCCGAGCGGAGAGCTGGCCCACATGGAGTGCTGGCCCGCACAGAGTGCTAGCCCGTGCAGGAGTGCTGGCCTGCATGGAGTGCTGGCCCGCGTGGAGAGCTGGCGCAGCAAGATGACGCAACAAAAAGAGACACAGGGGACGGATGTGGCTCAAATGGTTGGGCGTCCGTCTCCCATATGGAGGGACCCGGGTTCGATACCCAGGACCTCCCAGTAAAAGAAAAAAAAAAGAGACACAGAAGAGAGACAATGAGACACACAGCAAATCAGGGAGCTGAGGTGGCACAAGAGATTGAGCAACCTTTCTCCACTCTGGGAACTGAAGGTCCCAGAATCAGTTCCCGGTGCCACCTAAAGAGAAGACAAGCAGAAACAGAAAGAACACACAGAGAGCAGACAGTGAGCATAAAACAACAAGGGGAGGGGGAGAGAGATAAATAAATCTTAAAAAAAAAAAAGCCAACAGATTTCTGGTACTTTGCATCAGCACTCCTTTGGCTGACTAAAACTGAACAAATGTATATTAATATTTTAAGATGTTAATATTAGGCAAAAAGAAAAACCCCAACCCATATGCTATATCAGAAGCCAGATACAAAGTACTACATATTGTATGACTGCATTTATATAAAATGTAAATAATTCAATTTATAAAGATGGAAAAATGTATATTCTGCAGTTGCTGACCAAAAGTAGACACTGTTTCATGTAGAAAGTGCCTTCCCATTTATGTGACATATTCTGAGCCATTCAGTCATAATTATCAACGTGACAATGATTCAATTCCTAATCTGAATCATGGGACAGATTTATTATGACTTTATTTTAGATAAGAAAACTGAGGCCGAGAGTTAAAGTCCTAATAGCCTTTCATTTAATTTTAGTGGTCTACTATTTAAGAACCAACTAAGCATAAAGGCCTTACTTTATTTTCATTAACAAGTACTTACGGTGATGTTTTTATAACTTTGAACAGTCTTTATTTTTTAATGCCAACTAGGGAGAGAAAAGGATCACAGCCAATTGAAAACCATCACCAAGAAAAAATTGCATAGAAAATAGATGGTAAGGATATATATTGATAATAGCTGCTTGGTGGTGGGACAACTGATTTTTTTTATAAAAGCAGTTTTATTGAGATATATTCACATACCATATAATCCATCCAGTGTGTACAGTTTTTCTTTGATAAAGATATGACTCCATCATCTGGTTTGCATGGTTTACAGTCAGAAGTCTCCTGTAGTTCTTCTTGTTCCTCTGAATGTAATGGGTGTGTTTTTCTTTGGTTGCCTTCAGGATTTTCATTTTGTCTTTTGTTTTCAGCAGCTTGAATATGCCATGTCTAGGAGTTTGTGTTTATCTTGCTTTGTATCCTCTGAACTTCTTGGATATGTAGTTTTGTGTCTTTCAATATTTTCGAAACTTCTTGGTCACTGTATCTTCAAATATTTCTTCTGCCCTGTTCTTTCTGTCTTCTACTTTTGGGAATCTAATTATGCATATGTTAGATTATTTAATATGTCCCACAGCTCTTGGATGTTCTATTGCACTGTTGTCATTGTTTTTTCTCTTTGTGTTTCAATTTAGGTAATTTCTCTTGACCTGTCTTAAAGTTCATTAATTTTTTTCTTTGGCTGTGTCAAGTCTACAGATGAGCCTATCAAAGGCATTCTTCATCTTTGTTACTGTGTTTTCACTTTTAGCATTTCTATTTGATACTGTCTTACAGTTTCCATCTCTTGGCTTTACTTTCTAGCATTACTTTTTATCTTTTTCCTTCCCAGGAAGCAGCCATATAGGACAAGGTTTGAATTTGGCTATTTTTTTTAATGACTCTTTTACATATCTTAGGTTTGGAAAGGCCTTTTGACCCAGAAATCACCAAGAGCTGCTCCAATATAGAAGGTCATAAGAAGTGCATTCAAGTCAGCTTGGCCTGAAAGCAGGAAGTGGAAAGGGTTACAGACCAGTCCCATTGAAGAAGGAAGAGCTGCTGTGTATATCCACCAATCTGATTGATTTCTTCAGGGTCAGTGGTTATCTAAATTTTTTCTTTTCTTCCTCATCTGCTTCACCAGACTGTCATAACTGATGATGATTTTACTATTGTTCAGTGGAATGAACAGTTATAGCCCCTTTAACCTAAACACAATAAATGTGGGTTACTTTTACATATGTCTTCTTGAATGGGACATGGTTCCTGGATTGTGGCATCTTGGTAATGTTAGGTTTCTAGAACCTCACAAGGGTCCATTTTTCTGTCCATTCCAAAACAGGATACTTCCTGAGTCTTCATCTAATGAATATAGTTTATCTGTGTCTGGCCACAGTCATGAATTTGCTTATTCATTTGTTTTTTCATTCATTCAAACCTTTTGTAAGCCTGCTGTCTCAGAGTTACTATAGTACATTCAGTGAGGATTAATTACAGTGATGAACAAGATGTCCTCTCCAGGAGCACAAAAAAGTGTGGTTAGTACTATAATAGAGATACAAAGTGCTATGGGACACAGAAAGTGTTATGATTCATTTGAGCTAGGGGAGATTGGCTAGTGCTTTGTGGAAGAGACAGCATTTTAACTAGGTTTTTAAAAATGATTAGGATCTTGACAGGCAGAAAGGAGGATGACCGTTCTAAGCTAAATAGCTACACAAAAGGTGCTGATTCTTGAAATATTCTGTAAACAGTTTCTACTGTACTCTTTTAAAAAGCCTTGTTCTTTTTCCTCATCTTTTACTCCCATTACAAGGCTTATTTTGTTGTTGTTGTTGTTGTCCCTTCTCTCTTTTGGGTTCTTTTTACCTCCTTTATTTTCCTATAGCTCCTAGTTGTAGGTCTTATTGCACTAGTTTTGCAGTTAAGGACCCAGAGATGCAGGACACCCTCCAAGTGGAAGATCAGGGCAACATTATTCCTCCATTTAGCCTGTGTTTCAGAGTGTGTACTTAGAATAGTAAAGGAAATCCTGCCTTGTATGAATGTGGGCCCTGCTTGAAGGGTCCATGATTCCATATTAGAATGCAGTGGAATAGATCAGAACCTTCCAGAGCATATATTGGACACTTGCCCCATGTTCTTGACATTTGTTATACTTTAACACCTTCTCATCAATTTCTCTGCCCCCTTTCCTATCAAGTGAAGGGGTGTATTTTAAATACCCAAATTCATTCCTATTTTCTCTTTATTGCCATGAAAATTTATCTCTACCTTCTCATCCACTCTTTTTTTTTTTTTTTTTTTTTAATTTATTTTTATTGTGGGTAAAAATCAAAATTCTCACAATACATACAAACATTTGCAAAATGATATATAAATATATATGCATCCACTCTTTCTTCTATTTATTCTCAACAATTAGTGGGTTACTTAAAAAGGGACCCCCTACACACACACAAAAAAAGACAAAACAAAAACCTGACCGTCTTCCTTGCTTCAAGAACTGGCAGGTAGAGGTGAGTGTTTGAGACTAGAATCTTATCTTGCAGTGGACCAGGGAGATGAAAAATCTGGGGAGAAGGCAATTGATAGCATATGAAAGGGGGGATATAGGCTACCCTGACACCTTTTTGGCAAAAATAAACAAAACTGCAGGGAAGCAGGCAGAAATGGAGAAGAATCTCTGATGGTTTGTATCTTGGGAAGCCCTGTATCTAACAAATTATTTGCTTTGACTTTGCTGTTTGTCTGGTTCTTATCGTTTTTCCCCTGACCAAGACAAATGAGGTTCAACTAAGGAAAGTGGATATAAGATACCTACCCCAAAACTGAACTCCTCTTAATTCTCATGGATGACAAGTAGGACTATTAATTGCTGAGAATTACTTTAATCCATTAACACTGGTGTTTTCTCTGGGGTAGGAAGCTGAAACACCTATCTCCAGAAATGTCCTCGGAAAGTAAAGAGCAACATGACCTTTCACCCAGGGACTCATCTGAAGAAAATGACCAATACAGTCTTCAGTCTAGGATCCATCCAGAGCCTCAAAAAGAATCAAGTACTGACTTGAAGCAATTTGGGGCCAATGATCAATATAGACCTCATTGTAGGATCCATATTGAGGCTCAAGAGCGATCACATCCTAACTTCAAGCAAGTTTTCATCAAAAAACTACAGAAGAGTTGCCAGTGCAGCCCAGCCAAAGCCAAACATATGATTTTTGGTTTCCTTCCTGTTTTGCAGTGGCTCCCCAAATATGATCTTAAGAAAAACATTTTAGGAGATGTGATGTCTGGCTTGATTGTGGGCATTTTACTGGTGCCCCAGTCTATTGCTTATTCCCTTTTGGCTGGCCAGGAACCAATTTATGGTCTGTACACATCCTTTTTTGCTAGCATCATTTATTTCCTGTTGGGTACCTCCCGTCATATCTCTGTGGGCATTTTTGGTGTATTGTGCCTTATGATTGGTGAGGTAGTTGACCGAGAACTACACGAAGCTGGCTATGAGACTGTCCGTAGTATTCCTTCTTTAGGAATGGTTTCAAATGGGAGCACACGGTCAAACCAGACATTAGATGAGATATGTGACAAAAATTGCTATGCAATTAGAGTTGGCAGCACAGTAACCTTTATGGCTGGAGTTTATCAGGTAAGAAACAATGGAACATGTGATTGTTTCTGGCAAAGGTAATTGCTATACATGAAATCTCAGGGCTGTACATTATCTTAGAGATCATAATAATTAAAGTTTTCATGTATTTAATGTTCAAGGTATGTGAGGGGTAGATTCAGAATTCAAACCCTGGTCTGTCTACTCCGCAGGTAATATAAGCTGCCTCTTACTTACCCAGTGGATTTCAGTCAGCCATATTTTAATTCCTTGGTTGTAGAAATTTAGACCAGAAAGGGACCTCAGACCACCTAGTACAACTCTTTAATTTTACACATCAGGAAATGTTGGCTTTGCTTGAAATTACATGTGGTTGGCTGTTGGTAGAGTGAGAATTAGAAATCAGGCAGGAGAGTAACAGAATGGGGTTGGGAGAGGAATGCAGAATTTTTTCAAAGTATGTATCCCCCTCCCCTTCATTTAGAATTGCTGCTGTGGTGAGTCACTCTTACTGATCATAGTAGTTCTCTTGGGTTGTTAGGAACGGAAAAAGTTGAGAACCACTATTTCATATTATTAGCCAGGAGAAAGGATTAGAAAAGAAATTCTTCTTGGGTCTTCCATAGAAACCACTAATCTGGCATTATCATCCTGCTCCTCCCTTTGGCATCCAAGAATCAGTGCCAGTGTTAAGCCTCTTCTCTATTACAGGCGTTTGGAACCAACAAGGGAAGGGGAAGGGTAGTTTACTTTATTTGGTGCTTGGATGAGAAGGGAGAAGGGAATGTGGTGTAAAGAGTTGTGCTCCTCAGTCTCCATTTTTGCTTTTTCTTCAATGTGCCTCACCAAGAATGAGGAATGCAGCAATAGAATTCTGAGGAATTCTTGAGAAGAGAAAAAAAATAGTAAGTTTCATCTTTGAAGACACAGAATTATTATTAATATAGGAGGCAGTTTAGCATAAGTGTATATACAATGGATGAGAACAGTTTTTCAGTATGAAGCTCGATTAGAGTTCCACAATAATTTTTAAAGTGTAAATCTGTTTTGATGTGAATCTAATTCTTTGTTTTACCACTTAAAACTTCACGTTCACAGTAATGTATTGTAATTTAAAGGAAATACATGGTTTCTTAATTAGAAGAATTTTTCCAGTTTGAATGTTTAGATGTTTTCTCATAGGTCCTTGAGAATATTTTTTTTTCTTTTTAAAAGAGGACTAATTCTTATCCAAGTTTAAAAAACATTACTAACAGGGTTCTTGTCTAAACTGGACTAATGTGACCTTGGGCAAGTTACTTAGCCCTCTGAACTTGTTTCCTCTCTTTGTAAAATGAGAGGATTGATGTATGATTGCCTTTTATCTAGCTCTGAAATTCTGTAATCATCTGATAGTATGTCTTTGTGCAAAGAAATGCCAGGGTTATACAAGATTTAGAAGCTCTTTTCCATTTATATTTAACACTTGTATATCCTTCCTTCCAGGTAGCAATGGGCTTCTTTCAAGTGGGCTTTGTTTCTGTCTACCTCTCAGATGCCTTACTGAGTGGATTTGTCACCGGTGCCTCCTTCACTATTCTTACATCTCAGGCCAAGTATCTCCTTGGGCTCAGCATTCCTCGGAGTAATGGTGTGGGCTCACTCATCACTACTTGGATACATATCTTCAGAAACATCCATAAGACCAATCTCTGTGATCTCATCACCAGCTTTTTGTGCCTTTTGGTTCTTTTACCAACCAAAGAACTCAACGAGCGCTTCAAGTCCAAGCTTAAGGCACCAATTCCTACTGAACTCATTGTAGTTGTGGCAGCCACATTAGCCTCTCATTTTGGAAAACTAAATGAGAGGTACAGCTCCAGTATTTCTGGGCATATTCCCACTGGGTTTATGCCACCTAAAGCACCAGACTGGAATCTAATACCTAGTGTAGCTGTAGATGCAATAGCTATTTCAATCATTGGTTTTGCTATTACTGTATCACTTTCCGAGATGTTTGCTAAGAAACATGGCTACACTGTCAAAGCAAATCAGGAAATGTATGCCATTGGCTTTTGCAATATCATCCCTTCCTTCTTCCACTGCTTTACTACTAGTGCAGCTCTTGCAAAGACATTGGTTAAAGAATCAACAGGCTGCCAAACTCAGCTTTCTAGTGTGGTGACAGCCCTAGTTCTTCTGTTGGTTCTCCTAGTAATAGCTCCTTTATTCTATTCTCTTCAGAAAAGTGTCCTTGGTGTGATCACTATTGTAAATCTCCGAGGAGCCCTACGTAAATTTAGGGATCTGCCCAAGATGTGGAGGCTTAGTAGAATGGATACAGTTATCTGGTTTGTTACTATGCTGTCCTCTGCACTGATAAGTACTGAAATAGGCCTACTTGTTGGGGTTTGCTTTTCTATGTTTTGTGTCATCCTCCGCACTCAGAAGCCAAAGGTTTCATTGCTTGGCATGGAGAAAGAGTCTGAAGTCTTCGAATCCACATCTGCTTACAAGAACCTTCGGACTATGCCAGGCATCAAGATTTTCCGCTTTGTAGCCCCTCTCTACTATATAAACAAAGAATGTTTTAAATCTGCTTTATACAAAAAAACTCTCAACCCAATCTTAGAAAAGGCAGCTCAGAAGAAGGCAATAAAGAGAAAGATCAAAGAGGAAACAGTGACTTTCAGCAGAATCCAGGATGAAGTTTCAGTGCCACTTCCCCATGATCAAGTGGAGCTTCATACAATAGTGATCGACTGCAGTGCAATACAATTTTTAGATACAGCAGGAATCCATACGCTGAAAGAAGTTCGCAGAGATTACAATGCCATTGGCATCCAGGTTCTGCTGGCTCAGTGCAATCCCTCCATGAGGGATTCCCTGGCTAGGGGAGAGTATTGCAAAAAGGAAGAAGAAAACCTTCTTTTCTATAGTTTGCATGAGGCGATGGCTTTTGCGGTGGACTCTCAAATTCAGAGAGAAATATGTATTCCCAATGGTGAGAGCCTTGCCAGTGATTGAGAAAGTTGTTGGAAAAAAGAATATAATGTCTAGCCAATAGGTTAAAATTTTAAGTGTGCAAAATTTTCTGTGGAAGTGA
Organism: Tolypeutes matacus; assembly: GCA_026826555.1. Classification (NCBI taxonomy): domain Eukaryota; kingdom Metazoa; phylum Chordata; class Mammalia; order Cingulata; family Chlamyphoridae; genus Tolypeutes; species Tolypeutes matacus. Next base: position 10,009,806 of record JAKSZT010010581.1, read on the forward strand.
AAAATGTCGCTCACTTGGAATTTTAACCTGTTGGTTAGATATTATTCTTCCTTTGAAGTTAATGGCTTTTGTATAAACACAAATGCAGCAGAACTTATAGTTAGGCAGAATCAAAGGGAAAACAATATTGTGGTTTTAAGATTTCTTGCAGATATTCTTGGAATGCAATAAATATCTATTGAAGTGAAGTGAAAAGGGGGCACCAAAGCTTAACTACTATCCTGTTTTCAGGGATATGCATTTAGGGGCTATGTCTTCTCCAGGAGGCAAGGGTAAACTTGGGATTTGCATTAGAAATGCTGGCTCTGTGGAGAGGGAGGGGAAGGAGGCAGGGGAGGAATGGTGTGCCTATTTTTGTACCAGCAGGTCAGGAGGATTCTGGAGCCCAAGGTTTTTCCTAGACAGCTTTGTTATTTGTACTTCTCCATCTCCCAAGTGACAATAGGATCTCTGGCTTTTAGTAATAAAGCACTATGCCTCTCCTCAAGGCAGAGAATTACTTTGTGACATCCTGATAGCCAGACTGACATTACACAGAATACTCTTTGTAATATATTTGATGTTTTCAGTCATGCCTTTTTGTTGAGAGTAACTAGATAAGCAAAGACCTCTTCAAAACCAGCAAAAATAATGGAAGTTCTCCCTGTTTTTTTCTGTTATCTGTTTCTGATTCTGAGAATTTCTCTGCCATTACACTCTATTTTGACTTTCAGTTGTCTAGTGTATTTCCCATGGAATCTGTCCTAAACTGTGATGTCTAATTACTATTGACAACCTTGCTGATAAAAGGCAGAATACTGACGCAGCAATTCTCTGAATCATTTTAAATGAGCTTGAGGCAAATTGTGAAGGATAGATTGTAAAAAGGAATGATTGACAGTCTCCCTTAAGAATTGGTTTACTTAGTAGTGATTTTTTTTGCCCCATGGCATTTCAGAAAGGGTCCACTGGGGATTTACAGCCTTTCTTAAATAGAAACTGCTGTTCCTCTTCGCAAGAAAAACTCATTGTAACCAATGGAAGAGAATGCATAGAAGGTATACAGTGCTTCCAAAAATATCTAATTTGTAGATATTTTAGTGAAAACAAAGCTGATGCTTACTGCCATGCACCCTACTGATATACAATAAATATTGATGACAATGACAGCTTTTAACTCTTCAGGTCACCTAAAACCATTGTGCAAGAGGATTTAGAAGTATCACATTCATAAAACCCATGTTATCTGGGAATATTATTTATGATAGCTGACCACAGGTTGTGAATTAAAGAATAGTTTCCTTTGAAAAGCAAGAATGTCTGACATTGAAAGCTTAAAGTTCTGTATCTGAAACTAGACAAATGAGAAAAGAGCAGGTTCTCCAAAGTCAGGAATAGGAAACTAATTTATATGAGACTGAAACATTTAGAAACATGTCTTTTAAAACAAACATAATAAAAATTGCAAAAATGCAAAATCATTTTTGACCAGCTCCTACATTCCAGGCAATTTTAAATATTTATGAGGCAAATCCAATTTGTATTAAATCTGTATTAAATTTATACAGATAAACTGGCAATTTAGCTTTCTTTTGGCTCCATAAACTGACAGCATTTATTTTCTATTGGTAGAGCTCTGCCATCTATTTACTTGGAATAATACCTTTCCATTTGCACATCAAAGCAGTTTCTTAGTAGAAAAACTGGATTTCTATCTTTCAAGTGATTGACATTGTAATTAAATGTAATAGTTCCCTGAATTTTGATATCCTTTAGAATTTTTAGGTCTAGAATTTTAAAAATGTTAACTGCTGATGCTTTTATTTGTGTATTTTGTTTGTTTCTAGCCATTATTCTTTCTGTCGAGACTTATGAATAGTAAAATCATAGTAATTTGTTCGGTTGTTTGTTTTAAATCCCTCTTGCCTCTCCTCCAAGCCAGGTTTGAATTGAGACTATTGTAGATGTCAGATGCCCTGTGATAGGCTAATGAGTACATGTTTAAGACAATTCTATAATTTAGCAAACACCAGCACAGCAAAAAGAACTTCAGTCCAATAAAAACAATAATTTGGAAAACCCCTTAAAAGGATGAAGTAATTGGATTTGACCTTTACCTCACTTCTGTCCATACAAGGATATAAACAATTCTGGAGCTTTATGCAATTAGCAAATTCTTAAATTGTGTTAGGTTTGTAACTCTCCCACCCAAACAAACAAGATTTTGCTTTTAGTAGTTTATTAATAGCTATTTGTAAAAAAAAACATTTAAGATTTCACTGGAATTTACATTTCATCCTCTCTGCCTGGGTGGAGATCTGCTTGTACTTAAATGTTAAAATTTTTTGACTGCTGGTTTTAAAAGCATCAAACCTGGAACCAAAGTCTAATTCACCAAAACAAAAACAAAGTTCTTATTTGCTTTCTTGCCCAAGGGCTTGGGCATTAGTTCTTTAAGTGATATTTTATATACTATATTAATATAAAAATATCTTGCACTCTAAACTTCAGAGTCTAAATGAAACATTTTCTCATTGCTTGTTGACAAATGTACAAGATTCTGGATATCTTAAATGGTTATTTAATTGTAATATAGTTTATATACTGTGATGGTTAAAACTCTTCTATAGGCTTATTTATTTTAAAATTTGTTACAACCAGAGGATGGTAAACTAAGGCTAACATTTTAGAAAGACCATTGAAAAGACTATATTTGACCATTAGAGCTGGAGAAGGAAGGAAGGACCCAATCATTGGTTAGCTACACAGTGGGGAGACTGGGATTAGGAGCCATACCTGTGTTGGGGAGCGAGGTTAGTATTGGGTTGTTTTTGGAAGGGGAATGTTAGAGATTCACCAAATGTGAAAGAGCTGAGGAGCATATGGTAGTCAAGGTTGTGGCAAAAGCCCGGGTTGACTTACTCCCAATCGCTGTGTATTTCATTTTATCTGAATGACTGTGCCTCTGATGGTAATAAACCTGGCAAGTTAACTAATTGATAATGGCTTAAAAAAAAAAAAAGTACCAAAGGAAAACAAGGTGAGATTTAGATAGTCTGACTGAGCTTTTGAACAATAGTAGGCACTAAAGCCAGAATTCGTTGGTCAATCTACAAGTATGTTAATGGTGACCTTTAAAAATGTATAGGGGTGTTACATGAGTGTATTGGACTATTCTAATACTAATGACTACATTTTAACAATAGTAATTCTTCAGGGGTGTTCTCTTAGCAACCTGTCATTTAAAAACACTTTTGTCAGGCTTTAGTAAATTTCCTGGGAACTTACATTGAGTCTCAAAGTTATGATAAACTCAAGCTCTGTGATACTTATTAATGTGTATAATAAGTTGTTTTCCTATATATTAATTTTGAAAAGTATTGCTGTAAATGAGCCTTAAGTTCATTCTTCATCAATGTGGATATTACTTCAGATACTTCCTGAGGACCTATCTAGGAGACAAGGGCCCTGGGTCAGGTGCGACTATGGTCCTAAATCTAGTAGATAGGCTATATGGTAACTCTACTACATAACATCCCAGGGCAAGTAGGGAGGTACTTTATGGAGTTAAGCTGAACCAAGCCTTGACTGAGATCTTGGCAGGAGGGAAGCATCTGAAGCAAGCATCAGGGAGAAATTCACAGTGAAATGGTAAAAATCTCACGGACAGGATTTAGACTTTGCTTAATTTTTCTGTTTTTTAATGTTGTTTTTCTCTTGCTAATGTTTTATATATTCTAGGGATGCCTTATTTGAAACTTGGCTTTAAAAACTGCAGAAAGGATGAAAATGGATGCAGAAAGCTTTTAGGCTCTGAACTAATTTGGCTCCCTCCCTTCATCTTTTTTTTCTTTTTTTGTATAAAGATTTTAGATTTTAGGCAGTCATGAATGGAATCATTAATTTGAGTGCTAATTCCAGGAATAAAAATTATAATGGAATGGGCCAAGGAAACACATCAACTGGTTTGCTTTCACAATCAATATATTAAAGTAAAATACTACACAAGTTCTATATGTGAAAGGTGAATTTTTAGTGTTTTTTAAAAATTAATTTTAGTAATTTTAGGAATGGAGAACTTAGATGTGGGAATAGGGGAGTTTTATTTTTATAAGATAATTTTTATCCTGAGAACAACTATTTTTTTAAAAATTATTTTGCAACTGAAATTTTAAAGTAAACATGTTACATATAGTTAGAAGAAAAGTAAGATAAGCATTATATGAAACAGTGGATTCTCTGGTATGCATTTTATTTTTATCTTGGTGTAAAATTAGAAGAACATATTGACTTCTGAAAACTGAAATAATGAGGGATACTAAATAGCTTTACCAGAGATAACCACGTTTGTAAGTCTCCACTGGAAACTTGTATAATATTTCTTGGGCTTGAATAATGGTTTTGGCAAAAGCCAGCTACTTAATGTCTCACTAAAAAATACAAATGACAACTTTTCTAACTGAAGGATTTTTAGTTGGCAAATAGACAAGCAGTCTAAGTCAGAAAGGTCTTTTTAATTGAAACTTTAGTAGACTTATTTGGGGGAGGATCTATACCCCACTCCATCCCCCACACCTAAAATAATAACATACTTGGAATCAAATACCTATTCCTTTTTCAATCCAAATCAGTTGAAAATTGTGGCTTTAGCTGCCATGGCTTCCATTTCTTAGATATGAATGTTTATGAACATACCAATCTACAAAACATGCTACCTTTTTGTCTCCTTTGTAATTCTGTATACAAATCAAGACAATACCAGGGTGACAGGTGAATGAACCTATATTCTCAGTCTTATCTATTCACCAAAAATGTATACTGCCTTTTTTTTTTTAATGATCCAAGGCTGATGACTTTTAGGAATGTTTTATACTACGTGTCTTTTTAATTAAAGCAAGTGCCTTGATATTACCACATAAATCATACTTCACTGTCTTATAGATGAGTTATTAATAGATGACAGTTTATTGGGGAGAGTGAGGGTGAAATTGGTTAATAGCAGATCTTTTTCTTCTGAAAGGATGTGCTTGTAATGTTTATTATATAAGATCCTATATATGTGTTGGGATATAGAGATGTCATTTCTTTTGTTTTCTAATAAAATAATAACTGTGTTCTTATATTCTCCATTTTCTGTGTCCAAATTATTTGAGTGCAAGCAGGGTTCTGAGTAAGAAATGCATTAGTTTACCAGTAAGTTTAGAATATTCTCTCTTTACATTTAGAGAGTGATTCAGTCATTAATTCCCCCCCCCCAAAAAAAAAACCAAAAAGATCTGCCTTATGAACAAAGACATAAAGCATAAAGAAACCAAGTTCTTTTCTTTTTGTTTTGTGGCCCAGAATGAGTCATTTAACCCTTTGTGGGACTCAGTTTTTCCATTAGAGAAGAGGGGAGGAGGACTGGATTGCTTGAGGACCCTTCCAGTTCTCACTTTGCATGGCTCCTATTCCATATCAAGTTGGAATCAGAAAATTCAAATCTGGCTCATGTTTTACTATTGTCCTAAACACTGAATTTTGGCAAGTGACCTTTGAGCCACATTTCCCTCATCCGTGAATTGAGGATCACACCTTTATAATGAATAACTGAGAGAACTAGGAGTGGAATTCCAATACTTGGAATAGTGGAAGCACAATACTTTTTAAGGAATTATCTGCATCACCAACCTCTTTCCATACCTGCCATGTAGATGCTCCTGGAATTTTTTTCTCTCTGCTTCTCTCAACTCTCTGAAAGAAGTAGGAATGTGGGTATAGAGTGAAAGACAGCTTTCAGTATTCTTTCTCCAATATTTCTGTAACCCTGGGCATCCTGCCCCCAGCCTACTCCACAGAATAAAGGAGTTGGACTGAATGCTTTCAGTCTTAGCATTCTGTGCACACACAGCAACTGGTATCCAGGGCCCTGAGAAGTGCACTTACTGTCATACTCTAGCATTCCTTTCAGTCATCTTGGAGGGCTCTGCTTCTTCCATCTGTCCTTTAATGCTCATGTTCTTGGCATCTTCTCTCACTTTCCAACATGCTTGTTTTTAATTTTTAGATCTAATTGGGACTCTGATGAAAGTACCTCTTCTTGGAAAAATATCTACATGTTCATGGATATACACATGCAATTATAAAAGGGTTGGTTTTTGGACCCCATATTTTGAACACCTTGTATTATAGGCTCGCTCCAGGTGACTACATCTGCATCTGCATCTTCAATTGCCTTACTATCTGTGTGCAAACAGAGCCACACAAGATCTCCAGCCTGACCTTTCTGGAATGCCAACCAGCATATCTATGTATAAATCTCCAGCTGGATGCTCAAAGGCATCTCACATGAAACACCCCACCCCACCCCACCTCCAAAATGTTCATCTTCCCTTCCCATTTCCTATCTTGATCATGGTGTGACAGCCACTTAAGCCAGAAATCTGGGAATTTCGAGAATCTTCAACTCCCACACCAAAGCTGGTGTCTCTCAAATCCATTCTCTTTCTTGCCTACAATGTTCATCATTTCTCTTTAGAAACAGTCTATGCAATAGACTAGTCCTGTGTGTATAAATGGAAACTAACTAAACTAACTAGTTTATCTGCCTCTCTATACTATCCAGCCTCAACACTATTTATTTTTTTTAAATTGACCCTCACTACTCTGCTAGTAGTTTACCAGTGTTTTCAGGATAAGTTCAAAATTAATGGTCTAGCCTACAAAATCTTTAAAAATTTGCTCTTGCTTACATCTGCAGCCTCTTGTCATGCTACACACCCTTTGCTTGACATACCAACTTCTGATCTTAGATAATCCCAAATGGGCAATTTTCAAAAATAACTCATGCCTTTATGTATGGTGTTCCTTCTGCCAGGAGTTGCCTCCCAGGCCCAGGTGCCTAACTCTCTACTCCTCCTTACAGATAACTTATCAAATGTCCCTTGCTCTTGACAACATTTTCTAATGAATTCCTCTTCTCTCATTTATAAGTCCCTTCGGGCCCCACATCTCTACTCCTATCTGTTCTCTGCATATTCTCTAAAATGGGTATTTACCACTCTATATTATCAGTTTCCCCCACATCTCTCTCCTCTATTATACTGAACTCCTTGTTAGCAGAGCCGAGCCATGTACATTATCCTTACAGCCCCTATGGCCAGTGGCGAGTATATTATAAGGTCTAATAAATGCTTGTGGCAAGCCCGGATATGTTTGGTGGGCAGTTATTTTCTAAAATTGGCTCATTTCCAGAGCATGTCCATCTGCCCAGGGTCAATTATGTGATCTGTGGTTATCAATAGCTTGGAAAAATCCTCTCGTAATGGAATAGATATGTTATGGGGTGGATTAGGTGGTCTCAGGCACACAGTTATTTATTTATTTATTTTTTAAAGATTTTATTTATTTATTCATTTATCCCCCCCTTGCTGCTTGTGCTCGCTGGGTCAGCTAACCACGCCGTGCGGGCGGGCTTGCCTTCACCAGGAGGCCCCGGGAACCGAACCCAGGGCCTCCCATATGGTAAACGGGAGCCCTACTGATTGAGCCACAGCCGCTTCCCAACACAGTTATTTATAAATTGGTTATTTGAAGAAGTCCTACATCCCATGTCTCTTCACTCTTTTATTGTTGTTTCCCATCTCAATCCCTACCACATCAGATAAATTACAAGTGGCTGCTCCTGCTTCTTCAGTTGACTAAACTCTCTTATGTAGTTCATCTATTCCCTCTGGTGGCCAGAATATGCTACTACATTCCACTTCAAAGATACTTTTTAGTTGTTCAGGTAACTTGAACAACTCTGGTCCCAGAGCTGTTTAATAGATCTGTAACCTTGGAATTTACTTAAATCATCTGAGTCTTATCTGTCCTTTTGTAATATGATTTGCTGAAAAGATTAAATAATAAGTGAAACAGTGCTTGACATATAAAAAGGCAATCGCTAAATCTTAGCTTCCTTCCTTTTGAATGAAAGAGCCCTTTGTAACAGGGCAAAGAAAACTGCTTGAGTTGTCATCTACTGATCAGGCAGGGTGTCTCTGGAACACTGAACCCAAGATGTATCAGTGGAAGAAAAGGCTGGTAAGGCAGGTCCCTGCCTCTAGATGTACTGGTTAAGTTCCTAGTAATAATAATAATAATGATGATGATGATGATGATGATGATGATGATGTGGCTCAAGTGACTGAGCTCCCGCCTACCACATGGAAGGTCCCGGGTTCAGTTTCTGGTGCCTCCTAAAGAAGACAAGCAAGTTAGCGAGCTGACATAACGGGCTGGCGTGGCGAGCTGACACAAGATGATGTAACGAGACACAAGGAGGAAAACATAATGAGGGACACAACAAAGCAGGGAGTGGCGATGGCTTAGGTGATTGGGCACCTCCCTCCCACATGGGAAGTCCCGGGTTTGGTTCCTGGTGCCTCCAAAATAGAAAGACGAGCACACAATGAACAGACACAGCAAGTGCAAGCAACGAGGGGGTGGGGAGAAACAAATCTTTTAAAAATAATAATAGATAGCATTTATAGAACACTCTGTGCCAAATACACATTTTTATCCTGATGACATCACAACTGAAGAATGTCAGCCTAAGGTCAGGATTGGTTACCTGGGGCAGAATTAAGTCCCTAAGCAGGGGTTGAGTGGCCAGAGAGACAGAGAGAAACTGAAGAGGGCCTGACAGGAGAGCAGATCAAGAAAGGATGATACCAACCTTTTCTGGTTAAAAAAATAAAATATAAAAAAGTCACCAAACAAAATCTCTAATGTCCAATAGTGTCAAAGGTAATGTAAACTAGTCTGCAAAGCTCTCTTTTGGGTATGATTTCCTATCTCTCAGGATCTAAATAATATGTTGTGTTAAATGAATCAAGAACATTAGATTTCTTTCTTTAAAAAAGCAAATTTAAGTTCATATTTACCCAACACCTACTATGTACAAGGCACTTACCCAAAGCCTTTCATACTAAAGTCCTGTGTGTATAAATGGAAACTAAAACAAACAAAACAGAATGTCTTTTGGTGGAAGGAAGGTTTAACTCTATACATTAGAATTCTTCATTATCAAAGAAAAGAAATATAAGCTTGATTGGAATAGTATTTGAATATTCATGTGAAAATTTTGCAAATCCTTTTAAATAGAGGACAACCCTACTTATCTGTAAGCCACTTTCTGGTAGGATATGCCTGATACAGCTCTAAAAATAAGGTGGCTTTGGCAATTACATGTGTGTATCAATTTATTTACAAATGTTTATTGAAGCACTTCTGGTGTGCCCAGCACAGTGCGCAGAAGATTACAAAGGCTCACATCCCTGCTCTCGTGGAGCTTACAGTCTAGCTGAAGAGCCACAAAACACTGAGAAAACATTTAAGTGCTTAACTGAGGGATAGGGACAAGATGCTCAGGACAGAAGAGTTAGAAGAGTGGAGTGGGGAGCTGGGGTCTTCAAGAAAGGCTAGAAGAGGATCCAGTTAGTTCTTGATGGATGTGTATGGCCTAGCTAGAGAGCAGGGTGAAGCATTCGGGCAAAGGCACACAAGCAGAAATGGGTATGAAGTGAAAGAAGACAATGGTCTATTTGGGGAGTATTATGCACACTGAACTGTACTGAGCAACTAAGCTGGAAATGCAAGTTGCTGGCAGACTATAGAGGATACAGAATCCCTGCTGAATAAGCTAGTCTTTTATTTTGTAAGCATTTGAGAGCCACCACACACACTTGGGCAGGGGAAACGGCATGATGCCAATAGATCTAACAATGTGTGCAGAGGGGATTTTGAAGAAAAGTGCAGGAAGAAATTAGATGATGATGATCAAGGTGCTGGCAATGAGGTGCTTAACCAGAAGCCATTGTTTTTCTCTCCCAGGTGTTAAGAACTTTTCATTCAAATTGTCATACTAGTTTGTTAAAAAGAAAAAATATCCAAAATAAGCTTTTAAAAATCTATTTCAACATGGTTTGTGTGTGTGTGTGTGTGACTGCTGTTTTGTTCAATGTGGATGCAGTACTTCCTATGATTAATCTGCTTTATACATCTGTTTCAAATACATAATAATTACAGAAAGAAAAATAACTGAATAGCTGTGGATTTCTGAAATATCCACAAAATTAACCTGAAGGGGAAAAAACCCTGCAGTGCAACATTAACAGGTACTATGTGTACCTTCTAAAAGTGAAACTGACATTCATGTGACTTACTAGGAATAGACAGTAGGGTTATAAAGGATGTTAAGAATGCCTTCACTATAGAGGAAAAACTGTTCAATATAAAATATAATTAGAAATTTATATGGTTTTAAATCCTAACAAAATCAAATCTACTCTCATAGCTTTCTCTGAAGAACAAACACAAAGGGGAAGAAAAGGTTATTAAGTCACTTTAGTGGAGGAGAAATCTTGATTATCCACAGGTATGGAGAAGAACAGTGTGAATGATCCAAATCAGGTAACAACCCAAACCCTCTCACACGTAAACTATCTTATGAATTTCCTCTCACCTTGTCTGGAAAATGAGAGGCACATTGGGCTATATATTGTCCCCCATGATCCTGATTAACAGGATTCTGTTGTTATACCTTGCCTTCCAGATCGTGTTTCTGTCTCCTCTTTAATGCACTTTATTTTCCTGTTCCCAGCTCCCTATTCATAAGCCTGAAGCGCGTGCTACAAGATGTTTTAACAGGCTAGATGGCACCTGTTAACTCCTTGGGCACAGACCAATATACGTCCGCTGAACACTTCACCAACTGGTGGGGCATTCTAAAGCAGGGGTTCTTAACAAGGGGTCCATGACCCTGAATTTAAATTAAAACAAAACAAAACAAAACATTTTTCTTGTGTTGGTGCGGGTGTGATATATTTAATATATAGTATAGTGTGGACTTAGTAAGGGATCCGTGGTTTTCACCTGACTGGCAAAAAAAGATTAAAAACCCCTGCTCTAGAGTGACCAAATCAGCAGAAAGGAGTTAACAGCTTGGGAATAAGAATAGCTGTCTTTTTTTTTTTTCAGGAGGTACCGGAAATTGGAACCCAGGACCTTGTACATGGGAAGGAGGCACTCAACCACAGAGCCACATCTGCTCCCCACAGGTGTCTTTTATATATCTATATAATTACTTAGTGATAGGGAATACTCAAATGGCCAGCTGAAGAGAAAAGTGCTAGAATCCAGCTAGACCAACAGTTCTCAAAGTATAGACCCTAGACCACATCAGCGTAACCTGGGAACTGAAGTTAGAAATGGAAATTCCTTGGCCCCACCTGAGACCTACAAAACCAGAAACTCCAGAGGCCGAGCCCAGCAATCTGAGTTTCAAAAAGCTCTCCAAATAATTCTAATGTGAGAGAAAATTTGAAAACCACTGAGCTAGACCTTTTGGGAAGAAGCTGGCTCCACGCCCATAACGTGCTTAATTTTCCTTGGTTTATCCAGCAGTTCCCCAACTTGTCTGCACATTGGAATCACCTGAGGAGCTTCAAGATGTACTAATGCCTGTGTCCCATCGCCAGAGATTGTAATTTAATTGGTCTGGGATATGGCCTAGACTTTGGAATTTTAAAGAGATCCTCATGTGATTCTAATGTGCAGACTGTTTGGAAACCACTGTACTAATAAAAAGAGAACACAGGTCAAGGAAATTTCCTGATTATTTCAGAGTCCTGGAAAGTTATAATAATAAAAAATTAAAGTTTAAGTTCAATATCCTACCTAAAGAAATCTTTATTCTTGTAAACTACATCTTCTAAAGAAATAGAAGCAGTTCATTTCTCCATTATTTTGTTTGGAGAAAATCTGTGATTTTGGAATCCACAAACATTTGTGTCACTCTTCTCATTAAATATTCATCTATGCCATTTAGCTGTCCAAAAACTGCATCAGGAACACCTATGCAAGTGGAAAGGAACTGTCTAAGTTTCTGCACATTTCTGATAGCCTCTGTGATAGTGATTTGGGGCTGTTCTGTTAAGGGTACCTCCCCCTCATCTTCACTTCCAGTGTCATCGGTATTCTCACCAGCCACCAGGCCCTGGATAATCTCTGTGTCCATCAGCTCCTGGGAAATGATGAGATTATCATCTGCAGTGACAAAGTCCCGGAAATTTACTTCATTTGGGACACAGGTGGCAATAGCCACTGAGTGCCACAACTTTTCAATGGCAGCATCTGGTTCACTGGCTGTTTCTTCTGCATCAGAATCTGTAAGTTCCCTGGGGATGATGCCTGCCCTCTGCCAGCATCTCACCACTGTGGACTGCTTGACTGACCACCATGCTGCAGCAATCATGTCAATAGCCTGCTTGATGTCCACCTTTTCTTGATCCTCACTGCTGTTGAGCTTGAGGAGGATCTGCTTTAGAAGATGGCTCCTGTACAACACTTTTGTGGTGTGGATTATGCCAAGGTTCAGTGGTTGCAGGACAGCAGTACAGTTTGAGGGCAGATAACCTACCTGAATTCTTTCCAAGCGTGGGAGCATGTTGTGAGCAGAGCAATTGTCGATCAGCAGGAGGATCCGGCGTTCTGCCTGCTTCATCCTGGCATCCACTTGTATAAGCCACTCATTAAAAAGATCCCGTGTCATCCATGCCCACTGGTTGGCTCGGTAATCACAAGGAAGGGAATGGACGTTCTTGAGGCAGTGTGGGCTGGGTGACCTACCAACAATCAATGGTCTCATTTTTTCAGTCCCTGAGGCATTGCAACAAAAGAGTGCTGTCAACCGCTTCTTTGCTTTCTTGCCCCCTCTACAATGATCCCCTTTAGCAGCAAGTGTGTGCTGGGGAAGCAACTGAAAAAACACTCCTGTCTCATCAGCATTAAAGATATCATCTGGGCTGTAGTCAGCAATCAGTTTTATAATTTCCCCTGCATGCCACTCACTGACCTTATCTATTCCTAGACCATTCATTAACCTGTCACTATCCTCTTTACAGACTGCTTTCAAAGCAATTCCATGGCGATCCCTAAATCTATTCAGCCAGCCCACACTTGCTTGAAAATTGTCATAGCCAAGCATGTTGGCCAAGTTTAGAGCTTTTCTCCGAATAACAGAACCAGTCACAAGAATGTTTTTGGCATGGATTTCTTGAAACCAAGCAAAAACAGCCTTATCAATGTCATCATACAGAGCATTTCTCATCCTTTTCCGCTTGGGTCCTACAGACGCTTCCCGTACCTTTTCTTCAAATTTGGCGCGATCCTTTAAGAATGTAGACAAAGTAGAAGGAGTAATACCAAATTCTTTTGCCACATCTCCTTTCCTCTTGCCTGAGTCCACAGCTTCCACCACTTTCATTTTCTCCTCCAGGGAGAACTGCCGGCGTTTCTTGTTCCCCTTGTTTGCCATATCTATGGAATGAGGGCTGGGCCACAACTAGAGGGCTGTGTCCGTTCCTCCTCGCGGCTTGTTTTGCCACAAGTGTGGAAAACTGAGAAGACAAAATGGAGTACCTATCAGGAACCAAAGATAATGGATTCCCCCTAAAAGATGGGTTCAGATTTTTTAAAAATTGTATTAGGAAATGATAGTATAAGGCCAAAGTCAAGGAGGAGATAGGATTTTTGCTATTATCTTTTTGTAGAAACTACTTGTATAGACTCACAGAATGTTTGAAATAGAAGGGACCTTATAAGTAATCTAGTTTAAGTTTTTTGAGCCTCCATAAAAATGGGAATAGCAATGTCTACTATGAGAATAGATTAAAATAGCAATGCACCGTATAAATCAAGGGGTTATTATCCAGCTTGTTTTACGGATGCAGAAACTGAGGCCTGGGGAAGCGGCTTCCCCAGGTTCATGCAGCTTATATTTCTTGACTCAGATTAGTGCTATTTCTGCCACTCCATGGTTCTATTTGAGATTCCACCAAAATGAGATCTTCAAAGCACTATCATGATTTGGCCTTGAATGATTTTCATTGTGGGAAGATGTTTCTAGTAGCCATACATTAGTTTAATGAATATTTATGGGTGCCAAGCAGTAAGGATACAGTGATGGACTGAGTCAAGATCCCTACCCTTATGAAATACACAATGTGGAAGAGAAGATAAACAATAAATAGACAGATAAATAATTATAATGTGGCATGAGCTCTGAAGGAAATAAAGACTCTGACAGAGAATAAAAAGGGAAGATCTATTTACAAAGTGTGGCCAAGAGTGGCCTCACTGAGAAGATGGCATTTAAGCTAAATGCCATGTAGGGTAGGGGTAAAAGACAGTCCAGCAAAGGACACAGCATCAGCAAAAGCTCAAAAGCAAGAAAGAGCTTGAGGTATTTAGGGACCTGAAAGATTCGCATGACCCCAAGTGTTTGACTAAGGTAGAAGGTCAGACTATTCAAAGACACTATTGAAAACTGATACTTTATTCTGAAAGGAAAAGAAATCCAGAGGGTTTTTAGGCCAGGGAGAGTGATGATCTGCTTTACATTTTAAAAGGATCATTCTGGTTGTTTTGTGAAATATGGATCAGAAAGGCAAGGAGACCAATTAGGATATTAGGATGCTATTGATGATACTTTAGGTGAGAGATTATGGCAGAAGTGATGGACAGGTTACAGTTCCTTTCTGAGCCTGTTTTTCCATTTTAAAATGAAGAGGTTGAACTCAGTCAGGGAAGGCATATCAGAATCTGATATCCAGGCCCTACCAGGATCTACTGAATGAGAATCTCTGAGGATATATCGATTTTTGAAAAGCTCCCAGAGTGGCTGTGATCCACCCCATGTTAGCAAACCACAGGACCAGATAACTGTCCCTAAGGTCCCTTCCAGGTAGAAGTATTGGACCCTAGATCAGGTGCTCCAAACTCAAAATGCCTTTAGGGGCCAGGAAGGTGACACAATTAAGTGAAACAGAGATAAGGTATTCATAGAGAACACTGTGATCTGTGTGCCCATTTAAATTAAAACAAACAAAACCCCAAGGCTGGCCAAACAAAATACAATCTAATGGCACTTTTAGTAGTTGCCTGCTTAGACCTTTCATCACGAGTACCCTGAAATGAGGAGAGTGGCTGCTGTGACCTAATGCTATGAATGCTCCTTTTCAAGAGCAGGTTTCTATGACCACCTCTACATATCTATCCATTCATTCATGGCACCATTTGCCAAGCACTGTGCAGTCACACACAGATGAATGGAGCATAGTGCCCATCCTTGAGGAGCTTACCACTTAGGCAGGGAAGGCAAACGCTAGAGTGTGAAATACTATAACAGAGGTTACAAAGTACTATGGAAACACAGAATTATGAGTGATCAACTGGGATAGGGTATGGGTAGACAGTGCACTTCAAAGAGGAAACAATATTTATGCTGGGCCTTAAAGAATAAACAATTAGGTATTCATGAGAGAGAAGGAAATATGTATAAAGGCAATGAAATACTATCGAAAAATAAAATGGTGTGGTCAGGGAAATCAAAGGCCAGATCACAGAAAGGCCTATGAAGGGGTCTAGATTGATCCCGCAGGCAATGAGAAGCCTTTAGAGGTTTTGTTGTTATTGTTTAGGACTGATGTGATCAGATTTGCATTTTAGAAAGAGTCCTTGGTTGCAGGGTGAAGAGCCTAATGGGTGAAGTCCATTCTCCTGAGAGGTGGCTCTAAATCTGAAGATAAAAGCAGTCTACATACAGTCTCGATATTAATTTGAGTGCAATAGAAGTTACTGAAGGATTTTAAGCAAGGAGAGATCACTGCTGTGCAGAAAATGGAAATGAAGGTTGCCAGAGGAATAGCAGGAGACTAGTTAGGAAGTTCCTGCAGGAGTCCAGATGGGGGAGGAGAGTGGCTTGGATTAGAGTATTAACAGGAGGACTGGGGTTCAAACCCAGGGAGTCTCACCACAATGCCAGTGTGCTACAAAGCTTGTTCTGGGAACTATAATGACTGAGAAGACCTATGAAAAGAGAACTGGGCAAGAGCGAAACTAGACAGTCTTGGAGGTCAAACAAGAAGTCTGAATTTTATTCTATGTGAACAAGAAGACACCGGAGGGAGTAACAAGATTGGATTTACAGTGCAAAAAAAAAAAAAAAGTCAGTTTGGCTGCTGTGTGGAGAAAAGACTGTAGAGGCACAAGAGTGGAGGCAGGAAGAACAAGTGTGAGTCCAGGCAGGAGATGATGGTGACTAGAAGGCTGGTGATAGTAGGAGATGGAGACGTAGGCAGATTGGAAATACATTTGTAAGATAGCGAGGATCGTGCGGGAACTTGTATAAATGTGGAACATCGGCGGAAACGGACTATAAAATACAACCCTTATCCGATTGCCGGTCATTCCCCACACAGTCATTCAGCTCGGCCTGAATCGCTCCAGGAACTCGCTACCATTGTTATCGGTGTGGTGGGGGGAAAGACGGACTGAGAGCTGATCACCAGAGTGAAGAGAGCGGCTTGATGCTGCGACAAGAAGTATGAACCTTATTCTGAATACGCGGAGACAGACTGAGGAGGGCTGGGGTCAGGCCTTGAACGTTGTGTTGTGGGGAGGGTGGTGCTGGGGGTTCCCAGGGCCCAACGTGGCTCTGAGAGGTGAGGCGGGGCCTCGACCTCACGTTTGGAGCAGCCCCGCCCCTGTTACCTGAACGCCCCCACAGCAGTGCCCAGGGACTGAGCGGCCGGGGCGTTCCACCGCCAGCAGCCACAGCTTCCTCCTCCGCGCGAGACCTCTGGCCGGAAGCAGTCCGTCCGCCTTAGCAGCCCCCCTCGATGACTCTAAGCGGTTTCTATGGGCCCGCCTCCTAGCTAAGGCTGGACTGTTGCGCTTGCGCTAGGTGTCGCACGCAGTCACGCGCCGCCGGTCGCTTCCGGTGCGCCGCGAGGGTCGCCGGGACGGGTCTCCCTGGCGAACGGAGGTGTGCCGCCGCCTCCTCCTCCGCCTCCACCGCCTAACTGGTGCCGCGGCGACGCCCGCGTCGCTGCTGTTTTTCTCGGGCTCCCCGGGGTTTGAACCCCGGGGCCCTTGGCAGGCGTCGGTGAAGGGCCTGCGAAGCAAACCCGTGCTCCCACACCCGTCCTCCACGACCCCATATCGCGACTTCGAGGAGGGAAAGCGAGAGGGGTTGTCGCAACTCCGCGCCGTGTGTCGCCGGGCGGGGCCGCTGGGCTGGGGCTCCTTCAGCCCCCGGGATGCGCGCGCGAGCGCTCGCCGCCACTTCCTTGTTGCCGCTGTCACGACTGGAGCCGCCTCTCGCAGACAGCGGGGAGCGCGAGTGTGCCGGTCAGCCCCCTCGTCGAATCCCCTGGCCGGGTACCTCCGGGAATGTGAGCCGCGCGTCCTGCACGCTCCTCCGGGTAAGTCCCGCCCTCGAGGACCGCGTTGCGCGGCTGACCCGCCGGGCGACCTCGGTCTGGGTTCTACTAACCTCTGTTGCCTCTTCCACAAAGTAGGACCAGTGAACCATAGTGTCCTACCCCCGCAGTCCGTGCCATTGAGACAACGGAGACCCAGAGAGAAAGGAACTAGCCCAGAGTCATCCTGTAGTTCATGGCTGAGCCGTCACATGCTATCCCGTGAGGTTCCGAGGAGGATCTGATGGGACGGAGAAAGTGTTTTGAAAGTTTCAAGTACCGTCTTTAACTCTGTTTTGCAGCTGAGAAAACTGAGGCTTAAAAAGTATAAGTAGACTGCCAAAGATCAAGGGCTCCCTTCTAGTACTTTTAAATAGTGTAACCTGAAATAGAACCCGGATCTTTTGCCCTCCAGAGCCCTTGGTTTTAACCTTTATGTTATCCTATTTGCATTGCTTTACTGAAGCCTATGAGCAGAAAACAAGCATGGACCCAGGCTTAAAACAGGTAGTAAAACAAACAAACAAACAAACAAAAAACCATAGAGTAGTCCCTTCTTGCCCCCACCCGAAGCAAATGACTTGGCTTCCTAACTTCTTTGTAGGGTGCTTTAACCTTTACAGATATTTTCCAGCAGTTACTGCTCTTCTCCACAAGTTCTCAAGGGCTCAGAAGTCCATTATTAAGGGCAAAACAATCTCTGCATTAAGAAATCAGTTTAGTTCTTCAGTCACACTGGCCATATTTCAAATGCCGAGTAGCCATATCTGGCTAGTGGCTCCTGTTTTGGACAACACAGATATAGAACATTTCCTTTATGGCAAAAAGTTTTATGAACAGCACTTGTTTAGAGAGTTGCCAGTAGAAATGGGTAGCAGCCTTGTGTAATGAAAGGAGGCCTACAGAGTTAAATTTTTGAGTCAAAAAGCTATCTTTCAGTCCTTATTTGATCCTGGTGGCCTTGGGCAGATCGTTAAGCATCTCGGCCACAGATTATTCATCTTTAATAATAACCCTTTCATTTGTATAGCACTTGACTATTCTCTAATAAAGTTACATCTATTGTATCTTTTGGGCCTTATTAATATAAATCTCTGGTAGAGGTTGGGTGAAAAGTCTGTCTTTTTGTACATGAGAGACAGAACTGAACCCAAAGCAGCTAAGGGACCTGCCCCAAATCATGTAAGCTGACAGAATGTAACAAAATCTCTTACCTATAAGCACTTACTGCATGTTTGAATGGATGACTGAATGACTTTGAAACAGTTTGCTTAAGGTGATGAAACAGGGAGGCGGCTGTGGCTCAGTCGGTGGGGCTCCCGTTTGCCATATGGGGGGCCCCGGGTTCGGTTCCCGGGGCCTCCTGGTGGGGGCGGGCCCGCCCGCGCGGCGTGGTTGGCTGGCCCAGCGAGCTCAGGCAGCAGTGGGGGGGGATAAATGAATGAATAAATAAAAAATAAAATCTTTAAAAAAAAAAGGTGATGAAACATATGAGGGAGGGGCCAGAATTCTAACTGCAGGCCAGGTATTCTTTTTATCTATTAACATATGGAGTCCTTATAATATGGGGCTAATAAATCTCAGTTGAAGGATTGCTGAGTATCCTGTGAGTGAATATAAGTGAAAGAGCTAAGACACTAGTCAAATTTACCTGGTCAGGGAAGTGGATGTGGCTCAAGCGATTGGGCTCCTGTCTACCATAAAGCAGTCCAGGGTT
Organism: Tolypeutes matacus; assembly: GCA_026826555.1. Classification (NCBI taxonomy): domain Eukaryota; kingdom Metazoa; phylum Chordata; class Mammalia; order Cingulata; family Chlamyphoridae; genus Tolypeutes; species Tolypeutes matacus. The sequence goes on from JAKSZT010010581.1 coordinate 10,028,787, forward strand.
TGCTTCCCAGGACCTCCTGGTGAAAGGCAAAGCTGGCCCACATGGAGTGCTGGCCTGTGCAAGAGAACTGCGCAATAAGATGACGCAGCAAAAAGAGACAATAAGAGACGCAGTAGACCAGGGAGCTGAGGTCGCCCAAGAGATTGAGCGCCTCTCTCCCACTCCAGAAGGTCCTATGAGAAGACATGGTGCTGCCTAAAGAGAAGACAAGCAGACACAACACACAGAGAACAGACAGTGAGCGCAAAAAGACCAGGGAGGGGCGTGGGGTAAGATAAATAAATAAATATTTAAAAAAAAAATTTTTTTTTTACCTGGTCAAAGAATTACTTGGGGGCACTTGTTAAACATACAGATTTTCTAACCCTCCAGAAATTCTGATTAAGAAGGGCTGAATTGGAGCTCTGGACTCACCTGTTTAAAATGCTTCTTGAGATCTGCTAAATTTGGAAAATGGCTAAACCTTAAGGCCCCAACAGATGTAAGGATTTTTATTAGAAGGCTGCTGCCCCCTGTAGGGTAGATTTTTGAAACTTTGTGTTTGTATTTGACTTTTCCTCCCCTCTAGCCATGGATGCATCATATGATGGTACTGAGGTAACTGTCATGATGGAGGAAATTGAGGAAGCCTACTGTTATACCTCCCCTGGGCCACCCAAGAAGAAGAAAAAGTATAAGATACATGGAGAAAAGGCCAAGAAACCCAGGTTAGCCAAAACTTCTGGGTAGCTGCTAGCATTTAAAAAGTCAACCAAAATGCTCAGTATCTTGGAATGCTCCTAAGCAGAAGCTACTTGGAGAATTGTGTTGAGGAGGACTTTAAGGCTGCATCCAGATTCATTGAGAAAGAGTGTCACATTGATTGTTGAACTCTCAGGATGGTGAACTGGGGTGAGGTAGGAAGTGGGCAGTGGCCTGGTTTGTACCATGCCAGCCTGCCATTCCTGGCCAGACCTTGGTCATGTTTCCAGGCTGACAGGAAATTGCAACATCAGATGGTATAAGCAATGTACAAAAGAAGTACATTATTTATTCTCACCATTATTTAAATATTTAAAACAGGACATTAATACAAATATGCAATCATAAGTAGTCCAATGAGATCTATAAGGAATATGCAAATTAGAGCTCTAATTTCTCCTGTGAACACTCCAGACTTCTTGCTGAGGTTACCAGCATTGGGCCATTTTAATGGTTCCATTTCTTTCCACTCAATCTTGGGGAGATGCTCCTGACCAGTAAGATGACCAAAAGCTGTGTAGAGGAGTAAAGAGTGTGAGTGATAACCAGACTGGGTAATCAGTTCCCTCAGTAACCTTATCCTGAGAGTGCAATGATGGGGCACCTATATCTTTTTTGTTTGTGTGTTTGCTTATATCACAGAAAAAGTGGTCTGTGGAAAAGTAAGCCAGGTGAGACTTTGCTTTGCTTCCAGGTTTCTGAAGAAAGAATTGCCACTAACTGTTTTTACCATTCATTTTGCCCTCCTGTACACCATTTGAGGGTGTATTTAAGTGTTTCTTGGACTTCAGTTCCTATTTAGATAAATACTTTGATGTTAGAAGCTGGGTTTTGTATCTGCCTCTTCACAGTTCAAAATCTAACACTAGTCTTTACTGGTTGAATGAGGAAAAGCCTTAAGAAGTCATTGCTTTCTCAGGTCTGCTTACCTCCTATACTATTATGACATCTACCTGAAAGTGCAACAGGAGCTCCCCCACCTCCCTCAATCTGAGATCAATAAGAAGATTAGTGAGAGTTGGCGGCTTCTCAGTGTGGCCGAGAGGAGTTACTACTTGGAGAAAGCCAAACTAGAGAAAGAAGGTTTGGATCCTGTAAGTAATCCCACCTCCCACCTCCAATTTCTCCATGGATTCAATGGTGAAGGCTTTGGGGAGACCAACCTCCTGTTCTCCTGTTTCCTTTTCTTTTCTTGAGAAACCTTTGAGTTGAATCATTTTATCTTTCTTGAGTCTAATATTATCTGTTTCCATTTCAGTGATGCCCCACACTTCCTTGTCCCCTGTGGTTGCAGCAGTACACGGAGCTGACATTTTCTGAAAATTATCTGCAGTGAGCCTTAGGTTCCTTTTCTGAATTTTAACAAAACTTGGAGCTCTTTATCCTTGTGGGTAGCTTATATTACTTTCCCTTAATGTATTGGCTTATATAGTCATTTTTCCTATACCAGAGTTTTCATGGCACAAATGTAAGATAATTAATTGATTTGTATTGTGTGGATCACGTCAGTGATAAGATAATCAGGAATTGGCTTCTACATTTAGAGAAAGATATAGCTGCTTTGTGTGATAATACATTCTTTTGTTATCACCTGTGGCAGTGAATTATGATAGAAGCAAAAATGCAAGGTTAAAGCCAAAGTTTTTGGTGGAAGCTGAGGCTTTTTAGCACTTGGATTAAAGAACAAGTAAGGAGACAGTTAAATTTGTATCTGTCAGCCATTTTTTTTTCCTAGTTCACAATAACAAAATGCACTGATTTTTTTTTTTTTTTTAGGAGGGACCGGGGATTGAACCCGGGACCTTGTACATAGGAAACAGGGAAGCAGGCACTCAACCACTGAGCTCCAGGCTGCTCCCCCTGATTAACTATTAAAACTGCTGTTTCCTTAAATTGCAATTCCTGCTGGAAAAATAGCCTGGCCATTTGGAAGTTGAACCCTTTAACCTCAAATCCTTTTTCAGTGGGAACAGTTGCCTTGTGGCAGGCTGTTTCCTTGGGAGTCCTTCAGGTGTCCTGCTAAGTAAGTAGCAGGATGTGTGGTTCCAGTGTGTTGTTCCTTCCAAGTTCTAAGATGAATTCCATCCATGCCATCCTGGATTTATTGATTAAGGGCAGGCTGCCCTATGTATTTACCATCATTTAGTTTAGTTTTGATCTGTCTGCTTCAAAGGGTGACTTGAGAATGTCGATTCCCCATTATTTCTCTTATAAAGGCTCCATAAAGGATTCTTCTGCTTTTCTGCTTCATCTGAGTGCTTTTATCTTTTCAACTCTGAGTGCTTCCTTTGTGCCCTAAGTAGTCTCATCGACTACTTGCTTTTGATTTATTTAAGGATCCTTTTGTAATTTACTTCAGTGTTCCTTTTAGAAGATACCTCTGATATTATTTTTTATTCCATTTAATTTGAATTCTCACTTAACTGTTTACTTTGAACTATTGAACTTTCCTAATTGGGTAAATTTCAGTTTAAATTTAAAAAACCGAACAGAAAGGCTCTGAGCCTTAGCCTCAATTTCCTCATTGTCTACATGGGAATAATTGTAGTACCAAATTTAATAATGCTGTTTTTAAGGTAAAAATTGGGTATAAAAGCATTTTCTAAGCCTGTAGGCCCTGGGTCAATGTTAATATTCATGCTCTTTTTCTCCCCTAATATATTCAGGCCCTTAACAGATAACTCCTTTTATATACAGTGTTCACTCAGGAATCCTTCTTAGCTTTGTGATCTGTTCATCCTTTTCCTTTCAATTTTGAAAGAAACCAGTAATGTCAAGATCCTTCCTTGGTGCCCGTGAGTTCTAAATTGACCTTAATTTGTATTTTATGCTTTTTGACTTTGTATTGAGCATTATTCATTCTGGTGTTTAAATCTTCTGATACTTTGGAATCCTAAAGGAGCAGGGCTGAAAAGGAACTCATAAATAACCAGATTCAGCACTCTTGGGTTTTGTTTTTGTTTTGTTTTTTCACTTAAAAAAAAATATATTGAAGTACATCATTCATACATGAACATACATAAAGAATAAGTGTATAGTAAAAGTTGTAAACTTACAAAACAGACATGCAAAGCATCATACAGGGCTCCCATACTTCACCCCATCACATATACCTTGCATTGTTGTGAAACATTTGTAACAAATTAGGAAGGAGCATCATCAAAGTATTACTACTAACTATAGTCCATATCTTACATTTTGTGTGTTTTTTTCCCTAACCTGCCCTGTTTTTGTTTTTTTTTTTTTTTTTTCATAAACTATACGGTTTATCTAAAGGGCATTTGGTATAATCACCAAGTTGTACATTCATCACTTCAATCAATATTAGAGCATTTTCATTACTCCAGAAATAAAAAATAAAAAAAAAAAAACCACTGTCATACCCTTGTGTTAGTGCTTCTAATTACAAATCCTATGATGTGCTTTCACCATTTCCAAACAACTTTTTACCAATTGTGCACAGATTAAACCTTGACTCCGTTATCTAACTACATTATTTTCTCTGGTGACTTATTATATTCTAGCTATTAACTCCATGGGTTTTCTCATTGTATTTAGTTTATAATAGTGAAATCATACAATATTTGTCCTTTTGTGCCTGGCTTGCTTCATTCAACATAATGTCCTCTAGGTTCATCCACATTGTCATGTGATTCATGACGTCATTTCTTCTTCTCCCCCCCCACCCTGGACTTCATTTCTTCTTATAGCTGAAAAATACTCTATCATGTGTATAAATCACAGTTTGTGCATCCATTCTTCAGTTGATGGACACTTGGGTTGTTTCCATCTTTTGGCAATTGTAAATAGTGTTGCTGTGAACATTGGTGTGCAGATATCTGTTCGTGTCACTGCTCTCAGTCCTTACCTAGTAGTGGTATTGCCAGGTCACATGGTAAATCTATATCTAACTTCCTTAGGAACCATCAAACAGACCTCCACAGGGCTTTACCATTCTATATTCCCACCAGCAGTGAATAAGTGTTGCTTTCTCTCCACATCCTCTCCAACACTTGTAGTTTTCTCTTTTGTTAATAGTGGCCATTCTAGTAGGTGAAAAAATGATATCTCATTGTAGCTTTGATTTGCATTTCCCTAATAGCCAATGATGCTGAGCATTTTTTCATGTGTTTTTTCACCATTTGTATTTCTTTAGAAAAATGTCAATTCAGATCTTTTGCCCATTTTTTAATCAGGTTATTTGTCTTTTTATTGTTGAATTGTAGGGTCTCTTTATAGATCATGGATATTAGACCCTCCTTAGATGTGTGATTTCTAAATATTTTCTCCCATTGAGTAGGCTGCCTTTTTACCCTCTCACAAAGTCCTTTGATGTGCAGAAGTGTTTGATTTTGAGGAGGTTCCATTTATCTTATATTTTTTCTTTTGTTGCTCAGGCTTTGGGTGTAAGGTTTAAGAGACCTCCACCTAGCACAGGGTCTTGTAGCTGTTTCCCTATATTATCTTCTAGGAATTTTATGGTCTTAGGTTTTATGTTTAGGCTTTTGATCCATTTTGGTTGATTCTTGTATAAGGAGTGAGTTAGAGTGCTTTTTCATACTTTTGGTTATGGATATCCAGTTCTCCCAGATGTCTGTTCATGTCCTTGCTCTCAGTATTTTTTCGTATATACCCAGTAGTGGTACTGCTGGTTCATGTGGCAAATCTATATTGAACTCCTTTAGGAACTGCCAAATAGTCTCCGCAGTAGCTGGACCATTTTATATTCCCACCAACAGTGAATAAGTGTTCTAGCTTTCCACATTCTCTCCAACACTTGTAGTTCTGTCTTTTTAATAGTGGCCATTCTGATAGATTTGAAATGATATCTCATAGTTTTGATTTACATTTCCCTAATCATTAGTGATGTTGAACACTTTTTCATGTATTTTTCCATCTGCATTTCTTGTCATCTGTATTTCTTATCTGGACAAATGACTATTCAGGTCTTTTGCCCATTTTTTAATCAGGTGGTTTGTCTTTTTATTGATGAATTGTAGCATCTCTTTACATATCATGGATATTAAACCCTTATTGGAAAGGTGATTTCCAAATAATTTCTCCCATTGAGTTGACTGCCTTTTTACCCCTTTGACAAAGTCCTGTGAGGTGCAAAGGTAATTCTGAGGAGATTCCATTTATCTATTTGTTTCTATCGTTGTGCATGTTTTGGATATAAAGTCCAAGAAACCACCACCAACTGCAAGGTCTTTAAGATGTTTCCCTACATTTTCTTTTAATAGTTTTATGGTCCTGGCTTTTATATTTAGGTCTTTGATCCATTTTGAGTTGATTCTTGTATAGGGAGTGATATAGGGATCCCTTTCTTTCTTTTGTTTATACATATCCAGTTCTCCCAGCATCATTTGTTGAAGAGGCTGTTTTGTTCTGTTAACATGGAACATGGACTTGGTAGGTTTGTCAAAAAACAGTTGAGGGAAGCAGATGTGGCTCAAGCAATTGAGCTTCTGCCTACCACATGGGAGGTCCTGGTTTGGTTCCCAGTGCCTCCTGGAGAAGATGAGCAAGACAGCGAGCTGGCACGATGGGCAGGCGCGGCAAGCTGACACAACAAAGAAACACAGAGGAAAGATAATGAGAGACAACAAAGCAGGGAACGGAGGTGGCTCAAGTGATTGTGCACCTCTCTCCCACATGGGACGTCCCAGGTTCGGTTCTTTATGCCTCCTAAAGAGAAGACGGGCATACAGAGAGCACACAGCAAATGGACACAGAGAGTAGACAGTGAGTGCAAAACCAGGGTAGGGGATAAATAAACAAAAACAAAACACTTGGCCATTGAGGTGAGAATTTATTTCTGGACTCTTAATTCTTTTCCACTGATCAATATGTCTATCTTTATGCCAGTACCATGCTATTTTGACTACTTCAGCTTTGTAATATGTTTTAAGGTCAGGCAGTTTAATTCCTCCCATGTCGTTCTTCTTTTTTAGAATTTTGGCTATTTGGGTGCACTTTTTGTTTTGTTTCTTTTTTTTTTTTTTTTAACTGGGAGATCCCAGGGATAGAACCCGGGTCCCTCCATGTGGGAGACGGACATTCAACCATTTGAGCCACAGCTGTCCGCCTGGGTGCACTTTTAATTTCCTTTTTATTTCTATATAGTAGGCTGTTGGAATTTTGATTGGTATTGCATTGATTCTATAAATCAGAATAGGATTGACATCTTCATGATACTTAGTCTTACAATCCATGAAACAGACTGTCTTTCCATTTGTTTAGGTTTTCATTGATTTCTTTTAGCATTGTTTTGTAGTTTTGTGCATACAGGTCCTAGACTTTGGCTAAATTGATTCCTAGGTATTTATGTCTTTTTTCTGCTATTTTATATAGAATTTTTTCCCTGATTTCCTCCTCAGATTGTTCAATACTAGTGTACAGAAACATTACTGATTTTTGCATGTTGATCTTGTATCCTGCCACTTTGCTGAACTCGTTTATTCAAGTAGCTTTGTCATAGACATTTCAGACTTTTCTAAATGTAGGATCTTGTCATCTGCAAATAGAATTTTAGGTCCTCTGTTCCTATTTAGGCACCTTTATGTTTTTTTCTTGTCTAATTGCTCTGGCTACTAGAACTTCTAGTACAATGTTGAATAACAACGGTGATAGTGGGCATCCTCATCTGTTTCTGATCTTGGAAAGCTTTCAACCTTTCCCCATTGAGTACGATATTGGCTGTGGGTTATTCTTATATGCTTTTTATAATGTTGAGGAATTTTCCTTCTATTCTTATCTTTTGAAGTGTTTTTTGAAGAAACGATGCTGGATTTTGTTGAATGCCTTTTCTGCATCAATTGAGATCATCATGTGGTTTTTTTCCCCTTCAATTTGTTAATGTGGTATATTATGTTGATTGATTTTCTTATGTTGAACCAGCCTTGCATACCAGGAATAAATTCCACTTGGTCATCATGTATAAGTCTTTTGAATTTGATTTGCAAGTATTTTGTTGAGAATTTTTGCATTTATGTTCATTAGAGAGATTGGTCTATAATTTTCTCATAGTAGCTATCTGGCTTTAGTTTTAGTATTAGGGTGATGTTGGCTTCATAAAATGTGTTGGGTAATTTTCCCTGCTTTTCAATTTTTTGGAAGCATCGAAATTAATTGGTATTAATTCTTCTCAAATTGTTTGGTCAAATTCACCTGTGAAGCCATCTAGTCCTGGACTTTTCTTTATTGGAAGATTTTTGATGACTGATTCAATTCTTTACATGTAATTGGTTTGTTGAGTTCCTTATTTCTTGTAGAGTCAATGTAGGCTGTGCATTTCTAGGAATTTGTCCATTTCAACTAGCTTGTCCAATTTGTTGATTTTGCCCATTTTTAAATTGAGTTGTCTTGATTATTGAGTTGTAAGAATTCTTTTTCTATTCTACACTTGATCTTAGCCAAAAGGCCGAGAAGCGATCTTTTTCTATTCTAGATACAAGTCCCTTTACAGATATATGATTTACAAAATTTTTCTCCCCATTCTGTGGGCTGAAATTTTCACTTGTTCATGATGTCCTTTGAAACAGAAAGGTTTTTAATATTTTTATATTAAAACAGTTTTATAGAGATACATTCAAATACCATACAGTCTATTCTAAGTGTGTATAATCAATGGCTTTTAGTATAATCACAATATTGTGCATTCATCACCACAAAAATCTTTAGAACAATTTCATCACTCCAAAAAGAAAATCTCCACACCCCTCAATCCCTCTATCCGTCCCTAGCCCTACATAACCACTAATCTAATTTCATCTTTATAAATTGATTTTATATTTATATATTATTCAGATGGAATCATAAAATATTGGTACTTTGTGTCTGTTTTCTTTCACTTAGCATAATGTGGGGTTTTTTGGGTCTGATCTTAACATCTTATAATATTAACATATATTTGTTCAGTTTCAAAGAAAGGCGGTCAAGTGTATGCAATTTTACGCATATTCCTATTTCACATGTGGTTTTATTATGCTATACAGTCTCATGGTACATTATTTAGCTTTCCTTTTAGTAATATGCACGACTTTAGACTTTCCCTTTAAAGCACTTCATAAAATGTATTGGGTAATTTCCCTCCTCTTCATTTTTTTTTGGAAGAGTTTAAACAGATTTGGTCTTAATTCTTTTCAAAATGCTAGGTTTAATTCACCTGTGAAACTATCTGGTCCTGGACTTTTCTTTTTGGGGAGATTTTTTATGTTGGATTCAATCTCTTTAAATGTTTTTGTTAACTTCTTGTATTTCTTGTAGTGTCATTGTAGGTTATGCGTTTTCTAGGAATTTGTCCATTTCGTCTAAGCTTATTTTCATCTAGGTTTATTTTATAAAATAAAATAAAACCCCCTCCCAAGGCAAATAATGGTGCAGCCCCACTGGGCCTGGAACAGCTTCTGGGACACAACAGACCAAATTTTTGTTTCAAAACCTGAGTTAGCCTTAGGCTGTGTCCCTCTCTCCCCTTTCCTGGGGAGATGGGTCCTCAACAATCAGTTTCAATTAGGAGAGAGCAAAATTGAAAGAGTTGGAACTCTTTATTCCTGAATGTCTTTAGTCCTGAGCTGTCCTCAAGGCAAACAATGGCATGGCCCCACCTTGCCTGGAAGAAAGGGCTGGTGGGACAGAGCAGACTAAATTTGTGGGTCAAAAGCTGAGTCAACCTTAGGTTGTGTCCCTCTCTCTCCCCTTTCCTGGGAAGGTGAATCCCTCTGGCCCTTCCGTCTGTAGCCACTGGCCCCAAGGCCTGAGAATTCAAGTGTCTTTAGTGTGGGGGAGGGTGCCAGCAGTCGCAGCTGCCCCTTTTAACTTACAGTGTTGCTATCGCGATTCTTTTCCTTTGGCCCTCTCTCTTCCAGGTGGTGTCCAGCCTTCACCTGGTGTCTTAAACCCTAGAAGATTTTTTTATAGGCCATTTCTGCCTGTCCTGTAGCTGTTTTTCTGGGTGAGAAGAGAGTCCCGTGTCTTTCTAGTCTGCCATCTTCCCAGAAGTCTTCCAGAAGTTTTTATATGTTATGTTCTTCTTTTCAGTCGTGCCAAGATATCTATTTATTTCTCTTGCAATTTCTTTGAACCACTGATTGTTTAAGAGTGTGTTGTTTAGCTTCCATATATTTGCAATTTTACCCCTTTCCCATCTATTACTGAATTCCAGCTTCATTCCATTATGATCTGAGAAGGTGCTTTGTATAGTATCAATCTTCTTGAACTTATTGAGAGATGCGATATTGCCCAACGTGTGTTGTCTATCCTGAAGAAAGTCCATGAACACTTGAGAAGAATGCATAACCTGCCGATTTGGGGTGCAATATTCTGTGTATGTCTGTTAGGTCTAACTCACTTATCATATTGTTCAAGTTCTCTGTTTCCTTGTTGATCTGCCTAGTTGTTCTATCTAATGATGTGAGTGGTGTGTTGAAGTCTCCAACAATTATTGTAGATATGTATATTTCTCCCTTCAGTTTTGCCAGAGTTTGCCTTATATATTTTAGGACACCCTGGTTAGGTGCAGAGATATTTATGACTTATTTCTTTCTGGTGGATTGACCCTGTTATTAAGGTATAATCACCTTTTGTATCATAACTTTTTTGCATTTAAAGTCTATTTTGTCTGACACCAGTATAGCTATTCCTGCTCTCTTTGGTTATATTTAGTGAAATATCTTTTTCCTACCTTCAGTTTTAGTCTTTTTGCATCCTTTGGTCTAAGGTGAGTCTCCTGCAGACAGCATATGAAGGGCTCATGTTTTCTTATCCATTCTGTCAGCCTATGTCTTTTGATAGGGGAGTTTAATCCATTAATACTCAATGTTATTACTGTAAAGGCATTACTTCAGCTATTTTATCCTTTGGCTTTTGTGTGTCATATCTTATTTTTGTCCATCTTTTTACCCTTTTGGCTATCCTTTCTGATAGTCTTCACTTCTACGCTCTGCTTCAAGTCTCTCTTGTCTTTTCTGGCTGCAGAACTCCCTTTAATGTTTCTTGCAGAGCTAGAGTCTTCTTTAGTTTCTGTTTATCTGTGAATATTTTAAAGTCACCATCATATTTGAAGGACAGTTTTGCTGGGTAAAGAATTTATGGCTGGCAGTTTTTCAGTACTGTAATTATATCCCACCACTGTTTTCTCATTTCCATGTTTTTTGAATAGAAATCCATACTAAGTCTTATTGGATATCCCTTGTATGTGATGTTTTGCTTTCCCCTTACTGTTTTCAGAATTTTCTATCTTTGGCATTTGGTATTCTGCATATTATGTGTCTTGAGTAGGTCTGTTTGGATTTATTCTAATTGGACTATGATGCTCTTCCTGGACAGGAGAGTTGGGAGACTTTCAGCCATTTCCTCAAATACTCTTTCTGCCCCTTTTCCCTTCTCATCCCTTTCTGGAACTACCGTAACACGAGTGCTGGTGCGCTTCATGTTATCATTCAACTCCCTGAGCCACTGCTTGTTTTTTTTTCCATTTCCTTTTCTGTTCTCCTTTCACTTCAATTTCAATTGTTCTTTCTTCTGCATCACTGATGCTTTCTTCCATGATTTCAAATCTGCTGTTGTGTGCCTCTATTGTTTTTTTTGTTTTGTTCTAAGAAGGTACTGGGAATTGAACCCAAGACCTTGTACATGAGAAGCAGGTGCTCAACCACTAAGCTACATCCACTCTCCAGTGAAAGTTGTTTTTTCTGTTTGTTTGCTTGTTTGTTTTGTTTGTTTTTGGAGGTACTAGGGATCGAACCTGGGACTTTGTGCATGGGAAGCAGACGCTCAACCACTTGAGCTACATCTGCTACCTATTGTATTTTTAATCTCACTTATTGTGTCTTTCATTCCAATGAGCTCTGTTCTTTTTCTATCCGAGATTTCAAATTTTTCTTTATGTTCACTTAGTGTCTTCTAAATGTCTTATATTTCTTTAGTTATGTTGTCCTTCAACTCCATGATTTGATTTAGGTGATGATTAGCTGTTTTAAGTCCTGTGACTTATCACGAGTTTTGATTTGTTCCTTTGAGTCATATCTTTCTTTTTCTTTGTGTGGCTTATAATTTTCTGCTAATGTCTAGGCATCTGACTCTGATGCTGAATTTGCTCTGATGTTGAGTTTCTTTCTCTTGCCTAGGGATTTACTATTAAGTAGCTGTATGCTGCCACTCTTCTTTGACTCTTGGTTCAACTTGTTCTAGATATTTAGGATTGCCCCAGTTTAACTGCTCAAACCAGGTCTAAGGTTCCAAGTACTGGGTTGCAGGCCAGTTTCCAAGGGCCTTGGAGAAGGGGGGCAGTAAAGGCACCTGCTTGCTTCTTTTATTTATTATTTTTCCTTTTTCATGCACTTTTCTGGTCGGGCCAACAAATGGTGCTCTTTGGCAGACCTCTTAGCTGAGACTGGTTGCTAGAGGGGAGTGCATTCAGTTTAACTCCTCATGGGGGTGGGTAGTGCAGAAGCAATGTCCTCAGGGCTGGACAAGCCTCATAAATAAACTTTCTCAGAGTATGTTCTCCACCCATGTCTGGCCACACCCTCCCCCTGCCTCTTTAGCAACCAGCCCAGGGCAGTAGGGATAGTGTTTGAAAGGCAAATTATATTTAGCTCCCTGCTGGATTTTTCAGCCAGCTAAGACTCCTTTCCTTCACCCATCTCTCTTCTAGGTGGTGTCTTGCCTTCATCTGGTATCCTGGGCTCCAGAGCAGCCCTCCAGACAGTCTCTGCCTGTCCTCTAGCTATTTTTTCTGGGAAAGAAGTGATCCCTCAGCCTCTCTAATCCTCCATCTTCAGGAAGTCCCCGTTTCTCTTGTTTTAAAGACCAGGTAGCTGAGGCGTAATGAGGGGAAAGGATTTGCTTATGACTGCCTGACCTGAGGTTCCAGCTCAGGATTTTGCATGCCAAGATCAGTGCCATTTCCAGACTCCAATTCATGTGGTTTGTAATGAGCAAGTAAGCTGCATTGCGTAAAGTGTGGTTCAAATGAAGATGACATTGCTGTTGTCAGAGGCTGACCCTGTCTGAGTCTCAGGTCAAGAATGAAGTCTTATCTCTTCTGCAGGAAAAAAAATGAGGTAATAAGTGTATATCCATTGTTTATAGCTATTTATCTCTGCTTTTCTCCCCTTTCCTGGCTTTTTCATCCCTAGAACTCTAAGCTCTCTGCACTGACTGCTGTGGTGCCGGACATCCCAGGTTTCCGCAAGATCCTCCCCCGCTCAGATTACATCATCATCCCCAAGAGCAGCCTGCAGGAGGACCGAAGCTGCCCTCAGCTAGAGCTGTGTGTGGCTCAGAACCAGATGTCCCCTAAAGGAGTACCTCTTGTGTCCAACACTGGCCCGGAGACAGTGCCCAGCCATGCAGGCATGGCAGAGCAGTGCCTAGCTGTGGAAGCCCTGGCTGAGGAGGTGGGAACCGTTGCCCAGCCAGGTGCTGTTCAGGAGATCACCACCTCAGAGATCCTTAGCCAGGATGTGCTCCTGGAGGAGACTTCCCTGGAGGTGGGGGAGAGCCACCAGCCTTACCAGACAAGTCTGGTCATTGAAGAGACCTTAGTGAATGGCTCACCAGACCTCCCCACTGGAAACCTGGCTGTGCCCCACCCCCAGATTGGGGAGAGTGTGTCAGTGGTAACAGTTATGAGGGTAAGTGGCTTTGCTACTGATATCTTTTGCTTTTATCTGGACTTAATAAAAAAGCAGCTAGCACCAAGCAGTCGAATTCACGAGCAGTCGAATTCACGAGCAGTGGTAACTAAGAGTGCTGGTGTGGTATTTTTAATGGCCTCCTAAGCCTCTTTGCCTCTGGGCTTGCTCCCAAGTTCTCTTTAGTTTCTCAAGGACTTTGACCAACTCTTCTTTGCCCAGCTTAGCCAGAATTTTCTCCACATGAGATGGTACCTAAGGTACATTAACAGGAGAGAGAAATAATAGTATTTGAGCTATCCATGAGTAAAAGCCAGAATCTTTGGGTCTGTTAGCATCAGTCAGGATTTTATGTTCCTGAAGACTATTTTGACAAACACAGTGGTATCTTGAACATTCTATGTGTGAATTTTTAAAAGGTCTTCCTGGGCACTGAGACTAGGAGAAAGGAAGTTCTTTTCAAGGCCAGGTTGTTGGGCTAGTAGCTGAGAAAGATGAGGTGAATCTCTCTCTAGTGGCCTAGGTTTCATGCCCAATTGAGGAGAAGACAGCAGTTGCAGTGATCCAGCCTGGTCTCCTGGGAGTTGAGAAGCTGCCACCATGCTCTGTTGTGTAACCTCAACTCTTTCCCTGGTTGGGATGGTATCTGAGAGGTGGGAGTCACTCTGCTCGGGCTGAGAGGACCAGCATGCTGCAGCTCCTATGGACTAGAGGGATGAGAATTGAAACCCCTGCAAAGGAATCTGCCCCTGACTTGAATCCTTTTTATTGTTTGTTTCCTCTGTGCTTTTCATGATAATGACGCATGCCACTGGTCTAATTAGGGCAGATTAATAGAGTGGTAAGAGCATCTGACATGGTCAAAAGAATTGGGTTCTCACTAACCACTTAAGTGATATTGAAGGTCCTAAGTCTCTTAGAACCTCAGTTTTTTCTCTTTAAAATGAGAATAGTACCTCTCTGTGGTAAAAGATGTCTTTTTTTCCTTAATTTTTAAATTTTTAGATCATTGTAGATTCATTTCTCTCTCTTGATAAGCAGATTTTGTGAGGTTATTGGACTTGATCCAGTCTTCCAGTGTTGTGAGTGACCCTGAGTGTTCTTCATTTTAATGAAACTGCCCTTCTCTGTGTGCCCATAGGACTCCAGTGAGAGTAGCTCCTCTGCACCAGCCACACAGTTCATCATGGTGCCTCTGCCTGCCTATTCAGTTGTGGAAAACCCCACCTCCATCAAACTGGTCAGTGTTGGGGAGTTGATGAAAATTAGGACTATGTAAGAATTCTCTTCCAAGTAGAAGTTTTAGAAACTTAGGATACTAGCAAAGGTCTCAGGAATTATCTGGTCTAGGTTTTCTTAACTAGGGGTTTGTGGATTGGGCTCCCCTCAAAGTGTATGCCAACTTTTCTCCTTAAAAAACATTTTTCTGTGATAGGTTCCATGGTTTTTATCAAATATTTAGTAGAGTACATGATTTAGAAGACTTGAAGAGCCATTGATCTAATTCAATCCTGTTATTGTACAGATTAGGAAAAAGGCCCAGAGAAGAGAAAAGACTTGTTCAAGGCCACTAGGCTACAAAACAGTCAAGCAAGAACCAAAGCTCTGGTTCTTGCATCTTCTAGATGCAGCATCTGGGCTCAGATTTATCCCTAAGTAGGTCATATTTTCTGTGCCATTATAAATGGCATTATTAGTAGTAGTAGTTTTGTTTGTTTTTTTCAGGAGGTACCAGGGATTGAACCTAGGACCTAATGCATGGGAAGCAGGCTCTCAACCACTGAGCTATATCCGCTCCCCAATGACAGTTGGTTTTCTCATTTGTTTGTTTTGTTTTTAGGAGGTACTGGGGATCAAACCCGGGACCTCGTACATGGGAAGCAGGTGCTCAACTACTTGGATTACATCCGCTCCTGGTATTACTTTTTAATTTCCAATTTCTGATTGTTCATTTCTACTATATAGTAATACAACTGATTTTTTAATATATTGATCTTGTGTCTTGCAATTTTGCTAAACTCACTTATCAGTTCTGGTAGCCTTTTTGTAGACTCTCCTGGATTTTCTATATAGATGATTGTGTTATCTGCAAATAAAGACAAGTTTTGCTTCTTCCTTTCTGATTCTTTTTTTTTTTTTTTTTTTTTTTTTACCGGGAGGTACCAGGGATCGAACATTGAACCCCGGTCTCTCCGTATGGTAGACGGATGCCGAACCTCTTAAGCCACGTCCGTTTCCCTCTGATTCTTTTTATTTATTTTTCTTGCTTTATTACACCATCTAGGACTACCAGTGCTATGCTGAATAGGACAGACATCTTTGTCTTGTTTCTTATCTTAGGCAGAAAGCATTGTCTTTTACTTTTAAAGTATGATGATAGCTGTAGGCTCATTTTTCATAGATGCCCTTTATCAAGTTTATCTGGAATGGATATTGGATTTTGTCAAATGCCTTTTCTGTCTTTATTGAGATGATTTCATAGTTTTTCTTTTTTAGTTTATTAATGTGGATTTTCATTGATTTTAAATGTTAAACCAACTTTGCATTCCTTGATAAACCCTACCCGGTCATGATTTATCCTTATATATTGTTGGATTTGGTGTGCTAAAATTTTGTTCAGAGTTTTTGTATCTATGTTCATGAGGGATATTGGTCTCTAATTTTATTTTCTTATACTGTCTTGGTATGGTTTTATTATCAGGATAATGCTTCAATAGAATGAGATGGGAAGTATTTCCCTCTCTTCAATTTTCTGGAAGAGTTTGGGTAGGATTGGCATTATTTTTTTAAATGTATGCTAGGATTACCTATGAAGTCATCTGGGCCTAGAGTTCTCTTTGTGGGAAGGTTTGTAACTGCAGATTCAATTTCTTTAATAGATATAGGGTATTCAGATTATTTATTTACAAGTGGGTTTTGGTAGGTGTCTTTCAAGGAGATTGTATCATCTAAGGTGTCAAATTTATTGACATAAAGTTGTTCATTGATAATTCCTTATTATCCTTTTAATAACCGTAGAATCTGTAGTGATTTCACTTCTCTCATTCCTGATATCAGTAATTTGGATCTTATTTTGTTTTCCCTGATAAGCCTGGTTGGAGATTTATTAATTTTATTGATCTTCTCAAAGAACCAGCTTTTGGTTTCATTGATTTTTCTCTTATTATTTTTCTGTTTTCTATTTTATTTGATTTCCATTCCAATCTTTATGGTCTTTCTTCTGCTTCCTTTGGGTTTAATTTGTTCTTCTTTTTTCATTTCTTAGGTCAAAACTGACATCATTGATTCAAGACATTCTTTCTTTTTAATATAGGTACTTGGTGCTATAATTTCCCCCAAAACACTGCTTTAGTGTCATCCCACTAATTCTGATATGTTTTCATTTTCATTCAGTTCAAAATACTTTCTAATTTTCTTTTGATTTTTTTCTTTGACTCACAAGTTATTTAGTAATATATTATTTACTTTCCAAATATTTGGGGATTTTCCAGGTGTCTTTCTGTTATTGATTTCTGATTTAATTCCATTGTGGCCAGAAGTTTGCAGTTGATAACACCTGAATCCCTTTAAGTTTATAGAGCTTTTTTTATGGCCCAAAATATGGTCTGTCTTCATAAATGTTCTATGTGCACTTGAAAAGAATGTATATTCTGCTGTTGGGTGGTGTATTCTATAAATGTCAATTAGGTCAAGTTAGTTGATAGTGTTATTCAACTCTTTTATATCCTTCTGGTTTTCTGTCTACTTGTTATGTCAGTTACTAAGTAAGAGGATGTTGAAAGTTCCAGCCACAATTGTGGATTTGTCTATTTTTTCTTGCAGTTCTGTTTTTGTGTCTTTGTGTATATGTGTCATGTATTGTGGAACTCTTATTAAATCCATAAACGTTTAGAATTATGTCCTCTTATTTAAAGTGATTTTTTTTTTTGTAAGTAGTAGTACCTGTTTCGATATAAAAGCAAGACCTATCTGACACTCTCTGCCTTTTAATTTGTGTGTTTAGACCATTTATATGTAATGTGATTGTTGGTATGATTAGGTTTAGGTCTGTCATCTTGTTTTCCGTTTGTTTCATTCTGCCTTCTTTGGAATCAATTGGGTATTTTTTATGATTCATTTTATCTCCTTTAATGGCATGTAGTTACTTGTTTTGATTATTTTAGTGGTTTCTTTAGGGTTAATAGTATACATCTTTACTTATCACAGTCTTGTTTACCTTCTAAAACCCTTGCTATGGATAAACAATATGTTCTTGTACCAGAAAATTACAGTATTTTAACCAAGAATAGCACTGCAACCTGATTCATGGAGAAACTGCTTATTTTCCCTGAGCCTTTGTTCTTCTAGAAATTACTGCTCTTTCATACTCTAATAAATGGCTGCCAAGCTCTTACAGAAAAGTGTCTTATGAATGATACTTAGCACTGAAGCCCAGTCTTGAACACTAGCATTTTTTTCTAAAGTCATTTCTATAAGCTACTCTTTAGGAATATTTCCAAGTTCGCAGTAATTTATTTATACAACTTACCTAACTTAAAATTTTACTTTCTGGGGGTGTTCAGAATGAAGATTTTATATTGAGCCAACTGTCTGAGAAAAGATTGAGGGATGTTTTGTATTCCAATAATAATAGACATTCACAAGTCATAGAATACTTTAGAATTTCCTAAGTTACATGTTTCTTCATTCCTTACCTCATTTGCAACTTTGGACACACCCATGAAACAGGCAGAGCAGATGATATAGCTATTCTAGAGAGGAAGAAACCCAGGGCCTAAGAGCTAAAGAACTCCCAGATCATTCAGTGTATCAGTGGCAAAGTTGAAATCCAAAGCCTTATCTCTTTCCTTGGTGCCAGACCTCTTCACATTCATCCTTTACTTGTGGCACCTTGGTATTTCTCCAAGGGAAGCCTTTATTTTTATTTTTTGACCAGACGGGGAAAGCTAGGATTGAGTTGAGTAAATATTCACAAGTGATAGAACAAATCTGACAGGGAAATGTTTTCATTCCAGCATTAATCTAGAAATGGAGCATAGCTAATGAATGAATAGTTTCTATTTGTAGCTGAAGTGTAATTATCTATGGCAATACATTCTGCTCAAAGGGAGATCAGCGGAAATGGTGAGAACTAATGGCCAAATATATTACTCATAGGGAAATAATCAAATTTTGTTGTGTATCAAAAGACTTGGTTTCTACTCCTGGATTTTCCTCTCACTTTTTCAGTGACCATGAGTATTTTCATATCTCTGAACCCTATGGCCTAGGTTTTCTGATTTCTAACTAATAAGAATGAAGATGAAACAAATTCTTTGAAGTATTCAGAGCCAGTGGGTATAGCTGGGTGAGTAATAGAAATCTTGGAGCTCTGGGTTCTAGATCTGGCTCTGCCCTTGAGTCACTAGTTGATTTGAGGCAAACTATGTAACTATTCTGGACCTCAGTAGTAATAATACCTACTTGATAGCATTGCTAAGAGCATTAAATGAGACATTGGCAAAGTATTTACCACTGTGTGGTACCTTGTCTCAATTAATAGCAACTTTTACTGTTTGTAATCTTCTGGTTGCTAAACATGTAACCTTGGGCAGGTCTCTTCACCCATTCTAATTCAACTTCTTCATTTCTAAAAAGCAAACTAGTTGTATTTTAGGACCTTTTATGATACTATGAATTGACTAGCCTACAAGCTGGTGTCCTCCTGGCATTGTTGTGGTTATAATGGTGATCAGAGTTTGAGAGAGGTTGGACTGTCGTGTTGATTCTGACCCTCTTTCCATATAGACCACTACATACACCCGCCGAGGCCATGGGACATGCACCAGCCCGGGTTGCTCCTTTACATATGTCACCAGGCACAAACCACCTAAGTGCCCTACCTGTGGTAACTTCCTAGGAGGGAAGTGGATCCCAAAGGTAAGATCCGTCAGCCACTGCTGCCTTGGAAGCACCACAAAGTAGGCTTCCTCTTGTTCTTAGAAACAGGTGAATTTTTAAAAATTAATATTCACTTTTTTTTTTTTTTTTTTTTTTACTATACCACTAAATCATTTTCACTGTAGATAATTTGTGGGGAAAAAAAAAAAGGAAAAGAAAAATAGAATGAGAAGTCATTAATCATCTATTCCCCCAAAAAAACATTATTAGTTAACATTCTGATGTATTTTCTTCCAGTCTTATTTCTGTGAGTATTTAGTTCTGTTTCTTGTTTCTTTTCATTTAATGTATCATAGCCATTAAATTTTCTTTAGAAACATTCTCTTTAATGGCATCATAATTTCCCTTGACTGACTATATACACCATGCTAATTTACTAATTTTCTATTAGGGTTAAATTTTAAAAATCCACCCTCCACACTGCATATTATTCAGATGTTTAGCTCACATCTTTTCAGTCCTTAGCTGAAAATCTGTTCTGATTCCTTTAGCTCCTATTAAAGTAGAAATCTTAAGCTGGTATTCAAGGCCTTCCGTTATCTGACTCTTACTTTCCAAAATTGTATCACACTTATTCTCCCTCTCCACTCCCTCCTATAGCCACACAAGTTGGTTGATCCCTTTTATTTATAATATAAATCCATGTCATCTCTACGTTCCCTTGGAACAGAATGAATAGCCTTGCCTATCCATATCCTGTAACACCTGTGCCTTTATTTAGTAGTTATTCACCATCAAACAATAGTTTCTCTTTATGTCACATTGTTAGCTTCTTAATTGCCGTTGCAGCCTTATGGTCCTTTCCCACAGGAGGTGCTCAATAGATAAATGAGCATCATAGTCATGTCCCTGTTAAGTTCAGTTCAGCACGTTTTTTTTGTCATCTGTTGTATGCTTGGTACTGATGTAAGAACACCAGGTAGAGTTTTGCTAATTGCTTAAAGTTATCTGATAAAACATACATACTTGCCACATTTTTAATATGGGACTATAAATTACTTAGGGCCAAAATGAGTGAAATAGACAGTAAATTTGCAGGTAGTTGAGAGAGGAGAGATGTTTATAAGGACTGGAATGGTTGGGTAAGGTATTGTGAGGAAATGGGTCTTGAAGGATAGTAGAATTTGGGCAGGTAGAAAAGGAAGGAGAGGGCATTGTTTTTGTGAAAATAGCCCAGGCTAGGAATGAGTTTGTCATGTGTTTAACCCAGCATGGTCCGAACTTACTTGTATAGAGAAAATTTCTAGAGCAGCATACCCATTAAATTTCTCAGGGGCAATTTCCGCAGAACATCTCTTTAAGAAATATTAGGATGATGAGACTTTTGCCCTCTGGATGAGTGTCAGAGTTTAGAGGTAGCAGAATAGAATAATTAATTATTATTCTATTTTAGAGACAGAATGGAATAATTAAAGAATACAATTCTGGAGTCAGCTTCTTCAGTTCATATCTTTGCTTCCCAAGTTTATGGCTATGTAATCTTGGGTAAATCATTATACATCTGTATTCCTTTATTTATGTTTCCTCTCATCCATAAATGAAACGTAATAATAGTGCCCACCTCATTAAGGTTGGTGGAGGGGTTAAATGAGATTATCCATGTAAAGTGGATGGCACAGTTCCTGATACGCATTAAATCCTCAGTAAATACTTGCTGTTATCATCATTATTGGCAGAAATATAATTATTATATCTACTATTGCTATTAATGTTACTACTACAAGGGTCAGGGAGGACCTTGTATCTTTAGGAAGAGTTTTGTCAAGTTTCTTATGCCCATCTTCTCTGGTGTACCTTTGTGAAGCCACTCTGTTTATTTTTATTCTAGTCCTACCAAATGCATTTCCCAGGTGCAGTAGAGTGATTGAATTGGATACTAAGTAGGGTGACCTCTTCACTGATGCACAGGTCTATTAGAGGACCTTATTTCCTGTGTTTATGCATGGAAAGGTCTAAGTGATTATGGTAGGCTTCTTTTTCCTCCAAGTTCTGGTTTTACTTTGGTTTCCTCTTTTTCATTTCATGTCTTTTTTTCTTTTTTTCTTTTTTTCTTTGATCAGAATAAACTTTGAGCTATAATTTCTTCCTGAGATCAAGCTCATGGCATGAAAACAACTTTTTTACAAATTATTTTTATTTTATTTATTTTATTTTTGTAAAATTTTATTGAAGTATATCACTCATACATGCACTTACATAAATAATAAGTGTATAATGAAAGTTATCAACTTAAAAAACAAACATATCGTTATACAGGGCTTCCATATTTCACCCCCCCACCAACACCTTGCATTGAAAACAACTTCTTTGTTAGCTGCTTGTGCCTCCGTCTCCCATCTTGACTTGCTAAGTCAGATTTTTATTTTTGCCAAAGGTTTTTGCAAGAATCACCGAGTAAATAATATGATTTCTAGATGTCATAGGAACAGAATGAGTGAGTATGAGAAGAAAAAAGGTAACACCTTAGCATCAATGAACTTAGAATTTTAAAGATAAAAGTGACCTTGGTTATCATCTCATTCGACTCTTGAAGTTTCCAGCTGAGGAAAAATAGATTCAAGAGAAGTGACTTGCTGAGTTCACAGCTAATTTGCCAGTGCCTTTTCTACTAAATCACACTTTTCAGGCGTTGCTATGCTGTTTAGCTGCAGAATCTAAGGTTTTTTGAGTTCTCATTTTAAAAAAAGCAACTATAAGTAGTTTCTAAAAGTTCCAAATGTGTCCATGCTGGTCAGGAAGTGAATCACCTTTCTCATATTGTTCTAGAATTCATACTGGCTAAAATTAGCTCAAGAAATGTGTGACACAGTTCCCAATGAATTGCATGGAACAAAAAGTGGTGTATAAGGCTCCTTAGCTCAAGGTTTCACTTTTATGGGCTCTCGTGATGATAGTACTTGAGGTCTCCCTGAGTGGAAAGAGCCTGGTTGTATTTGCCTCCTATATTTAAAGAAAGTGATATCTAAAAAGGATAGGCTGTGTTAAAGAAATGTAAGATCACCAGGCAGAGTTTTCTGCTCTAATTGCTTAAATTATCTAATCTTCCTGCAAACAATTTTTTTATCTAAAATAGCCTACTTAGTGGGGAGGGTTTTACACAAAGATCTCATCTCAGGCATTTAGTTTAACTCAACTCCTGCTTTTCTGATGACTTTTCCCTCTCCTGCAATAAATAAGCTCTCTGCAGTTTGCTTGGAATTTTTCCCTGTATTTACTTATGTCCTCATAGGCTATCGTGTATTAGAATATGAGGATCCTTTACTGGAGATCTCTAAAGGTTGTCTGTCATTGGTTCTTAACTAGGGGCAGTATATTGCCCAGGAGTCTTTGTGTTAGGGGTTTTGCCCAGGAGTCTTTGTGTTAGGGGTTTTTGGTAGTCAGGACTGGGAGATAACTATTGGCATTTAGTCTTGCACAGTGAAGAATTGGGCCACACAAAATGCCATAGTCCTGTTGACAGACACTGAGTCCAACCATCTCTTATTTCATAATGAGGGGAATGAGGACTCATGAAATTTACCTAAGATCCCATAACTAATTAGGAGTGGAGCTGAGCCTAGATGGAACCCAGCTTTTATGTTTTATGTCTACTAGTTTACAGTGCTTTCTGCTATTCATTATATGCTGTTCATCTATCCCAGAGACAACTGATGTGGGGGGGGGAGTGTATATATATATAAATATATGTATGTTCTGTTATTTTCACAGCAGTGCTGCCTGAATAAAGGAATTTTTTAAAAGTAGGTCTAGCTTAGTCATTAGGATATGCAAATAAAAATCACAATAAAATACCACTTCCTACCCATAAGGATGGCTAGTATTAAAAAAACAAATAAACAGAAAATAACAAGTGTTGACAAGGATATGGACAAATTGGAACCCTCATACATTGCTGTAGGGAAGGTAAAATGGTTCTGCCATTGTGGAAAGCTGTTTGTTGGGTCCTCAAAATGTTAAACATAGATTTACCATTTGACCCAGCAATTCCCATCCAGGTAAATAGCCAGAAAAATTGGAAATGAACTCAAAGAGATATTTGCATATCATTGTTCACAACAGCATTATTCACAATAGCCAAAAGGTGGAAACAACCCAGGTGTCCATCAACAGATGAATGGTGGATAAACAAAATGTAGTATATACATACAAGGAATACTATTCAGCCATAAAAAAAGAATGAAGTTCTGATGCATGCCGCAATGTGGATGAACCTTGAAATGATTATACTAAGTGAAATAAGCTAGACATAAAAAAGGACAAATATTGTATAATTCCACTTATATATGAGGTTTCTAGAATAGGCAAATTCATAGCAAGAAAAAATAGAGTTTAGCAAGTGCTGGAGGGAGGGAGGAATGAGGAGTTATTGTAAATGGATGCAGAGTTTCTGTCTGGGATGATGAAAAAATTCTGGAAATAGTGGTAACGGCCAAATATCGTGAATGTACTTAATGCCATGAACAGCTGTAGACTCTAAAATAATGGTTAAAATGATAGAGTTCAAGTTATGTGTCTTTGACCACAATAAAATTAGCAACAACAAAAAAGTTTGTCTATCTGAGAGAGCAGCTGCTATTTTTAGTGAGTTTGAATATTTTCTAGCTCATGATTAATATGTATGATTTAATTTGACCCAGTGAGAAGTTTGTGGCATAGTATGAGTCAGTCTTAAGACTCACCTGAAAGATTCTGGCACACAAAATAGCATTTTTCCCAAGGGAGTTGTAAGCTTTGAGTCTTTCCCATGAGATTGTGATCACATTGGGACTAACTGAATCTCATAAAGGGAACACAAAGGTAAATAATCTAGTCCTAAGCCTTGTAGGCCAATTTGGCATATGTCAACCTCTTGATACAGAGAAGTAAGCTTTGAATAATTAAAAGTCAAACTAAAAAATGCCAGCATTTGTTTAGTCAAACATAAAGAGGCATGTCAAAAACAAATTTGTTAGGGGAGAAACAGCTTTATCCTAACTCAGGTGTTTAACACTATGAATGAATTCCTTATCTGTTGACCATTATTGTTATGAGGATCAGGTGAGAGCATAATTGTAAACATGTTAACTGTAAAATGGCACATGCATACAAGGTATTCTTATCTTTTCTAGGAAAAGCCAGCCAAAGTCAAAGTGGAGTTGGCTTCTAGTGTCTCCTCCAAAGGCTCTGTGTTTAAAAGAAATCATCAGACTGTTACCTCTGAGCAGAATTCCCTTAAGGAAAATGCCTCCACACTGACTCTGGAGAACTTGGAAGCTGTAAGCCAGCTCCTAAGTGTAGCTCCTCCAAGAGAAGCAGGTGAGGAGAATGAGTGGGAGGAAGTGATCATCTCAGATGCCCATTTTTTGGTAAAGGAAGCTCCTGGAAATCTTGGTACAGTGGTCACTAAGACACCGGTTATCAAGAGTGGTGTGCAACCTGAGGTCGCCTTGGGGACAGCTGAGAATGACAATCCTGGGCAAGACATACCACCACCAGCTGAGGGGACCAGCACCTCCAATCCACTCCCTGCTTCTAAAAAACCTACAGGGTAAGCCAAAGTGTTTATTTAATATAGGACTATTTTAGAATAGTCTTTTGGCAGGGCCCCATATTTGCTTTAGCCCCTATCCTTACTATTAATGGTTCCTATTTTAGAAATAAAGAAACTAGGAACTGGGGACAGGGAATGATTTACCTTTCCTCCCACACTCTGCAATCCATGGACTGCTGTCATACCCTATACATTTTGCCAATCTCCCTAAAGATGTTCTTAAGGTTATGCTGTTATAGGCTATGAGCAGTTTTATAAACCATGAGTTATCAATCCTGGATACTGGATTTAGAAAGAGAAGCCTCATTAAGGCAACCTAAAGAAAGTGCCCTGGCCTGGTGGTAAGAAAATTAAGTTCTAGTTGTGACTGTGTTTGACTTTGTGCATAGTCACTTCATGCCTTTTGACTGCAATTCTGTTCTCTGAAAAATATTGAGTTGGAGATTTAAAAATCCTATCCTCTCAGGCTGACTATACAAATTGAGAAAGATTATGTGTAATCTTGCAAATGGAGGTCAGTAAGTGTGGGCTGTTTTCCCACCCCTTTCCCTCCTTAGAGGCTCAACTGGATTCTACGTGTAGCACCTTCCCAGAGGCAGTTGGGTTCTTATAACTGAAGGCCTTTATTTTTACATCAGTTGTTATCAACCAGAACGATCCCCTCCCTTCCCAGGGAACATTTGGCAATGTTTGGAGAATTTTTGGTTGTCCCAGCTAGGGAAGAGGTGCAGTACTATTGGCATCTAGTGGATAGAGGCCATGGTTGCTCTTAAACATCCTATGATAACCCCTAAAACATGAATTATATGGCCCCAAATGTTAATAGTGCCAAGGTTTAGAAACCCTGTTTTTTCTTTTTAGTTTATTGTTGAATGGGTAATACATTCACATGATTCAAAACTCAAAAGGTATAAGACATATACACCAAGAAAATCTTCATTTGGTCCTGTCCTTTAGATACCATTTTCATTTCCCAGAGGCAGTCAGTATTCCCAACATTGTGTCTTAAGTTTCTAGAGATAATTGTAAGTATATATAAACAAATATATATGTAGGTATGTGTGTCTACATTTTTTCCCATTTTTTTTTAACATACATAGATAGTATACATATATGCTTCTGCATCTTGCTTTTTTATTTAACAATATATCTTGGTGATGGTTCTGTATCACTAAAGAATGAAGCTATGCACTTTAGACCTTTTTCTCTGGGCAAGCAAGTCATTTCAGCAAATGTTCGTTGCAGCCCTCTGTGGTTCAGACCCAGTGCTCAGCACTGGAACTATAAAGTTGAAGAAAACATTTACCCTGTTCTCCAGGTTCTCTTAAGCCATCCTCATGTGGGAGACTGATACACTTTATATATATATAATTGCTCTGATCAGAGGTAGATTAAATGTTATATTATAACCGCAACAACAGCTGTTGGCATTATGCACTACAGGCACTATTTAGCACTTTAATTTTATCTTCATGATGATTATAGGTTATTACTATCCCATTTTACATATTAGGAACTTGAGGTTAACAGAAGAGAGAAATTACTTGCCTTAGACTACATAGCTACTTAGTGGTTGAATTAAACCCAGTCAATCTAACTTCAGAACCTGGCTATTTAACCATGACTACATTTTTTCACAAAGTGCTATTTGGAGATTTCACATTGATTTTCTTCCCCTTGATCCAGGATATCTAGGAGACTTTGCTTCTTGTTTTTTGTTTGTTTTGTTTTTATTTTTTTTCCCCAGAGTTGACCAGCTGACCACTGGGCCCAGGGCCCCAGAGCTTAAAGGCAGAGCACGGGGCAAGTCCTCATTACTGGCTGCAGCAAGACCCATGAGAGCAATTCTCCCAGCCCCAGCTAGTATGGGACGAGGCAGCAACATGGGACTACCCAGGGCGAGGCAGGCCTTTCACCTGAGCGGTAAGTGCTGGAGCAGAACTAGGAGGAGGGGTTGTCTGGTGGGAAGAGGACAAGGGTAGGGGTTGAGAATGGGGTGACTTGGGGAGACTTCTGGCTCACCAGTTTGGTTCCTGGTTCTCTCAGATAAGACTCCCTCTGTGAGGACTTGTGGCCTAAAGCCAAGTACGCTGAAACAGCTGGGCCAGTCCATCCAGCAGCCATCTGGCACCGGTGAGGTGAAGGTAAGACCCATTCCCCAGAGTGAAGGTTCTCCTAGGGGGTTCTGGCTGCTCTGAGAAGAACAGGACTTCCATTTTAGTGTATCAAAGCCATAGGCAAAAGGCAGACCCTAATTCTTACACTGGCAGGTTTAGCATGAATGATTTATCTGGTTTTTGAGTAATTTTATTTTTCTTATTGTAAAATGAATATATGTTTTTTAAACTTATTTAAAAACAATTAAGAACTTACCAAAAAATTTGCAAGAATCAAAATAGTAAAAAGAGCACCTATATATACTTCAACCATAAAAGACACCGATTGTAATATACTAAACTGTTTTGATTGTGTTGTGTTGCGTTGTGTTGCGTTGCGTTGCGTTGTGTTGCATTGTATTGTATTAGTGTGCTCTCCTTCCCCTCTCCCCTGTGTGTGTGTATAAAATACATGTAATTTGAGGGTAAGTTACATGACCATTTTCTCCTTAGGCTTTCTTCTCTTACTGAAACATTGACACAATACTTTAATCTACCATTGGTATCCCAGTTTTCCCAGTTTTACCCACTTATGTCCTTTTATAGTATTTTCTCACTCTGGTATAGAATCTTGTCTAGGATCAGATATTATATTTAGTTGTCATGTCTCTTTAACCTCCTTAAAAAAATATGCAAGATTATTATAGAAAATTCAGGCAAAGCAGAAACAAAATAATTCCTTTATAATCCTGCCATGGTTATCTGGTGTGTACTCTTTCAACCTTTTAAGACTTTTCCTATATTTGTGTGTTTGTTTTTATTTTTTTAAAACGAATCAATTTTACTGATCCATGTTAATAAGCATACAATTCATCCAAAGTGGTATTTGGTATAATCACATAGTTGTGCATTCATCACTTCAGTCATTATTAGAGCATTTTCATTATTTCAACAATAATAATAATAAACAATTATAATCACAGTGTTGTGCATTCATCACCATAAAAAAGTTTTAGAATAATTTCATTACTCCAAAAAGAAAAGAAAAACTCTATACCCCGTAGCAGTCTTTCCCTAGCCCTACATAACCACTAATCTAATTTCATTTTTAGAAATTGATTTATATTTGCATTTTATATAAATGGAATTATGCAATATGTAGTACTTCGTGCCTGCTTTCTTTCACTTAGCATAGTGTTTTTTTGTTTGATATTATCATCTTATAGTATTAACATGCACTTGTACAGTTTCAAAGAAAGACAGTAATATATATGCAGTTTTTACCCATATTCCTATTTCACATG
This sequence comes from Tolypeutes matacus, assembly GCA_026826555.1. Classification (NCBI taxonomy): domain Eukaryota; kingdom Metazoa; phylum Chordata; class Mammalia; order Cingulata; family Chlamyphoridae; genus Tolypeutes; species Tolypeutes matacus. The sequence continues at coordinate 10,057,039 of JAKSZT010010581.1, forward strand.
TGATTTTACTATGCTATACATTCCCATGTTAAATTATTTACCTTTCCTTTTAGTAATATACATAACCTTAAACCACTGTCATACCAAATAATAGGACTGCTAGTTACAAGCATTATGTTGGGCTTTCACCTTTTCTATTCATTTCCAAAGATTAACACATCCTTTTTACCAATTCTGCACAAGTTAACCCTCAGCTTTCCATTCTCCAACCTCATTCTGTTTTCTGGTGACCCTTATTCAAGTTATTAACTCCATGAGATTACACAATATATTTAGTTCATAGTAGCACAGTCATTCAGTATTTGTCCTTTTGTGTCTGGCTTGCTTCACTCAACATCATGTCCTCCAGGTTCATACATGTTGTCATATGCTTTACAAATTCATTCTTCTTAGGGCTGCATAATATTCCGTCGTGTGAATACACCACAATTTGTTTATCCATTCATCAACTGAGGGACACCTGGGCTGATTCCAACTTTTGGCAATCATGAAATAACACTGCTATGAACATCGGTGTGCAGATGTCTGTCTGTGTCACTGCTCTCAGTTCTTCTGGGTATATACCCAGTAGTGGCATTGCCAGGTCATGTGGTGAATCTATATTCAATTTCTTTGGGAATTGCCATATAGTCCTCTATGGTGGCTGTAACATTCTGCGTTCACACCAACAGTGAACAAGCATTCCTATCTCTCCATGTCCTCTCCAACACTTGTAGTTCTGTCTTTCTAATAGTGGCAGTTCAAAAAGGTGTGAAATGATATCTCATTGTAGCTTTGATTTACATTTTCCTAATTGCTAGTGAAGTTGAACATTTTTCATCTATTTTTTTTTTGCCATTTGTATTTCTTCTTTGGACAAATGTTTATTCAAGTCTTTTGCCCATTTTTTAATTGAGTCTTTTGTCTTTTCATTTGTAGCATCTCTTTATATATCATAGATATTAAACCCTTCATGGATATGTGATTTCCGAGTATTTTCTCCCATTGAGTTGGCTGCCTTACAAAGTCCTGTGAGGTGCCAAAGTGTTTAATTTTGAAGAAGTCCCATCTATTTTTTCTTCTGTTGCTTGTGCTTTTGGTGTAAGATCCAAGAAACCACCACCTACCACAAGGTCTTTAAGATGTTTCCCTACATTTTTTCTTCTAGTAATTTTATCATCCTGGCTTTTATATTTAGGTATTTGATCTATTTTGAGTTGATGCTTGTATAGGGAGTGAGATAGGGGTCCTCCTTTATTCTTTTGTTTATAGATATCCAGTTTTCCCAGCATCATTTGTTGAAGAGACTGTTTTGTCCTGGGGATTTATTTCTGGACTCTCAATTCTATTTCACTAATCCATGTGTCTATCTTTATGCCGGTACCATGCTGTTTTGATCACTGTAGCTTCGCAGTATGTTTAAAGGTCAGGCAGTGAAATTCCTCCCACATCGCTTTTCTTTTTAGAATGCTTTTGGCTATTCATGTGCGCTTTCCTTTCCAAATGAATATGGTAGTTGCCTTTTCTATTTCTGTAAAGTAGGCTGTTGGAATTTTGATTGGTATTGCATTGAATCTATAAATCAGTTTGGGTAGGGTTGATACCTCACGATTCTTAGTCTTCCAATCTCTGAACATGGAATGTCTTTCCATTTGTTTAGGTCTTCATTGATTTCTTTTTAGCTTTGTTTTGTAGTTTTCTGCGTATAGGTCCTGTATTTCTTTGGTTAAATTGTTTCCTAGAAGTATTTGAGTCTTTTTGTTGCCATTGTAAGTGGAATTTTTCCCTGATTTCCTCCTCAGATTGTTCAATACTAGTGTACAGAAATGTTACTGATTATTGGGTTTTAATTTTGTATCTTGCCACTTTTCTGAACTCCTTGATTAGCTCAAGTAGCTTTGTTGTAGACATTTCAGAATTTTCTAATCATTGGATCATGTCATCTGCAAATAATGAGTTTTAACTTCTTTTCCTATTTAGATAACTTTTATTTATTTATTTCTTATGTAATTGCTCTAGCTAGAAATTCTAGCACAGTGTTGAGTAACGACAGTGACAGTGGACATCCTTGTCTTGTTCCCAATCTTAGAGGGAAAATTTTCCACTTTTCCCCATTGAGTACAATGTTGGCTGTGGGTTTTTCATATATGCCTTTTATCACATTGAGGAATTTTCCTTCTATTCCTATCTTTCGAATTGTTTTTATCAAGAAAGGATGCTGGATTTTGTCAAATGCCTTTTCTGCATTGATCGAGATGATAATGTATTTTTTTCCCTTCAATTTATTAATGTGGTGTATAACATTAATTGATTTTCTTATGTTGAACTACACTTGGATACCAGGAATAAACCCCACTTGGTTGTGATGTATAAGTCTTTTGATATATCTGAGTCCTGCTGTTGGATTTGATAGGCTGTTGGATTTGCAAGTATTTTGTTGAGAATTTTTGTATCTATGTTCATTAGAATGGTCTGTAATTTTCTTTTCTTGTAGTATCTTTATCTGGCTTTGGTATTAAGGTGATGTTGGCTTCATAAAATGTGTTGGGTAATTTTCCTTCCTCTTCAATTTTTTGGAAGAGTTTAAACAGGATTGGTGTTAATTCTTTTCAAAATGTTTGGTAGGATTCACCTGTGAAACCATCCTGTCCTAGACTTTTCTTTGTTGGGAGATATTTGATGACTGATTCAATCTCTTTAAATGTGATTGGTTTGTTAAGTTTTTGTATTTCTTGTAGCATCAATGAAGGTTTTGTTTTTTTTTTTTGCATTTCTAGAAATTTGTCCATTTCATCTAGATTGTCTAATTTGTTGGCATGTAGTTTCTTATAATATCCTCTTATGATCCTTTTTATTTCTATGGAGCCAGTCATAACTTCCCCCTTTCATTTCTGATTTTTTTTTTTTTTGCATCTTCTCTATTTTTTTTCTTTATTAGTCTAGGTAGGGGTTTGTCAGTTTTATTTATCTTCTAAAAGAACCAGCTTTTGGTTTTGATGATACTCTCTATTGTTTTTTTGTTCTCAATTTCATTTGTTTCTGCTCTAATCTTTATTGTTTATTTCCTTCTGCTTGATTTGGAAATGGTTTGCTGTTCTTTTTTAGTTTTTTTGTAGTTCAGTTAGATCTTTGATTTTAGCTCTTCTTTTTTAATATAGGCATTTAGAGCTATAAATTTCCCTCTAGCAGTACCTTTGCTGTATCCCATAAGTGTTGGTAAGTTGTGTTCACCTTTTCATTCAGGTCTAGCTTGTGACACATGTTGTGTTATGTGTTACCATTCAACTCCCTGAGCCCCTGCTCATTTTTTTCTATTCCTCTCTCTCTGTTCTTTTTTCACTTCAATTTCAGCTGTTCTGTCTTCTGTATCACTTAGTCTTTCTTCTACCATTTTGATTCTGCTATTGTATGCCTGTAATGAGCTTTTGATCTCACCTATCTTGTCTTTCATTCGGTTATCATATTGTTCAAGTTCTGTTTCCTTATTGATCATCTGTCTAGTTGTTCTAGCTAATGATGTGAGTGGTGTGTTGAAGTTGCCAACGATTATTAATAGAGATGTCTATTTCTTCCTTCAGTTTTGCCAGAGTTTGCCTCATGTATTTTGGGGTACCCTGGTTAGGTGCATAGATATTTATGACTGTTATTTCTTCCTGGTAGATCATCCCTTTTATTAATATATAATTTCCTTCTTTATCTTTCATAACTTCTTTGAAATTAAAGTCTGTTTTGTCCGATGTTAGTATATTAGTGTTGGAGTATCTTTTTCCAACCGTCCTCTTCTAGCCGGTTTGTATCCCTGGGTCTAAGGTGACTCTCTTGTAGGCACCATATGGATCGCCCATGGTTTTTTATTCCATTCTGTCAACCTGTATCTTTTGATTGGGGATTTGATCCATTCACATTCAATGATATTACTGTAAATGCATTTTTTTTAAGATTTTTATTTATTTATTCATTTATCCCCCCCTTGCTGCTTGTGCTCGCTGGGTCAGCTAACCACGCCGTGTGGGTGGGCTTGCCTTCACCAGGAGGCCCCAGGAACCGAACCCGGGGCCTCCCATATGGTAAACGGGAGCCCTACTGATTGAGCCACAGCCGCTTCCCTGTAAATGCATTTTTAACTTTCACTATTTTATTCTTTGGTTTTCATATGTCATATCTTATTTTCATCTGTCTTTTAACTCTTTTGGTTATCCATTCTACTAAAATTTCTTCTATACTCTCCTCCAAGCCTCTCTCTCCTGTCTATATCTTTCAGGTTGTAAGGCTTCCTTTAGTATTTCCTGAGGTTCTTTTTTACAGACACTCTTAGTTTCTATTTGTTTGTGAATATTTTAAACTCACTTTCATAATTGGAGGACAGTTTTGCTAGATAAAGAATTTCTGGCTGGCAGTTTTTCTTTTTCAGTTTTAATTGTATTATACCACTGTCTTTTCGCCTCCATGGTTTCTGATGAGAAATCCACACTAAGTCTTACTGGATGTCCCTTCTATGCGATGGCTTGCTTCTCCCTGCTGTTCTCAGAATTTTCTACTTATCTTTGACATTTGACATTCTGAATAGTGTGTGTCTTGTGGTAGGTCTATTCACATTTACTCTGATTGGGTTATACCGCGTTTCTTGGACATATGAGTTCATTTCTTTCATGAGAGTTGGTAAATTTTCAACTCTTATTCCCTCAAATACTCTCTGCCCTTTTTCCCTTCTCTTCTCCTGGGAACTCTCATTATACATATGTTGTGTTATGTGTTATCATTCAACTTCCTGAGCCCCTGCTCAATTTTTTCTATTCCTTTCTCTTTCTGTTCTTTTCTCTCTTCAATTTCAGCTGTTCTGTCTTCTGTATCAATTATTCTTTCTTCTATCATTTCGATTCTGCTGTTGTATGCCTCTAATGTGCTTTTGATCTCGCCTATCGTGTCTTTCATTCCCATGCCATGGACTCTGTTACTTTTCAGGTTTTCATATTCTTCTTTGTGCTCACTCAGTGTCTTCTTGATGTAATTTATGTCTTTAGCCATATTATTTTTAACTCATTAATTTGATTTTGAAATTTGTGTGCATCTCAATGATTAGTTGTCTCAAATCCTGTGTGTCTCTTCTGGGACTTTGATATATTCCTATTTTGGGTCCATTTCTTCAATCTTCTTAGTTTTACTTGTAATTTTTTGCTGATGTCTAGGCATCTGATTAGGATGGTGAGATTACTCAGATGTCCAATTTCTCTCTCTCTCTTAAGGATTTAATGGTGGGAGGCTTTGTGTTACTGCTGTTCTTTGTTCTTGGTCAGCCTGTTTTGGGTCTTTTAGGATTGTCCCTGTTAGTTGCTCATATCTGAGTCCTGCACCCAGTAATTGGTTGCAGACCTGCTTCCTAGGGCCTTGGGGAGAGATGCTGTAAAGGCCGGAAAAAGCCTCTTTCTTACTTTTAATTTCCTCTCGTGCACTTCGTTGGCCCACCAGCAGATGGCGATCTTCGGCAACCCTCTCAGTTCAATGCCTGTTGAAGTGTGTTCGGTGGAACAAGGACTGGATCAGTGTGATAGAGAATCCTGCCTGGAGACTAAGAACCTCTTAATTAAAACTTTTTCAAAGGCAGGTCTCCAGCCTTCGCTGGCAGCCCCCTTCCTTTTCCTGGGTAGGAAATAAGTCCACTCCCCTCTACAGTCTCAAGAACCAGTCCCAGTCAGTAGAGAGAGATTGAGAGAGTTGGATCTCTTTAGTTCAGTGCTGATTCCCAAGGTAAACAATGGTGCCACCCCACCCCCCTGGCCTGGAAGGGCTCCTGGGACCCATCAGACCAAATTTGTAGATCAAAGCTGAGTCAGCCTTAGGCTGTATCCCTTTCTCTCACCTTTCCTGGGAAGGTGGGTCCCTGGTGCCCTCTTTTTCTGTAGCTGTGGATCCAAAGGCCTGAGACTTCAAAAGTGTCTTTAGTGGGGGGGATGGTGCTAGCAGTAGTAGCTGCCACTTTTAACTCACAATTTTGCCGTTGCGATACTTTTCCTTTGTCCCGCTCTCTTCTGGATGGTGTCCAGCCTTCCTCTCGTGTCCTAAGTCCTAGAAGTTTTTTTTTTCCATGCTCTTTTCCACTGTCCTCTAGCTATTTTTCTGGGTGAGAGGAGAATACAGTGTCTTTCCAGTCTACCTTCTTCCTGAAGTCTCTGTTTAATTTTTTAACTTTTTTTGTTTGTTTGTTTGTTTTTAAAACATAAAAGAGAACTGTTAACTCCACGTACTGCTTTGTAGACTATATTTTTTAGTTAATTTGATGATTTATCTATTTTTACATCACAGCTCAAAAAACATATACATACATATACATATATACATCAAAAGTTTAATGAAGTTATACCCTTAGTGCATTTTGATGGATTCCATTTCTGTTTGCAAAATACTGGTTTCAACCCATTAAATTAGTTTTATGATCCCTTGGTGGATTTTGACCTACAGTTTGAAATACACTGCCTTAGACCTCTTGGAACAGGAAAATCAGTATGCCGTCTCCCTTTCCATGTTTTCTTTGTCAGGTAACTTCCTTTGACAATTCAACATTGGTCCTGACAGGAGCATCAACTGGCCTTTTCTTTGAGGGCTGCTCTTGTTGGTCACCCACAGCTCTCATGGTATGGAAGGAAGGTATCTAGTCAGCTTCAGCATCTTTGTAGACTTCCAGCCCCTAGATTCCCTTCATGTGCACTCTGTCACTAGTATAAACTCCTAGTCTTCTCTGTCAGTAGCCCCCTTTTGATTGGCTGCATTAGATATTAAAAATCATGTTCCTTTTGCTTGTCTTAATCTGGCTACAGTTACATGAAATCTTATATTCTGAAGATCAACTTAAATTCAATATTACAGAATAGTTACTTTTAATTTAGAATACTTTTTTAATCTTTTCTTTTTTCAATTGTATAAATAATATCTGTATTCCTTATAGAACATCTAAAAATTTAACAACAGTAGTAAGAGGGGGGAAACAACCTTAATGTTCCTGCCATTCCTGACATTTTAGTGAATAGTCCTTCAGACTTACTTCTATGCCAACATATTCAACCATGTATCTGGGTTTATATCTATTATATGCTTTTATCACTTAATGATGGATAGTTTGTAAATCTTTTTCACTATTTCTCATATACAGTGTTAGAAACTGCACAGAAGAGTGTTGTAACCTCAGGACTTGAAAGTGATACTCAACTTTTGGTTGGCTGGGTGACTGCTGACTGGCAACCCAGAGGGCTCATTTGAAGCATATCTATCAAATTTTCCAGGAAACTATTTCTCTAAGCTATTTTAGGACACAGGACCTCAAGAGTTTGCCTGTAGTTCAAAAGCACTAAATAGTTTGTTCTGTTCCACAGCTAACAAATGGCCCGGCTGATAGGATGTCTCAAGTGAAAGTTGTAGAGGTCAAACCTGATATGTTTCCTCCATATAAGTACAGCTGCACTGTCACACTGGTACGTTTGTTGCAGGTGGTGGGTTGACATGGAGGTGGTTTTGATTTTTGTGGTTGAGGATGAGTTAGGGGGTAGGGGTGGGGATAGTTGGGTATGAGAGAGCAGAGTGAGGTGTAGATTACTGATGCTGAAAGTCCCAACACTGATGTAAGTAATAACTAATGGGTGAATTTTCTAAATTGTTGTGTTTTTTTTTTAATAGGTGCGACCTATAAAGTGCAGGCCAGTGAGGTTAGGATATTTTTATTGATAGTAGACCAAGGTGAGACTCTAGTCCAGCTTTAGCATTCAGCAGTCTTTGAACCTTTTAGCCTAGAAAGTGTTCCATAGATGAGTTTAGGAAACATTACATTTTTTCCTACTTAAATCGTCCACATTGAGTACTAGTATCTTAAAGGGCTTGAGAAGTCCTTTAGTAAAGCAGCTTATTTTCTTTGTTTAGTCTAGCATTTCCACATCCTTTCCCTTTTCTCTTTTTTTTTTTTTTTAAAGATTTTATTTATTTATTCATTTATCCCCCCCCCTTGCTGCTTGTGCTCGCTGGGTCAGCTAACCACGCCGTGCGGGCGGGCTTGCCTTCACCAGGAGGCCCCGGGAACTGAACCCGGGGCCTCCCATATGGTAAACGGGAGCCCTGCTGATTGAGCCACAGCCGCTTCCCTCCCTTTTCTCTTTAACGTGACACACATTAATGTCCTAACAAATAAACAGGTGGCTCTGAGTCATACTTGTACAGCATAGAACAGTAGAATAAATACTAGACAGTCAAAAAACCTAGTCCAAAAGTCTAGTGTTTATTCTACTGTTCTATGGCTTTGCCACTAACATGCCATATGACCTTAGAATAAGGCTGTTTCCTTCTCTGGTCTTCAGTTTCACCATCTATAAAATACTGCATTGGTTTAGATAGCCTCTTAGGGCTTCTCTCACTCTTACCATTCTATAATTCTGGTGATCATTAAGTATCATCTAGCCATATACCATCTGGCAACTTCTTTGGCTGATTTGAGTAAGACACACAGATATTAAAAGAGCAGCTAGATTTTTTAAAATTTCACCTGATAAAGGCAGGCAGGTTCAGAAAGGATCATTCATTCATTCATTCAAAAACTTTTAATTGAGCACCTGCTTTGTAACCTGCTGTGCTGGGGATTTAGTGGTGAACACAACAGCACAGTATCATGGATTAATGCCTAGTTATGGCCTGAATCCTAAGGGGAATGTGTCTCTTATCTTAGAGATTTGCTCAGTTTTTCTTTTCCAATGACCTAATTAATCATTGAGTCCTCTCAACCTAATTATTACTTCTCCATGCCCTCCACATCCTCACTTCTCATTCCCCTTGGCCATGGAAAGCCACTCTTCTCTCTCCTCTTATTGTGACCACTATCTATGGTATAGCATCTGGTAAGAACTGCCCAGTGCCCTCTCTTCAGCTTATTTGGACAGTAGCTTGTCATAGGAACCTAGATGTCAACGTTTTGAGATTAAATAGTCCAGAAGTCACAATTTGTCTTTGGGCAAGGCTTGAAATCTTTAGTTCACTAAAATCTCTTGCACTCCTTGACACAACAGGCCTGCTTCACTCTGCCAACTGCCTGAACTCTGAACGCATTTGAATTTCAGACCCTTGAGAGTGAGCTCATTTATTTTACAGATGGAGAAAGGCCTGCCAAAATTACACAGCCTGTATTAAAATTGAAGGGGGATAACTACAGAAAAGGGATCTTGCTTTAAGGCTCTTTGGGAGTTGGGCTATTATCTGGTTTCACAGTTCCCACTCTCTTCTCTGATTTACTGATGACTGGTCATCCTGTCATCCTGGTTTTTGGCTCTGCCCAGGTATAACTTAACTTTTATAGAATTGAATGTTGGTCTTATTTTTAGGATTTGGGCCTGGCTACATCAAGAGGCCGGGGAAAGTGCAAGAATCCCTCATGTAGCTATGTCTACACCAACCGGCACAAACCACGGATTTGTCCCAGCTGTGGCTTTAACCTTGCCAAAGACCGGACTGAGAAAACCGCCAAGGCTATCGTGAGTTGTTTCCCAACCTTGGCTTTGGGTTGGGCTCTGTTAGCAAATCTGTTATAACTAAGAAATAAAGGGGTATCTTAGTGCATCTCTTAATTAGAACACCAGAACTAGAACTAGTCTATATGGTTTTTGTTTTATTTTGTTTTTAATTGTCCCCCCTCCATGGCTCCCTTATCTGTCTGCCCATTGTTTCCACTTGATGGTCATTGTGTCAGCTCGTTCTCTGCTCGTCTTCTGGGAGGCACTGGGAACCAAACCCAGGACTTCCCAGGTGGGAGACGAGTGCCCAATCGCTTGAGCCACATCTGCTCCCAGGCTATATGTTTTGAACCTGGCAAGTTCCTTTTTCTTTCTGGGTCTCCTTGTGCTCTTTGCTAAAGTCAAGGGGTTGGCCAGGTACCCTGATATCTGAGGACCTTCTAGTCCTGTTGACCAAGAGTTTATTCACTGAAGGGAAAGGGCTTAAAATAGGATTCAGAAGAAGAAAGGAATGAAAAGATTGCATCCTCTTAACTATGAAGCCTGCTGGAGGAACTGTAAGTTAATTTATTCTTTCAGTAAAGAGTAAGAGGATGCTAATCCCATGACTTTGTGGATTAGGTCACTATTTCTCTCTTACCTAACCAAAAGGTTATTTATTTCTGGCAGTGACAAATCTACTTGCTGAAGTTACAAACTATTTGGATAGTAAAACATATTCCACTTGGCTTCTTAGGGCTTCTTTTTTTTTTTTTTTTTTTTTTTTTAAGATTTTATTTATTTATTCATTTATCCCCCCCTTGCTGCTTGTGCTCACTGGGTCAGCTAACTACGCTGTGCGGGCGGGCTTGCCTTCACTAGGAGGCCCCGGGAACCGAACCCAGGGCCTCCCATATGGTAAACGGGAGCCCTACTCATTGAGCCACAGCCGCTTCCCTTTAGGGGTTCTTTTTTAAAAAAAAAAAATTACAGCCAGAAAAGATGGACATTCTCAGAGGTCCTTTGAATTCCACATGTGAATTTTTTTAAAGTGAACAGAAAGTGACAGCACCTAAGGCAGTGAATGAAATGACTAGGATTGGGGATAAGAAGAAGAAATATGTCTCTGATCTGTGTTGGTGGAAGGGAGATGGCACATGGCAGGTCAGGATACAGAACAGAGATTTGTCCTTTGAAGCCCCTGACTGCTATATAAAGTTACCTTATATAAGAAGCTGCAGAAATTTTTTCTAAAAAACAAATCAATTTTATTAATATATATTAATAAAGTGTACAATTCATCTGAAGTATATGCATCAATGGTATTTGGTATAATCACATAGTTGTGCATTCATCACTTTAATCATTATTAGGGCATTTTATTATTTCAAAAATAATAATAATAAACAGACAAATGAGAAAATTCTTCACCTCTCAATCTTTCTTTCCTTCCTCTGCTGTACACAGCTGCTATTTCTGGCTATTCTTGCACAATTATTTATTTATTAAGCAGTTTCTTTGAGACTTATTCACATACTATATAATCTATCCAAAGTGTATAATCAGTGGCTTTTAGTATAATCACAGTGTTGTGCATTCATCACCACAATTTTTTTTTTTTTTTTTTTTTTTTTTAAGGTACCAGGGCCTGGAATTGAACCCAGGACCTCATATGTGAGAAGTTGGCACTCAACCACTGAGCCACTTTGGCTCCCCTGAGTTGGTTTTTTCATTTGTTTGCTTGTTGTTTTTTTTGTTTGTAGAAGGCACCAGGACCTTCCCATATGGGAAGCAGGTGCTCAGCCACTTGAGCCACATCTGCTCCCCTCATCACCACAAAAATTTTTAGAACAATTTCATTACTCCAAAAGGAAAATTTAACACCCCTTAGCAGTCCTTCCCCAACTCTACATAAACACTAACTAATTTTATCTTTATAAATTGATTTATATTTACATTTAATATAAATGGAATCATATAATATGTAGTTCTTTGTGTCTGGTTTCTTTCACTTAGCAGCTTTTTTTTTTGGTCTGATATTAACATGTAGTATTAGCATACATTTGTAAAGTTTCAGAGAAAAATGGTCTTATATATGCAATTTTACCCATATTCTTGTTTCACATGAGGTTTTACTGTGCTAATATATTCCCATGTTACATTATTTACCTTTCCTTTTAGTAATATACATAACCTTAGACTTCCCTTTTAAACCACTTTGATACCCACATAATAGCACTGCTAGTTACAAATACTATGTTGGGCTTTCACCTTTTCTATTCATTTCCAAAGATTAACACACATCCTTTTTACCAATTCTGCACAAGTTAACCCTCAGGTTTCCATTCTCTAACCTCATTCTATTTTCTGGTGACCCATATTCAAGTTATTAACTTAATGAGATTACACAATATATTTAGTTCATGGTAGCACAGTCATTTAGTATTCTTTTGTGTCTGGCTTGCTTCACTCAACATGATGTCCTCCAAGTTCATAAATGTTACATGCATTACAAGTTCATTTCTTCTTACAGCTGCATAATATTCCATCATGCGAATACACCACAATTCTTTATCCATTCATCCGTTGATGAATGTCTGGGTAGATTCCAACTTTTGGCAATCATGAATAACACTGCTGTGAACAACGGTGTGTAGGTGTGTCACTGCTCTCAATTCTTCTAGGTGTATACCCAGTAGAGGTATTGGCGAGTCATGTGGCAAATCTATATTCAACTTCTTTAGGAACTACCAAACAGTCCTCCATAGTGGCTCTACCATTCTGTATTCCCACTAGCAGCAGAAGTGTTCCTAGCCCTCTACATCCTCTCCAACGCTTATAGTTCTGTCTTTTTAATAGTGGCCATTCTAATAGGTGTGAAATGATACCTCATTGTCGCTTTGATTTGCATTTTGCTAATCACTAGTGAAGTTGAACATTTTTTCATGTGTTTTTTTTTTTTTGCCATTTGTATTTCTTCTTTGGAGAAACATCTATGCAAGTCTTTTGCCCATTTTTTAATTGCGTCGTTTATTTTTTATTGTTGAGTTATAGCATCTCTTTATATATCATGGATATTAAACCCTTATCAGATATGTGATTTCCAAATATTTTCTCCCTTTGAGTCAGCTGCCTTTTCACCATTTGACCAAGTCCATTAGGTGCAGAAGTGTTTAATGTTGAGGTGGTCCCATTTATCTAGTTTTTCTTTTGTTGTTCGTGCTTTGGGTGTAAGGTCCAAGAAACCACCACCTACCACAGGGTCTTTAAGATGTGTCCCCACATTGTCTTCCAGTAGTTTTATGGTCCTGGTGTTTAGGTATTTGATCCATTTTGAGTTGATTCTTATATAGGGTGTGAGATAGGGGTCCTCTTCCATTCTTTTGGTTATGGATATCCAGTTCTCCCAGTACCATTTGTTGAAGAGACTTTGTTGTCCCATTAACACGGCTTTGGTAGGTTTGTCGAAAACCCAGTTGGCCATAGAGGTGAGGGTTTATTTCTGGACTCTCAGTTCTGTTCCACTGATGAGTATGTCTATCTTTATGCTAATACCATGCTGTTTTGGCCCCTGTAGCTTTGTAATATGCTTCAAGGTCAGGCAGTGAAATTCCTCCCACATTGCTCTTCCTTTTTAGAATGCTTCCAAAATGAATTTGGTAATTGCCTTTTCTATTTTTTTAGAGTAGGCTGTTGGAATTTTGATTGGTATTGCATTGAATCTGTAAATCAGTTTGCATAGAATTGAAACATCTTCACAACATTTAGTTTTCCAGTCCATGGACATGAAATGTCTTTCCATTTGTTTAGGTCTTCACTGGTTTCTTTTAGCATTGTTTTGTAGTTTTCAAAACCACAGAGATTTAATGACAAATACTCTTAAGCAGTACAGGTACTTATCCAAACCACCTTTCTTTGAGTATTTTTTGGTTCCCAAGCACTGTCCTACATGCTTTACTTGCAGTATCTCATTTAATCCATAGAACAACTCCAGGATATTGGTAGTTTTTTGTTTTTTGTATCCAAATGCTTATTGGGGCGGTATCCTGCTCATCTTCCTTCAGGGTGCTTTTAGTGCTGCTTCTGTTTGAAGGAGCATCCTTCTGTAACCCTTGCTTTTCCTCCAGTAGGTTGGCAGAGGACAATGGAGCAACCAACACACAAAACTACTATTTGTACATGGCTAAAGATGGATTTTATAACATCCTGGGCATTTTACATCCATGAAGTAGGAATTGGGTCTCTGCACCAGACGCTTCTTGTGTTTCTCCTCTTTTCCTCTTCTGAGAGGGATGAAGGAGGTCCTTTGCTAGACGCATGTTCTCATGGGGAGGTCGTCACCAGCAGAAAGGCAATATTGGTAGTATTTTTATCCCTATTTCACCGGTGAAGAAATTGAAAAAGGTTAAGTAAATTGCCTTGGGTCACACATTTACAGGTGTTGAGTGGCATATCCAGAATTCAAACTCATTTCTGTTATCCCCCAAAGCCCATACCTAACGCATGGGAGCTGACTCTTGGGTCCATTATCAAGAGGTGTATATAATTCTCTCATTTTTCTGTTAGAGAAACTGAGGCCCAGAGAAAGCACCTACCTTAAGTCACACTGAGTTATAAGCTGAGATGGATAGGAACCTAGTTTCCTACCTCAGTCACGGGCCACCCTTTACCACTCTCAGCCTCTCATTAGTTTGCTGTAGTCTGGCCCTTCTTGCCCTGGGGGTTTGGTGATCAGTCCACTTTCTTCTCAGGAGGTGAGCTCACCACTCCCGGATGCACTGAGTGCCATGGAGCCCCTGAGCGCAGCACAGAGGGAGATCCAGCGCCAGTCCACGCTACAGCTGCTGCGCAAAGTCCTGCAGATTCCAGAGAACGAGTCAGAGCTGGCCGAGGTCTTCACCTTGATTCATGAACTCAACAGCTCTCGACTCATTCTGTCCAACGTGAGTGAGGAGACAGTCACCATCGAGCAAACCTCTTGGTCAAATTATTATGAATCTCCATCCACGCAGTGCCTTCTCTGTAGCAGCCCATTATTCAAAGGGGGACAAAAGTAAGCACCCCTTTCAGATTTACTCTGCCCCTAGCTGCCCCATCCCACTTGGTCCGTATTCCCCTTTTCTTCAGACACCTTGAAAGCTATAGTCTTTGGAGGTGTTATTCTCTGCTTTTCTTAGGTTTCCTTTATCTTTCTAACTGCTGAAAGTAACAAAAAAATCAGTAATTATCCATATGTCTGTAGAAAATGCCTGTAAGTTATTATCACCAATTTAGGATTTCATTTACATCCCGACCACCCAGCTTAATGCTTGGATTTGGGAGTTCATTGGGATTGGTTAAGTTATATAGTAAGATGAGAGTTATATTAATGTTAAGGGTGATTCCATAGACCAGATTTAACTAAAGTAGAAACACCCACCTAGAAAACCTTGGAATCCACGCCCACTGCCACCTTCATTTGCATCAAAGTCTTGAGAATTTTGCTGTTGATCACTGAGCTCTTGAACTGCATTAACAGGTTGGTTTCCCTTCTGTTTTTTTTTTTGTTGGTGATGTTTTTTGGTACTAGCTCCCTGGCTGGGCCCCAGGAGTGCTGGCTGCTGACAGCCAGCCGGCTGCAGGTGGTGACCGCCCAAGTGAAGATGTGTCTGAACCCTCATTGTCTAGCCCTGCACAGCTTCATGGACATCTATACAGGTGAGTGCAGCCTTTTCTTTCCTCAGACGGCCCAAAGCCCGCTTGAGAGCAGCCTTCATGATTCAGACCTCTTGTCCTTGGAGCACTGACCCTTCTCTCAGATGGGGCTTATTTACCTCTCAAGTGGTAGGTCACTATTATCTGAGACCTTTTAAACAAAATTTAATGTAAAAATAGCATCTTCGTTGTGGAAGAACTAGAAAATGAGACAAGTGAAAAGAAGAAAATGAAAATTAGTTGTAATCCTACTGCCAGGAGATAAACACTTACTATTTTGCTTTAGTCTAACCTTCCAGATGTGTTCTTTCCATATATAAAATCGGTTATAAGGAGGTGAGAAGGATTTATAGGTTTTTAGTTTTTTAAAAGTGGTTTTGTGCTGGATATTGTTTTGGAAGCTGCTGTTTAAATTTAGCAATGTATTGTGATGGGCGTCCTATGCCAACAAGTGGAAAAATGTATTAGCATTTTTAGGGTGCATGGTACTCCATTCTACAGTTCTGTTTATAATTAAATCTTTGTATACACCCTGTTTTGGACAAATGCTCAAAAGTGGAATTGCTGCATATTCATCCCCCCATTCATTCATCAACATCAAACATTCATTGAACACTTAACATGTACCAGCCACTGTGAGAGTTCGATTGAGTCCTGAGTTTTATATGGAGAATTGAGTGCTGAAGATTAAAGGGGTATTACTCATTCTCTTTGTTCTTAGAACTTTATGGTGCCTTACTTTGAATTCATACTTTAAATACATCTTCTATATTATCAGATTGAGTTTGTACTAATTTATGCTTTTGCCAGCAGTTAATGAGAGTGCCCATCTCCCTGCCTTGCTTTTTTGTTGTTCAGTTCTATGAGTTCTGACAAATGCATAGACTCATGTAACTGCCACCACAATCAGTATACAGAACAGTTCCATCTCACCAAAACATTTTCTTAAACACTGTCCCTTTGTAGTCAAACTCAACTCTTAACCCTGTCAACTGTTTGATCTGCCCTCTTCCCTATAGTTCTATCTTTTCCAGGATGCCATGTAAATGTAATCATATAGTGTATAGCCTTTTGAGTCTGGCTTCTTTCACAAAGTATAGTGGCTTTTCAATATATCCATATTGTGAGTATCAATAGTATTTTCTTTTTTATTCTTGAGTAGTTTTCCATTGTGTGGATATACCACAGTTTGCTTATTCATTCTCTGGTTAAAGGACATTTGGATTGTTTCCAAGTTTTAGCATTTATGAATAGATCTGTATAAACATTCGTGTGTAGGTTTTTGTTTGCACATAAGATTTCATTTCTCTTGGATAAATACTTGGGAGTCGGGTTGCTGGGTCATATGGTAAGTTTATGTTTAGTTTTATAAGAAACTGCCAACTATTGACCTAAGTGGTTGTACCATTTTTCATTCTCACCAGCAGTATATGAGAGCTCCAGTTTGCTCCATATGCCAGCACTTGGTATTGTGTGTTTTTTTTGTTTATTCTTGAGTCAGTCTAATAGGTGATGGTGGTATCTCATGGATTTAATATGTATTTCCATAATGAGTAATGATGTTGAGCATCTTTTCATGGGTATATCTGCCATCTGTATATCTTGTTTAGTGAAGTATCTTCACATTTTTTTATTCTTTTTCTTTTAGGGATTGTACTTGTGGTGTTATATTTAAGATCTCTTCACCTAACCAAAGATCACAGCCATTTATGTTTTTTTCTGAGTTTTATAATTTAGGTCTGTGATCCATTTTTTCTTTTTCTTAAGGATTTTTTTTTTTTTTTAATCCCCCCCCCCCCGCCCCGCATTGGTTCTCTCATCTGTCTGCTCATTGTTTGCTCACCTTATCCAGGAGGCACCGGGAACCAAACCTGGAACCTCCCACATGGGAGGCGAGTGCCCAACGGCCTGAACCACATCTGCTCCCTGTGGGCTGCAGCATCTGCTGGCTTTGGCATCTGCTCGTTGCGATGGTGCAGCATCTACCTCATTGCAGTGGGTGTGGTGTATCTTTGTCATCTTCAGGAGGCACCAGAACCTGAACCCAGGACTTCCCATATGGTAGACGGGTGCCCAACTGGTTGAGCCACATCCACTTACCTGTGATCCATTTTGAATTAACTTTGTGTGTGTGTGTGTGTGTGTGTGGTGATTATAGATTAATGTAATGTATAGACATCCTAAAACTCAAAGTATAGAGTGCTGTAAGCATATAGTACAGACCACAAAATGCTTTGACCAAGTTACAACCCTAAAACATGACCTTTTTTTTTTTTTACATTATCTAAGTAACTGCAATTAAATTTCTCAGTGTAGTCTATTATTTTTAAAACTAATCTGAAATTATTTAAACCAATTTTTAACTCTGAAAATATAGAAGTACTAATATAAGTTTGGAAGATAAAAAGTGCTAAAAGTACATTTTTGCATATTTTTCAAATGTAATTAAATATATATAATTCCAAGCAGATATTGCTATAAATGATGAATGAGAAGAGGACAAATTCAGTGACCTAATGTATAAAAAAGTCACTAAGGATCACTCACAGAAGGTGTAAATACATATGTAAATAAAAGTTCTTCTGAACTCTCAGGAAAGGTCTCAGCCTGACAAAGTTTTCTTAGCTTAGGCCCCATATTTAAATATGTGTTAACTATCATGTATGAAAAAAAGGTGTTTTAAATAAACTAGCACCGATGGTTTTTCCAGTGATGATGACAGATTTGCATTGCTGAGTATCTAGTCATTAGTGCAGATGCTAATGAAGTATGGTATTTTTAAAATTTTTATTAAGGGGGTGCAGATGTGGCTCAAGTGTTTGGGCATCTGTCTACCATATGGAGCGACCTGGGTTCGGTCCCCAGGACCTCCTGGTAAAATAAAAATATAGAAGTCATGCAGGCGGGCCAGGCCTGCGCACGGTGAGCCAGGCCCTGCCGA
>JAKSZT010010581.1:10675120-10961222 GCA_026826555.1 Tolypeutes matacus
ACCTTGTCCCCAGCCTTGTTCTCCAGGCCCCCACGTGGAACTGCCCACTTCTCATCTCCTCCAGAGACCCAAAATCTAACTCATCTTCCTGCTCCCCTGAACACCTGCTCCTTCCCATTTATTCCTAGTCTCTATTAACAAAACCACTCTGTTGCCAGAGCTACGAACCTGGGCCGCGTTCTAGACTCCTCCCTCTTCCTCCACCCCCACTCTCCATCTGCCTCCCAGTCCTGCCAATTCTACCACCCAAGTGCTTCTCCCATCCATCTCTTCATCACCATCCCTTTTAGGAGGCTGCCGTCACCTCTCTCAGATTATCATCATTAACATTTATAAATACTCATACTATTATTATTATTGTTCTTGTTATTTATTCACAGCTTCCCCTATCATATTTTAAGACTTCATGAGCCTGGGCATCATGTCTTCTTTATCCGCCACTGTATTTTCAATAGAATCTGAATATATATTTGAATATATGCCTGAAATATAATAGCAGCTCAAGAAATTTTTGTGGAATGAATGAATAGCCAACATGTATTGAGTTATGTCTCAGAAACCATGCTAAGTCCTCTGCATATGTTTTCTTATTCAGTCCTCAATGCAACACAATCCCCATTCTACAGAGGGGGAAGCTGAAGGTCAGAGAGGTCACGTGACTTGAGGTCCACCAGTCAGGTGGCAGAGCTGGGACCCTAACTCAGAGCCTGGGCACCTGGGCACCTGGCTGCCCCATCTCTCTTTGGTGCCACAGCGTCTTCATGGGGATGCCAGTCCTTGTTCTTGTGCCCTCTGCCCCACCATTCCTGTGATTCTGAAAGTGGTATGTGCCTGAGGAGGCATGTGAGAAATTTTTTTCTAGGCAGTGCCAGATAAGTATTTTTAATAACTAGATATTTATTTAATGTGTATTGGGAAGGGGGGAGACTTAGCACAACATACTTGTGGTTTTCCTGCAATTATCACTTACAATAAGCCTAAAGTAATGCAAGTAAGCTATTTAAAGTTGATTTAAGGAAAAATATTAAGTAAATAATGCTTCAGGTGGCATAAGGATATGGCGAAAATCTGAGATGTTGAGACTGAAGCTTGGGAAACACTTTCCTGTGGAAGTGTGGGACCTGTACCCCCAGACCTCAGCCAGTTGTCAGAGACATCCCAAGATGAAGGGGTCTCAGAAATTCAGCTGGGAACCCCCAGCAAGCCGTCTCATGTGCTGTTTCTTTCTTCCCTATGCAGACAGATCGCCTTGAAGGGGGCCTCACAGAGCTGAGACGGGTTAAGAAGGCGGGCTCGGGGGCCCACCACCCCACCCAGCCCAGGAAGGACTCCTCTTGCTTCCCAGCCTGACTTCACTCCAGCTCTGTGAGTTGCAGAGGAAGGCAAAGCTGCAGAGAGCTGGAGGAGGCCCCAAGAGGAGCCAAGACAGTGAAAACACAGCTGTTCAGACCCAGGCCCAGGAGCCAGCTCCTCTGCACCACGGAAGGGAGGCAGCACCATGCTGGGCCCCCATCTTCCACCCCCTCCCCTCAGGCCCAGTGAAGGGAGGCCCACCTCCTGCACCTTCCGGATCCCGGATGGGAGCTACAGGTGTGTGGCCCTGGAGGCTGAGGAGAGCGGCAGCGAGGAGGGCCTGCAGGGAGAGGCGGGGCTCACTGACCTGGAGGAGGATGCCAGGGTGGCCAGCAGGAGGGGGGTCAACTCGGCCTGCGCAGCCACCCCAGGGGCACCACAGCTACCCAGAGCCCTGAGCCTCCAGCCACCCAGCTGTTCCAGGGAGGCACGAGGGGAGCCCCAGCATGACGGCAGGGCTTGTCAGGACTGGGGAGCAGTGAAGGCCCGGCAGGTGACGACAGCCAGCCCCAGCCCCAGCCCTGGCCCCGGGCCCAGCATGGCCCAGAAACCAGGTAAGCTTGCGTGCCTTCTCCCTGGGCTGCCGGAGCCAGGGCTTCCTGGAGATATTTTCCCACAATAAATAACAATCCCTCTCAGTCCCATGGACATACCCAGATTAAAAGCTGTGGAGAGACAGGAGAGGCTGTGAGTTACGTGCGGTTCCTGCTGTACCACGTCTAACCCCACGCTTTTCTCTGCCAAAGAGGGCATGTGAGAAGGTAGTGAGAGAATGCCACGTAGCATGCTTGGTTTAAAAAAAAAAAAAAAGTACATCTCCCACCCTCATCTGCCCTTTAATCATTAGTGGTAACAAATGACTGCGGAGTCCTGGGCAACTGATGAGGCAGAACCCCCTCACTGAACATGTTGCACTGAAGGCAGCAGTAGAAGTTAGTGCCCTCACAGAGTTGACGAGGTAGAGACTGAGCCTCTGATCTCTGACCTAATCCAACCTCCTAATTTTACAGGTGGGGAAACTGAGGTCTAGATGGGTCAGTGCTGAGTTGCGAATTGGGCCCACACACCTCACTTGGGCCTCAGTTTCCCACCTGTCCGGGCTGCAGCGGGGCGGCATGCAGGGGAAGGCTCGCTAAGCTCTGCACGGAAGGAAGGAATGATGATGATTTTCCTGCAGGTGGAGCAGGCGGGACAGGGAAACCCACGCTGAGCACCTCCAGGGGCTGGGCCCATGGAAACGCTAAAGTGGGTCCAGATGGGGAGGACGTGAGCCAGGCTGTGCTCAGCTCAGGCGGGAGCCACTGCCATCAGATCCCAGGGACACGGGGCGTGGGGGGACATAGTCCTGGGAGGGCTCGTGCGTCAGGAAACTGAAGGAACACTTCACTTCTCTGCAGGCGCTGCCTACGCGCCCCCCTGGCATCTGACCAGCTATCCCGCCCACTCTCCTCTCTGAAATAATTCTCTCAGGTTCTGACCACCCCCGAGCCCAGGTCATGTGGGGAGCTGGGCCAGAGCAAGGAGGGGGCCCTCAATTCACCTGGGGCAGAAAGAAGGAGCCTCAGAGGACCCCAGGGAGGTGAAGTTGGAGGTGGGCGCTTACACCAGAGTCATCGAACACCCCCATCCCCTGAGCCTACAGCTCCAAGCTTCTCACGGACCATAGCTAGGGATGAGACGTGGGTGCTGCTTCTGGATCCGATGTCGACTAGCCAAGTCCAGGGCAAATCCCTCCTCCTTGATGAGCTTCAGTTACTTCATCTGTGAAAATAAAATAAAACTATGGGCCCTATCTACCTCATAGAGCAGTCATGAGTGATCTTGCCTACAGCAGTGTTTTAATTTTAGAGTAATCTAGAATAAGTATGTGAGGAACATTGATGCTAATTAAGATTATGAGCATCAGTTCAACAATACAATGGCTACTATTTGTTAAGCCCATATGTGCTATGCCTGCTGCCCGTGAGGAGCAAAACTATTATTACCGTATTGTCGTCATTATACAGATGAGAAGACTGAGGCTCAGAGAATGTAAATGAACAGGCCAGAATGGTGCCAAGCCATGAGTCAATCACAGTTTTCTGAATATAGGGTTTGTACTCTTAGCCTCCACCATATTTTGGAATTATGAGGGAGAAATGTCGTCTGCAGATACCTTGGAGTTGGAAGAGACCATGGGTGAAGAGGGGAGACGAAAGGACTACCTGTTGGCATCTCACACTGGGCTAGGTTATTTGATAGTATCTCGTTCTCATTATCTTACCACAGCCTTTCAAGGCAGGAATTATTCGCTCCATTTTACAGGTGAGGCAACTGAGGCTCAGAGACTTAAGCCACTTGCCCAAGGTCACACAGCCAGTATTGGAGCTCAACTATGGTTGTGTTCTGCTTACCTCAGCCTGGCTCATTTCTCTCTTTAGTGTCCATCCAGATGGTCATCCATTTCTGGCCTGAACATTTCTAGGGACAGAGGGGGAAAGAGTGACCTCAAAAAACTGGAATGAGCTGGGAAGACTTCTTGGAGGTGAAGACAGGAAGTAAGCTGGGTCTTACACAGAGTAGGAATCTGGGTGGTCTTGGGTCAGAGCCCACATGGCCCTTTCGGCTTCCCTGGGAAAGGAGTGGCCAGAGTCCCTCCTCTCCACCCATAGATCCGGAGGGAAGAGGCCTGTGGAGCTGCCAGGTTATTAGTGGATTAGAGCTTCCTTTCAAAGCTTCCCCCCGTTACGACCAGAGGGTTATAAGTATCTTCAGTTACACCCATCCTTCTGCAATTATACCTGCCTCTTTAGAGTGCTCTCTGACAGTTTTAAGTATGGGTCAGGACATCTTCTGCCTTGGGCGCTGGAGAGGACTTGATTTTGGGGGCTGGGGGGTGGGGGGATGGGGGAGGAAGTGACTGGTGCCATTTCTCTAAGGTCTGAGTGCCAGCTGACCAGGGCAGAATGGGGTCCTTGGCAGGCTGGAGTGGCAGGAGCTCCAGAAAGGTGAGATAGGCAGCAGCCTGTAGTTCAGTTTCTCCCAGCAGCTGCTGCCATTTTGGGCGATTATCTGTGGGAAGAAAAGTGTTATGTCAGGCTCATGGTCGAGACTCAGCCAGCACGAGTTGGTTCACAGCTCACAAAGAGTCGCATGCTGCAGCTGTCCTCTCCACAGAGTCCCAGCTGATTATAACTGGCAGGACTCATTGTGCAGATAGACACTCTAAAGACTAGAGATTGCAAATGACTTGTCTAAGGTCACCCAGTAGATTGGTGACAAAGCTGGGGCTGGAACCAGGGCTTCTGCCTCCCAGTTCATCTGCCAGGCACTGTGCTAAATGCCTTGTATAGATTACTTCATTTCCTCCTCTGAACAGCTCTATAGATTTTGAACTTTTCTTATCTTTGTTTTACAGATGAGGGAACTAAGGCATAACAAGTGTAAGCAGTAACTTGTCAAAGTCTCACAGCCTATGGGTGGAGAAGCCAGGATTTGAACCCCTGGGGGTCTGAGCCCATGTTTAACCACCCTCTGTGCTGCCTTGTTTCCATGGAGATGAAGCAGCAGGCTGTGTTCTTCCACCCACCTGGGGCTGGCAAGAGGTTGTTCAGGCTTTGAGGGACGGCAAGGGATTCTGCCCAGCACATTCCCTCCCCCTTGGTTGAGCTCCGGGAGACCTGGGATCCACTGCCAATGCAATGCCTCTTTGGCTAGGTGGCTTTGGGAGAGGGGTGGGAGTATCTAGAGCATTTAGAGGCCTTTCCAGCTCTAGCAGACCCTGTTCTGAGCCTCTGGGGTGGGCATGTCTGTCCTGTTGAGGCAGTGGAACCTGCGCACATCCTAAGAGCTGACAGTGGTCACTGAGCCAAGAATAAGGCCCTGTTCCTCAGGCCTGTGGGAGAGAGGGTCCACAGAGCAGGAGGCTGGGCAGGAAGCCACCTGTTCCCTCCCCCGTGTCCCCACACCACCCTCGTAGGAGGGTGACCGTGGAGGAGTATTGTCACAGGTTCACATATAGCTCACTTGTGCACTCGCACACACTCACTCTCACACACATCCATAAGCACACAGGTATGCACACACGACAATACCATGTTCCCAGGCGAACACTTACATGTGCACACATGTTCAGGCCCGCAGGCACCCACATATCCATGCATGGGGCACACACTGGCACACACACACCCTCCCGCAGGCCCCCTCTTACCACCCAAACTTTCACATGTGGACTCATGTAGCACATTTGCATACATAGCTACACTCCCACCTAAGAACATACAAGCTGTCATGTGCACACTTCCTCACACAAACATATACATCCCCTCCCATAGAAACAGGTTAAAAGCATGCTCTTTTCTCCATTTTTTTTTTTTTTTGCTCACACACCTACACTTTGAAATTTCTTTTCCATGCATACATTCTCTTCTACAGGCATATCCACTCTTGTGCACCCGCTGTCACACACCTACATACAGATGGAACCACTTGCTCTCCTTCTTCCTTCTCCCCATCTCTTTCTCTTTCATACCCACCCACACAGTAATCCCAGCCTCTCTCTCTCTTTCCCTCTCACCCACACAGTTCATTTCCTGGTTTCCCACAGGGTGGCTGCAGCCACTTTCCCAGCACATACGCTCACAGGGTAGGCAATACCCAGCCTGATGCCAATCCCCAGGAGCCCCTCCCCACCCCCAATCCCCACCACATGGCAGCCAAAACACAATAGGACAAGAGCAGTCACAGATTTAGAGGAAGACTCATGCAGCCCATGACATTGGATGTTCTGGTGTAGAGGAGTGGGAGTGGCCAGGGAGAGTTTGTCCCCTCTGTCACCTGATCTCCCATGCTCTGAGCCAGCCCACAGGGGACAAGGGACATCCCAAACCCTGGCCACCCGCAGCTCTGCTTTTTGCAGAGCCATGGGTGGGGTGGGCTTACATCAGTGCATGTCTAACTTCCTTTAGCAGAAATCTAAATGCAGAACCTTGATATATAAGGCAGATGAAAGTGGAACTGCCCTGGCTGGAGAGGTGGGGTATTCAGAAAGAACCCAGGGAAACTTCTGTGAAAACCCGGGCCATCATTTTTTTCAAGTGTGGTTCTGCTTCAAAATTGTTGGGTGAGTGTGTGTGAAGGGTGTTTGTTAATCCTGCTATCAGACTGGGTGGTGGTGGTGGAATCTGGGAATCTGGGCTTTTAACAACAGCCCCGTGTTGTGATGCTGATGCCACAGGTCTCTGCTGAGCTCAGTATGAATGACATTTAGATTAATGTTCAGATGGTTCAGATGGGGAACTGAGGTCCAGGAGAGGCCACACAGTGCCCCTGTCCTGTTGTTGCTGAGCCACTAGTTGTCAGGGGATGGTGGCAGGCTGGGGGTTGGGGTGTGTGGGGCAGTCACAACCTTTCTCACTCCTCCTTTGCCTCAGTCCTACCAAGGAAAACAGACTTATTCTAGTAACTAGAGCTAAGAAGAAGGGGGCAAATGGGCTCAAGGGGGGTCGCCCGATGGTCAGTCACCTGCCTCAGGGTCTGAAAGGAAACCCGGAGGGGGGATGCGTTATGGAGGCAGAATCACAAACACAGATTTAAAAGGGGTGGGGGGTAATGGAAGGGATAGAGGAAAGAGGAGATAGACGGTGTGACACGAAGAAACAGTGAGATAGAAAACAAAGGGTTTAGGGACAGATTGACAACCAAGAGGTACAGAAAGTGATGAGAAACCAAGGCAGACACCCAGGCAGCAGAGAGAAAGGGAGACGAAAGAGGGAGGGGGGGCCGCCTTGACAAGGGAGGCCCAACCGTGGGGGAGGGAGTCGCACCCCCCGAGGGCGGGGCGGCGCTAGGGCCCGGGGGAGAGGGCGGCAGGAGTGCGGCTCGCCGGCCAGCCCCGTGCTCCCGGCTCCCGGTCCCCTGGCAGCGGGCTAGGCGGTGGCGGCGGCGAGCAGGGGACCTCCGGCGCGGAGGGGGGGCCCGGCGTGGGGCAGGGGTCGTAGGGGTTGCTGGGCGGGGCGCGCTGACGGACGCGGCCAGGTGCGCGGAGGCGGCGGCGCGGGGGAGCTCGGACACAGCTCGCAGCGGCTGGAGGTGAGTGAGGGGCACTGGCCCTGCAGGGGTGTGGGCGCCGGGAGAGTCTTGTCCCTTCCCACCTGCGCTGGCCCCGGGGCCACCCAGCCCAGGAAGTGGCACATCTGGGCTCCAGGCCCCCCCGCACGCGAGGTGACCTTGGCCAAGTCGCTTCTACACTCTGGGCCTCAGTTTCCCCACCTGTACGGCGGAGGCTAAAGGGATCTCGAAGCTCTCGAGCAGCTCAGGAGCTGGAGGACACCCCGACGCCAACACGCAACGCCCTGAGGCTGCGTGGGGAGTCCAGCCCTCGATCCCCTCCCTGCAAGCGGATCGGGAGCCGGGGACAGCCCCGCGCCCACGGGTGGGCACCAGCCCGCGGTCTGCGCTCCCCAGTCCACTCTGAGAAAGGTCGGACCGGCTGGACCCAGGAAAACCGCGGGTTGGGCTCTGCCGGGGTTGACCAACATGGGCGCCTGTGGAGCAGCGGGAACGGCGTGTGCTGGGCCCGCGCCCCCCCCCCCCCGCGGGCGGGGTGACCGGTGCCGCGGGCTGGCAGTGCGGGCGGGGCACGGCATGCAGAACGGCCGGCCGAACAGTCACACACCGTGGGGACCACCCGGTCCACGCCCCACCTGGGAAAACCGAGGCCCTTCTTGAGCGCTATGGGGAGGGGGAGAGCTACCCCAAGGGCACCACATCAAATCCTAACAACACTCCTACAATTGTCCCATTGGCCAAGGAGGGAACTAAGGCCCCAGAGGACCCCCATACCCCCATTCCCTACCCTATGGGCAGTGGCAAGTGACACTGGAGTAAACTGACTTGCTGTGTGACCTTGGCAAGCCCCTTGCCTTCTCTGGCTTCCAGTGAGAGGAATGGCAGGGTGGCCCTGGTTGGGGCAACTACATTGGAGGTAGCAGCACTGGTAGTGGCTGTAGGGGTGGTTGGAGGGTGCCCACCTCCAATCATGTTGGAATGTGGAGGGTGAAATATGAGGTCACCACATACTGCAACTGATGTTCTCTTCCCCCAACTACTTACCATATTACCTCAGGTAGTGTGGGGTGCCTCAGGGAGTCGAAAATGCTCTGTTTGCTTGGAGGGGAGGGGTCTCTGCTTCTGTCTCCTTATGAGATCTGGGCTTGGTCCCTCTCCATCTCTGGTCCTCAGTTTCCCCATTGTACAAGGAGGGTGTTGGGTTAGGGTCATTTGTAATTGGACATTCCCAAAACCTCTCCCAGGCCATTGTTGGTGGCTCTGCCACACTGATGCCCAGCCCCCTACTTTTCAGGCCATGGGCCAGCTAGCCCCTCTTCCCATTCCCTAAATCATTCAGTGGTTGGAATCAACACTTAAACATTTACATGGTTAAACAAGGCTGTTAATTCTTCTCTGCCTGCCTTGTACTTCTCCACACCCCTCCCCCTAGGGTGTTAAAATAAAACAAAACAAAAACAACAAACCTTTGGCATTCAGGTGCTGGGTTCCTGGCTGATCCCCAGGCTCTTCAGCCAGCATTTTACCCAATTCCCCCATTTTAGATGGGGAAACTGAGTCTGGGGAGGGGAAGAGATTTGCCCAGAGTGGTTCTGTGAGTGGAAGGCAGCAGAGCCCCCTTTCCCTGGGAAAGAACAGCTCCCAGGTAAGTGGGAGAGGGCACAAGTGGCAGTGGAGCATCTGGAGAGATGGGAGAAGCGCTGGAGGGGCCTTCACTCCATCTCCGCTTGGTCTGGCCCATCTCCGTGTCTGACAGTGGTCTCCCTCCCACCACTTCACAGCTGGGAGGTGGGGCCAGACAGGGGTCAGCACCCTTCTACCCCCATCTCCCCAGGCTGCCCTCCCACAGGGGGAGCACACCTCTGGCCAGCCTTGGGGCCTGGCCTGGGAGGCACCTTTTCCTTCAGTGCAGCTCCCAGGCTTCCAGACATGAGCTCATCGGAGCCACTGATGCCAGGAAGGGAGGGACTAAGGGGGAAGCCTGTAGGGCTGCCCAGACTGGGGCGCTGTGGGCCCCTGGGGAAGTAGAGGGGTGCTGCTGACAGGTTCTGGTGCTCATCATAGTGAGGCAAAATAGGCCAACAGGTCAAGTGTGTGAGCTGGGGCCACCTCTGCCACCACTCACTTGCTGTGTGGTCTTTGTGAATCCCTTGCTGTCTCTGGACCTGGTTGGCTGTGGGGGCAGGGAGAGTGCTTAGGCACTGACTGGAGTTACAGTGGTGAACAAAACAAGTCCCTGCCCTCAGGGAGCTTGTGTCCTAACTGGGGACATAGACAAGAAGAAAAGAAACAAGTAAGTCAGCAAGATAATTTCAGATAGATAAAAATGGTATGGGGAAAAAACACAAAAACTGCCATGCTGCTTAGATGGAGAGCAATTAGAGGGGCTCCTTTGGGTTGGTAGTTAGGTATCATCCTCTCGAAAGGTGATACTGGAGTGGAGACCAGAACGTTTACTTGAAGGAGTGGTCAAGGCTGGCTTCCTGGATGAGGCATGACAGGAACTGGGGCCTAGAATAACAGGAGGGATTTGATTGGGAGAAAGAGTGTTCCAGAGGATGGTAAATGATCTGACCTGGGGGGGCAAGGGGGCCAGGGCACTGGCTGTAGGTTGTGAAAATGCCTTCCTCCCGGAGGTTTCAGGCTGCAGAGTCAAGGGAGCCTGTGATCTGGGCCGAGAGGTGGCTCGGCCTGTCTGCCAGGAGGCTGTGCTGAGTTACTCTAGCATACACGATGCCTGAACATTGGGGCTCAGTTGCTACCCAGTGTGGCCGGAGGAGGAGTCAACATGGGGGCAGCCTCCAGGCCCTGTAATTCCAGAGGCTCACAAAAGCCCTCTCTCCGGAATGAAAGCTTTACCAACTGGCTGCTGCCTGAAATTCCACCATCCTAGCTTCATCTTTTCCACTTGGTGAGGCAATATAGCATAGCACTCTGCTGACCCTGCCCTACCCTGTCCAGCTCTCAGAGCTGCTGCAGGTGGAACAGAATTGAGTCTGCTCCTGTGTTACCTGCTTCCTGAGTGGTTAATACACAGATTCTGTTGTGGGACCCCAGGGTTTACCTCCTGGCAACCTGTAAGATCTTGAGCATTTTGTATAACCTCTCTGGCCCTTTGTTTCCTCATCTATAAAAGGGAAACAATAATAGACCCCAAAATAGATCCCTATCTTGTATCGTTGTTAGGAAAATTAAATGAGATGATAAATGCTAAAAAAAAAAATTAGCTGTTGTTTATTAATAGTATTATGGTTTTGATGGAATCTCACTCAAGACTTGTCATATCTCAGTATAAACTACTTTTTAACATTTTTCCAGGAACACATTTTGATGGTGAAAGTATAGGCGCAAGCACAGTGGAGAAGGGCGTGGACTGGAGGGATGCTTGGCCCTCCAGTCCTAGCTAACTGGCTGGTAAGCTTGTGAAAGAGCTCAGCAGACAATACCTGGGGCCAGCAGGAGGGGCTGTCTCTGTGGTGGGGCAGGCTGGAGGAGCCCCTCAGCCAGGAGAGTGGGCTCACCCTGGGACAAGGAACTGCCTGACCAAAAGGGGGAGGAGAGGGATGATTCCCTGGGCTGCCTGGGAGGTGGCATGCTTGGCATCCAAGGAAACACACTCCTGAATCCACCTTGTTCTTACCAGTGACTGCCCCTGTGTGTCAGGGCCTCCCAGGGTGCCCAGACCATCCGACTTGCCCCACTTGCTGGGCTGGACAGGGGGTGGGAGTGATGGGTCAGACTCAGCCAATGGTTTCCAGTGTACTCTGTGGTTCCTGGGGATGGGAGGTACAAACTTGAGACCATTGCGTCTAATCCTCCAGAACAGTCTCTTGGAGATGAAGAAAAGCATGCTCAATAGATAGAAGCCAACATCTTTGAGAAATAGTTGTTTATTGTGACTTACTATGTGCCAGTGATGCTCTAAGTTCTTACATGTCAACAACTCCATGAGGTAAGTACTGTTGTTATCAACATTGTACAGATGAGGAAACTGAGGCAGAGAACTTAAGTGAGCTTACCAAGGCCACCCAGCTGGTAAGTGGCCAGATTCAAACCCAGGCGGTCTGGCCCCAAAGCCAGTGTGCTTACTTACTACACAACACTGTCTCTCCTGCTTTAGGTGGAATACCTGGAGGCTCAGGTACCAAGCCACCTGCCCAAGAACACAGCATTCCTCCTTGATCCTCATCATCCCTTTCCCTCAGGTCTTGGAAGGAGGAGCCTCCCTGGGTCATGAGTCCAGAACTCACTGGCCCTTGAGCCAGCTCAGTCTCTTTTCTCCTCCCATCTTCCTTCGGGAGGATCAAGTGTTCCCTGTGAGTGCTGTGGGCTTGTTGAGTGGGTGTTGTCAGTGTCGGGGAGCTGGAGTGAATCCCAAATGATTGCATTGTAACGAACTCCCATGCAATCTGGCGCAGCCCCTTCATTGTTCAGGTGAAGGAAACTGAGGCCGAAATCACACAGGCAGGAGGGAAGCCCAGTCCTCTGCTCAGGCCTCTCTCCATGTCACTGGGTTGTTTCCCCTCCCTCCCGGGCCTCCTGTCCTGCTTTCTGTGGGCTCTAAGGGAAGATGGAATATTGGGGATCTTCCCTGATCCCCAAGATGGCCTTAGCCTCAGCCAGGACATAATTCCCAATACAGGGTCCTTTGGGAGTCGGGGGATGGGAGGGTGCTGATTAAAAAATAGACTGTCATGCACATGGGGAGCAAACATGCCACCACCTAACCTGCGCCAGTTGGCTCCCCCGTGTCCAGCTGCAAGGCCCACTCAGGGCTCCCTCTGAGGCCCCACCCACCCCAAATTGGCTCCCTGCCAAAGGCTGAATGCTCCCTAGCCACCTTCCTCTCTCCCTTCTCCACCCCTGCCCAGGCTCCAGGCAGATGGTGCCCTCATTGAGCTTGGGTGGGCCTGCTTGTGGCTCTGACCTGTGCCAGGGGTCTGGCTTCACTGCATACTGGCTGTGTGGCCCTGAGTGAGCCCTTTCCCTCTCTGGGCCTCAAAAATAAACAGAGTGTGCCATCAATTAAAGCTCTTTATAGCTTTCACAGCCTTTCCCAGGTTCCTTCTCTTGTTTAGACCTCACAAACCGTGCTGAAGGCCCCCCTCAGAGAGCTCCAGGAAGGGATGCTACTCTCCAGCTCTAGCTAACTGGCTGGTGATCTTGGGCAAATCATCTGCTTCCTCGGAGCCTCCGGCTTCAGTCCTGAGCTGCTGTGAAATGGACTAGAGGATCCAGGGTGTGAAAGAGCTCAGGGGTCAGCAGAAGGGGCTGTCTCCATAGTGGGGCAGGAAGGAGCAGGCTAACCGAGCCCCACAGCCAGGAGAGTGGGCTGACCCTGGGGACTGAGTTAGCAGCTGGTTAGTACAGGGCAGATGACCTTGCACATCCCAGGCCTGTACAACTTCTTGAGGGTGAGTGAGGTCACATGGAACCACAGAGATTGAAGTCTTTAATAATGATGGGAACAGTGTTTTTATTCATTTATTCTTCCATTTGTCAACACATTTCTGGGACACAGAGCTGAAGAAATGGCAGCCAGGGTCCCTGCCTTGTGGGGGCTGCTCACCATCAGGCAGGGCGGGCTGATATTAAAACAAATAATGATGGAATTGCAAATTAAGAGTCTGGAGGTAGGGGGTACTGTGGCAGAGGAATGTGTCCTCGGAGGGCCGCCTAGAGACCTGTAAACAAACTTGAAGGGGCTGGTGAGGGGATGAGGGAAGAAAGTCTTCTAGGCAAAAGGGGCAGCAAGTACAAAGGCCCTGTGGCAAGAACATGCTGGCACCTTGGTCCAAGTACTTGCAGGAAGGCCAGCGGGGCTGGAATATAGAGAATGAGGGTAAAGCACCATGTGGGGAAGTGGAGGGGTGGGGAAGTGGTGGGGCCAGTCCCACAGGGCCTGGGGCCTGCGAGGGGGGTTGAGGCAGATCCTAGGAAGGAGGGGTGTTTTCTCATGCTGGTCTGGGAGGCAGGTCTTGCCTCCTTTTAGTGATGCCAATGGGCTCCACCAAGTATTCCCAGCCACTTCATGTCATGTCTGAACACAGAATGGACGGGCCATCCTTCCTCTTCCTGGATCTCAGTTGCACTTTAATAGCCACCCGGTGCATCTTGACTTCCAGTTGGGTTCCGGTGGTTTATTAGGCCTCAGATACAGGCTGGTGCCGAGCATGTTCTCTGGCCGGGGCTGCAGTTGCTGGAGTTGAGTGCCTCTGTTCAGGTGAATTCTTCTTCCTTTTTGAAAAGTTTTTATTGTGGCAGCATATATACAACATAACATTTCCCATTTTAACCCCCTTCAAGCACACACATCACTGGTGTGAGTTACAGTCACAATGTTGTGCTACAATCACAACCATTCTTATTCCCTTTTGCCTGTGGCCCCGTGGCAGTTTAGCTTTTGGCTGAAGTGAAGGCCTGTTCCTGTCCCCTGCCCCCCTCCAGGTACCTCCACCCCACCCCAGAGCCCCCCAGGGCCACAGCCCTAGGATGGAGTCAGGAGGCCTGTGTTCTGAAGCCAGCTCTGCTCTAGGCTCTTGGACATATCCCTTTGCCTCTCTGGGCCTCGGTTTCCCCACCTGTATTATAGGGAAATGCTGTAGTTCTTCTATACTCAGAGTATGGCCCATGGACCAGCAGTATCGCCATCACCTGGAAGCTTTTCAGAAATGCACAGTTTCAGGCTCCATCCCAGATCTACTGGATCAGAATCTGCATTTTAACAACATCTCTGAACAATTCCTAAATAAATTGAAGTTTGAGGAGCAACGCTCTAGATCAATCATTTTCAAGCTTTTAAAAGAAAAAATTAAAAAGCTATAGGACCTCCCTCCCTCTCCAAAGCTTTATATATAACACATAAGAGGGGAACCACCCACTCTATATTTATTCATCACATGAGTAGGGAAGGAAGGAGTGGGGAAGGGTAGGTTGGAGGCACAAGCTTTTGTTAGGATGGGCATCGAGGTGAAGAGGAAAAGGTAAGAGTTCCGGTAGAAGAGAGTGGGAGTCCTGGTGCCCCATCTCAGGCCTCGGCTTTAACCCTTGAGAGCTCCTGATCATGGGCCTCTAAAAGCCCTTTCAAGCTCTGACCTCTAGGGTCCCAGCGTCCTCTGTCTTTATGGGTTTGGAAAGGTGGGCTTGCAGGGAGGGCGTTTGACATTCCCTACAGCCCAGTGACATCTTTCCCTGCTTGCCCCTATCTTGGTGCCCTGCCCGATCCCCTTTGGAATCCCTGAAAGGGTAGCAGGTGCTATTTTTAGTGTGACAGGGTGGCTAGGAGAGAACATTAGTGCATTATTTATGCCTCTGAGTCAACAGGATTACATTCAGGGCTCCTGGAACGTGGTCTCGTCACCGCCACGGGCAGGCGTGCCCACCGCGTGCAGATGGGAGGGCAGCTTGCAGGTCCCATAACTCATCCTTCTGGCCCTATGGTCCCCGCTCAGCACCTCTAGCCCCCAAGCTGTGAAATGGGTCGTGGACTACAACAGAAAGCTAGGACGAGGAGACAGTTGCTTTGGTGATAACATTCCCTTTCATCCTCCATTCAGTACATAGGTTTTGAGCTCGTATCACTTGCAGTAGGTGTGGGTACACTGATGAAGGGAACAGAACCCCTGCCTTCCAGGAGCGCACGCTTTACCCTGCGAGTTAATGGTGCCGTCATCCCCGTCACGACTGCCGCCTAGAGCATGCAGGCCAGGCCTGCTGCTGGTGATGCGGGCACTCCCTCACACGGCAGCAGTCCTCTGCTCCTCCCTGCAGGGTAGGAATTGGGAGACTCTGTTGCCGAGGAGGAAACTAAACACCACCAGAGCTAGTGATCGGCTCAGCTCGGCTAAACAAAATGACTTTAGATCAAACAGCAGCATGCAGTGTTAGGGCTCTGGGGATCCCCTGTACTGCCCGGTGAGAGGGAAGGGAGCAGGATCCTATGGGCCGAAGGAAATTACTGGTGGAGCTTGTCCCGTTTTCCAACTCTGAGTTACTGGAGGAGTTGTGTATACAGAGTTTTCATAAATCTGGAATGGAAGGACAGGTACACGGTGGACTGGAAGCCAGAGCCATACAGGATTGGGTGATAAGACCCCGAGGTGGCTAAGAGTCACAGGCCTGCATTCTGGACCCGGCTTGGCCACTTCCAAGTTCAGATCCTGGGCGAGTCCCCTGGCTTTTCTCTGCCTTAGTTCTTTAGTCTGTAAAATAGAACAATCCCTGCTCTGCCTCTATCTCTGATGAGGATCCAGTGGATGTGAAAGTGCCAGGAAAACTAGGAAAGTGTTGTGCATGTTCAAAGGCTAGTGATATATTACACACACACACACACACAAATGTGTATACATACATATATATAAATATATATATATATATATATAGCATATGTATTTTTTGTTAGCCTTATGGATATTATGTGCCAGGCAACACTGCGTTTTCCTATGTGTTCACTTACTTATCAATATGTTTCTGAAGCCCAGTGGGTCCCCACCCTGGCTGTGTATCAGAGATCCCACAGGGACCCTGTGTATTGTCTGTGGTCCCACAGGTCTGGGTCAGGGCCCAGGAATCTGCATTTTGAACATACTCAGGGATTCTGAGGCACCTGCAGGTATCTTTCTTTCTTTCTTTTTTTAATAGAGATGTTTTATTTTTAAAGAAGCTTTAGATTACATAAAGGTAACATTGAAAGTGTAGGGGATTCCCCTGTACCCCACCCCCTCCCCTCCCCTCCCCTCCCCTCCCCCACTTTTCCCTATCAACATCTTTCATCAGTGTGGTACCTTTCTTACAACTGATGACACATGTTGAAGCATTGCTACTAACCATGGTCCATCGTTTACATTATAGTTTACACTTTGCACTGCACAATTTTATTTTATTTATTTTATTTTATTTTTTTTTATTTTTAAAGATTTTATTTATTTATTCATTTATCCCCCCCTTGCTGCTTGTGCTCGCTGGGTCAGCTAACCACGCCGTGCGGGTGGGCTTGCCTTCACCAGGAGGCCCCGGGAACCGAACCCGGGGCCTCCCATATGGTAAACGGGAGCCCTACTGATTGAGCCACAGCCGCTTCCCAACAATTTTATAGGTTTTGACAAAATGTATAGTTGCCTATATCCTGCAGGCTTCTGATCTGGGCCACAGAGGAGAAGGGATGTGCCCAAGGCCTCGTGGCAAGCCGAAGCCAGGTTGTGACTGCAACCGAGGCTTCTGGGCCCCAGTCTGGCCCTTTCCCCTACTCCTCAGCTGCCCCCTGAGGAATGAAGCTGGGGGTGACGATGACCATGAGGGAGGAGGCTGGCAGTGGCTGCTAATGTTGACGGTGCTGTGCCAGGAATTTCACATGGCTTACCCCGCTGAATTGCAGTAGCAGTAGAAAGGGGGCCATGCTCCTCAGCAACATGATCTCCTGGGACATTGGAGCATCAGGTGACAGATTCTAATGGACTCCTGGAAAAGGGAAACCGTGACTGAGGAGCAGAGATACTGGAGAAATGAATTTGAAACTCCGGGAGCATGTGGTCCAGAGGCAGGGGTGGTCTGGTACTCCGTTACTTGAAAATAGAACAGGCTGGCGGGAAGGACGGATGTGCCCCCTCCCCAGGGGCGTACCTGGTGCACGTCCATCCATGCAGGTCTGCCGCACGAGTGCTGTGTGCCCCGTGTACCTGCATCCCTGTTTGCACTTCCGCATCCTGCCCCTCTGAGAACGCCCCGCAGCCTTGTGTTTGCTGAGGGGGCGTGGAGCCTGTGCACGCTCTGCAGCAGATAGTGCAAGCTTGAAGCAGTGCAACGCCTGTGCGTGGGCGTGTGTGCGCCACAGGGTGTGCTGCTGCCCGCCGGGGCCTCTCCAGAGCTAAGAAGCCTTGGAGAACGCATATGTGTGTCGGTGGCGGGTATGTGTGGGTGTGTGCAAAGGGTTGAAACTCAGCAGGATCCCTGAGATCCCACAGGACAGAGGTAGAAGGGCCTTTAGAGAACCTACTTTCCTCATGCATGTCCCACCTCTGAATTATGTGCACCATCTTCACCCTGCCCAGCCGAGCCTGCCCCGGGACCTCAGCTCTCACTGTCCCCTCTGCCTGGTCACTCTTCTCACACACATGCCTTTGCCACATTCCCTTACCTTCTGCAGTTCTTCACCCAGCTCTCACCTTCTCAGTGAGATCTATTTGATCACCAGATATACATTTGCAAACCACTCCCCACCCTATGAAGTCCCTGCTTTATCTTTTTCTATAGCACTTACCATCTGACTTACTGGTATATTTACTCCTATATTTATCTTGCTCCCAAACTAGAATGCAAGCAGGGACTTTTGTTTCTGTTCCTGCTTGTGACAGTGCCCTTGTTGGTATGCAATAAATATCTGTTGAATGAATGAATCCATGCACAACTTACTAAATTATTTTCTTTAAATGGTCTAACTTCTGTTACTGAGATACCTTAGCCTCTCCCTCAGTGGTAATCACAGGTTTGTTGTGGTTATCATGCCCTTTTTCCAATACACATTTGAAATTTAACATTTTAAATATCAGGATACCACCTAAAATCTTCTTGCTTCCACTAGAGATGTTGGGAAATTCCCCTTTGGAATCCGTGATCCAGTCCATTCCCCCTTCTGAAGCGAAGGATAAACGGAGGCCCATCAAGGGTCAGGGACTAGCCAAGTGTGACACGGCAGTCACAGGAACCAAGACTCCTGATCTCCAGTCTTTTTGTTGTTGTTGTTTGGGGAAATGGGGGGAAGGGGATGCTGGATGATTCAGCCTTTCCTCCGGCAGGAGGCTCCTGCTGGAGCAGAGCCACACGCACCCGGTAGTGGGTGCATGGTGGTGGTAGAGTGCGTGGTAGGGTCAGCACCACGGCTGTGGTCTCCCTCCCACACGCCCAAGGCCGTGGTGCCCTCCTGGCTGCATGGCTGTGGGTCAAGCTGAGGGTTGAAGGGGTGGTGGGAGCTTCCTCCCAGGACTCTTGGGCCTGGGGGCTGCTCTAACGGGACCTGGGCTCAGAGGCCTGAAAGCCAAGGGAGGAAGAGTGGCCTCAGGTGTGCCCGGTCATCCTCACAGCCTTCAGCAGTCCTCGCAGCAGGCTTGCAGCTTGCGATGGTTGACCCAGTTCTGCAGTCGAGAAAATGAAGGGTGGAGGTTTTGTGACTTGCCCCAAATTACAATTCTAGCAAGAGGCACAGCTGGGATTCAAACCCAGTTCTTTCTGCTACAGCACATAGGCTAGAGATTGACTCTGGGGTCCCCTTGTGCAGAGATGATGCTGTGGGGTTGGGCATATCTTTTTGTGGGCTGAAGAGGGAGATATCAGGAGTGAGACCAGATTCAGAGAGGGGTGGTAAAGGGAGGGGGAGAAGGAGAGAGACAGAGGCCCAGTCTGGGAGAGTTACGCAGAGGCGGGTTTGTGCAAAAGGATGAGGTTCAATCTCTCCTCGGGTGTGCAAGGCATTTTGTATTTTATAAATCACTTCTGCAACTCATTTGCTCAGCAGCTACTCTGCAAAGGAGCTGTTATCACCCCCATTTTACTGATGAGGAAATTGAGGCCTAGAGCTGTGAAATGATTTACTAAAGACAGCCGAGCGAGTTAGAATCTCAGATGCCTCCTTGAGCTGGTGAGCAGAGGGGACTAGGTTGCCCCCCACCCCCTGAGGCAGAGCTGGTAAAGGAGGGCTGTCTGAGGAAGGAGCAGGCTGAGTGTACATGGGAGTGAGGGGTAGGTGCTGGAAACCGTTGCCTACTCACTGGTCAAGTGACCTTGGCGAATCACGTCTCCTCTTCTATAAAATGAGATCTTACTGTATTAAGTATTATAAGTATTATAAGATTATGGTAATACTTATCTTGTGCCTGGCACATGTTTTCGGTAAAGGGCAACTTGAGGGATAAAAGCCAAGGGCACTCGGCCCACGGTGACCACTTCCCACAGCGGAGGGATTCCCAGAGCCTTTTTGGGCAGATGTGAGGAAGCCTGAGACGCAGACAGGTCTAGCACAGCCCCGGGAGATCCACGAGGGGCTAGCGGTTCGGTTTGGTCTGCTCCAGTGCCCTGGGCGCCTCTTGGGGCAAAGCAGCAGGAGAAGCCTCAGCCCAGGAGGGGCTCGGCAGGGGCGCTCCTGGGCTGGTGGTTTACCCCTGCCCTGGGACTCCGGCTGCTTAGGCCGTCATTATCATTCCTCCTGCATGTTTTTTTTTTTTTTTTTTTTTTTTTTGCCTCGGTTATTTATTTTTCTGTGAGGAAGGAATGTGGGGAATTTACCACAAGGCGCTGGCCTTCACTTTCAGCTTCCCAGTGGCCTTTTCTATAAGCGGGAAGCAGCCGAGACAGATGGCTGGATGGCTGGAGGAGACTGAGGAGGCAGAGGAGAGTCCCCGCTGGATCTGTGGCTGGAGCAGTGGGGCGATTATGTAACCCACGGACGCCCAGGGCAGACATCTTGCTGTTTCTGGTCTCAGCATGAGCCTTGTAATATACATTGCTCCTCTGGAATTGTGCCCAGATCACCCCCATTCACCCTCAGCCTCTGGGCAAGCCCAGATGGGTGTGTTTCTCTGTCAAAGGTTTCTTCCTCTCCAGCTTATGGCACCGGTGATGAGGGTAGGGGATTGCTGCTGGTGGTGGTGGGGTTACCTTCAGCCTCCCAGCCTCGGCTAAGCTGTCCCCATTGCTTGGAATGCCTCCCCATCTCCATCTTTCAAGACCTAGGGTATATGCCACTCCCTCCAGGAAGCCTTCCGGTTGCTTTATTCTAATTCATCTCTCTCTTAGGCTCCGTATTCTCCTGGCACTTCATGGAACAATGTACCTGTTAGATCTAACACAGTGACTTGAGGTATCATCTCCCTCTTCACTCACAGACTTGTTGCTGCCCCTTCCTTCTCCCCGCTTTCCCCAGGAACCACCCTCAGGATCTCAGATCTCTGCGGGCAGAACTGTGGAGCAAAATGTGTAGGTGGGAGACTTTGGATTGTGGGAGGACTTGTCCTTAAATCATTTATTCACCAATACTTATCAAACCCCTCCTGGGTAATGTCTTCTGCTGGGTCTGGGGACATTTAGAGAGGACGGAGACCAGCTCTGGCCCCAGGTGGGTACAGGGCCGAGAGGAAGGGCCACATCTTTATGGAGGGCCCAGAGTGTGCCCAACCCTGGGCTGGGTGCTGGGGATCCAGAGATGACCTAGGCCCAGCCACACCCGAGCAGAGGCATGGTTTAGGGGAGATCAGCCTCTCCCCTGCCCTGGCTCTCTACACCTTTGTCTCCTGGATAGTTTCTCTGGAAGGGCGGGGTGTGGCAGTCCTGTTTGCACTCCCAGGGGAGGAAGAGGGAACAGGAGGGCACGAGGCTGGGGAGGGAGATGGGAGCCACAGCTCTGTGTGAGCCAGCCTGTTTCTGTTGCTGTGTGCCTGGGGCTGAGTCCTGCCCCTCTCTGGGCCACTGTTTCCAAGTCCCTGGAAACATCCTGATTGTAGATTAGTAGGCAGGAGGGAGGTGATGGCTGCTGGCCCCTGGCAGGGGAGGGCCCTGCAGCAGGTCCCTGGTCAGTGAACAGTGAGCAGTGCTATGGCCTGCAGTGCTGGTGCCAGTTAAGGCCTGAGGTGACTTGGGAGCCCTCATCTTACCATCCCACCAAACTGCCCACCCCTGCCCCACCTGACCCCACCCATTGCCAGCAGGTAGAAACCAGGAGTTTGGCCGGGCCCTGCCACCTTCCCTTTGGACCTTGGTTTCTGAATTTTCTCAACCTGCTCCTTCCTCTGAGTCCCCTTCTTGTTCTGTGGCCTCTGGACCAGGTTTGAGCCCCTGGTAAGGAATAGTGATCGAGGAGATTGGGTGGATTGAGGAGGGCTTCCTGGAGGAAGTGGCATATAGACTGGGTCTGGGGCAGAGGTTGAGGGAAGTGAGGTAGGCTGAGTGAGTGTGCTTTGAGGACAGAGCTCTTCAGAAGGAAGGGCTTGGACCAGTCACATGGCTGATTCAGGTTCCAACTCTGCTCTGCCACTTGCTAACTGTGAGACTTGGGGCGAGTTATTTAATCTCTGGGTCTCCTTTTCCTCATCTATAAAATGGGGGAAAGGGAACCTCCTTTATGATTGCTGTGAGTATTAGATAGGAAAATACATGTTAAGTCCTTAGCTTGGCAGGCTCTGGTGTTCAGAAAATATTGGCTATTATCATCCACATCGTCATCATCATTCAATTGCAAGCACCTGTAGAAGAAGGAGGGTGGGGGATGGGGAGCAAGGGAGGAAAACAGAAGTGAAGGAGTTGAGGGCTATGCCCTCCAGTTTTTCTTGGTTTCTGTGGGGGAAAATAAGGCCCAGACTCCAGTCACTACACAGCAGATCTCTGAGAGCAGGCAGCATGGCCACGGTGATGGGCCTTAGACTGGGAATTGCCACCCTAGAATTGAATCCCATCACTGCTTCTGACTGGCTTTGCAACCTAGAGCAAGTCACTCCACCTCTCCGAGTCTGTTTGTTTTCTTCTGTGGAGACAAGGGCACTGCTGACTTCATGGGTCACCGTGCATATAAATGAAGTAAGGGCCTGTCATGATGCTGGGCATGTGGTAAACACTCCCTGAAGGGTAACTCTCATGAAAATGAATAAATGACATTATTAAGCAGTTCCATTGGTGGATCAGGGATGGTGTCTTGAAGGGGTAGTGGCATTTGAGTTAGGTGGGAAGGCAGGGTTGGGGGGTGTTAGGGCACATAGAAAGGCTTTGATGACAGAGAAGCGCTCCAGGTAGAGGCACCTGTGCAAATCATGCTCTGGAGGTAGGAACTCATAGGGCAGGGGTGGGAGCTGCGAGCTTTTGAACTTCCTCTGGCCACTGCTGAGTGTACAGAGAGGTCAGTAAGCGCCCAAGCAGGCCCTGAGATCAGCGACCTTGAATGTCAGGATGAGGGTGTTCTGCTTGATCCTCCACGTCCTGGGAGGTGGCAAAAGGTTCTGAGAAGGAGAGAGACACGAATGGAGCCAGGCGGGAGGAAGCTGAATCTGGCAGCGTGGGGCGGATAGATTGGTGGGGCAGAGACTGGGGGCGGAGAGGCCATTTAAAAGGCTGTTGCAAAATTGGTTTTCCTGATAAAGCGCCGGGCTGAGTCATCTGTGGAGGAGAGAAATCATATTCAGCTCCTCCGCGTTGCTGTCAATGTAGGATTTTCCTCTCTTCGTCGGCAAGGCAATTGGCTGCCTTTCCCGAAGGCTTTGAGAACTGAGGCCTGCTCGCTGGCAGGAGCATCGCCCGGGAAGCTGGGCTGCAGGGAGGATTCGCCAGAGTGAGTAAGATGAGCCCTCGAAGGTGCCTTTGTGTTTTGGGGCATGCGGCCTCCCCTCTGTGGTCTCACTTTCCCCCCTGGGCTTCAGTGGAGAGGCAAGGCGGGAGCCTCCCATTCCTAGCTGCTCCCACGGCATGTCTCCCGTGTCCTGTCTGCAGTCCTTTCCACTGTGGTGTGGATTATTTTTCTCCTGGGAAGAAGGCTGGCAAGCTGCTGGGACTAAGATCGTGCTGCCCACCCAGACTCTGGTATGGATGGAGACTTTCCCAGGGAATGGAGGCCATGTCATTTCCTCCCTTCAGTGGGGAGGATGCAAGGCAGGGGCTGGCATGGTGGCCAGACCATTACTCAGGCCATGCTCATCTTCCTGCCCCCAGCCAAGCCAGAGGCTGTGCAGTGGCCCGCCAGCCCTCAGTTCCTTCCTGACCCCACCAGGGGGGCAGTTTATCCAGCTTGTTTACTGTCCTGTTGCCAAGACTCCCAGGCAGCCACAATGGGCTGCCTTGGGCCAGTCTCTATTCCTACCTCTGGCTCCATGTCCCACCCCACCTGACCCTGGCTTGGACACTCCATTGACGGCAGCCATGTGAAGAAGCATTTCCTTGAATTCTCCTTGTCCTGACCTTCTGCTGTGGCCTCCCTTCCCCTGCCTCCCTCCTGTGCATTCTTGGTCTAGACAGGCCCGATGGTGAGCAGCATGGGCAGCTGCCTGCAGAGGGTGATGGAATGAGGGAACGAGCTCACCCTGATCTCCTGATTCCCATCCCTGTTTTCTTTCCACTCCACTAATCTTTCATGCCCTATCAGTCATTTCTATTTTAGTAAGAAAGAGTTTATCAGCTCTTGTCCTGAAAGGAAGAAGGGAGAGAGCATGAGTTGTAGGCAGCTGAATCTGCAGGGGGAAAGGGCACTGTTGAGGGGTCTTGGGATGAGGGATGAGGAAACAGAGGGCTCTGCAAACCATCATCCAGAAACACTGGGGCCTCCATCGGCACCCCTCCTTCCAGAATACAGGTCTGGAAGGCAGAGTGGTAAGAGATGGGACTCAGTAGCCAAACTGTCTTGAGTTTTGAATCCCAGCCCTGTCACTTACAAGTTGTGTGACCCTGGTCAGGCCTCTCTGAGCCTCTGTTTCATCTGCAAAATGGGGAGAATAATAGGACTAACCTGTCGGGGTTGTTGTGAGCATCTGGGCTATAGTGAGGGCTCAATAATTAGAGCAGCC
Organism: Tolypeutes matacus; assembly: GCA_026826555.1. Classification (NCBI taxonomy): domain Eukaryota; kingdom Metazoa; phylum Chordata; class Mammalia; order Cingulata; family Chlamyphoridae; genus Tolypeutes; species Tolypeutes matacus. Next base: position 10,699,048 of record JAKSZT010010581.1, read on the forward strand.
ATGGCCATCCTCATTCTAACAGCTGTGCTCAGGGTTTCTCACCTCCCTCCCTCACTTTGAGATTTAACCCTACTGGACCTGGGTCTCCTGACCCCAGACAACTCTTCCTTGTGTCTCCCGTCTACCCCTTCCTCTCTTGAAGGTCTGTCTTCAGGGCTCCTAATCTGATGTCCAGGGTAGAACTTTAAAGGGCCAGCACACTGACCTGGCCGACAGACTAGAAGGGCGTCATGGCCAGTTCCTTAGGCACAGGCTGCAGCCAGGTGAATGGGGGCTCAGCCAGGTGCCTGTCCCCTCTGACCCTTAGCCGCCTCTTGCCACTCTGATGCTAGGTAGCACAATCTTGGACCTGGTGGGGGTTGGGGCATTTCCAGGGGTGGCAGTTACCTAGTCTGGGGAATTGGGGATTGAGCTGCCTCTCCTGGTGTACTGCAGTGGGGGACTCCGGGATGCCCATAGTTGGCCACGCCCCATCTTCACACAGCTCTGTTTGTGCAGGGTGGCAAACTTCATCTGGATTGCTGGCTGGGCCTGGGCCAAGCCTCTGCCAAATTCCTTTTCCATCGAGTCACCGCGGGCTGGGGTGGGGGGCATGGGAGCCCTCCCCACAGGGCAGGGTTCACTTGCCCTCTGGCCCTTTCTGCTACATTCCTCTTGTCCCAGAACAGTGGCTCAGAGGGGCGGGCAGCTGAGCCAGGGGCAGCCCAGGCTGTGAATGGAGACTGGCTGGGAGTCCGCGGGCCTGGATCCTCGGCCCTTGGCCTCCGTATGACCTGGGCAGGCCTTTCTCTCGCTAAGTCTCAAGACTGGCTTATCTCTAAGGGCCCTTCATGCTCTTACTTTTAAGGATATTCTAAATCCGTGGCCTTTTAGACCCAGCTGGGGATGGGATTGAAGCAGAAAAGTGAGGAGAAAATCAGGAAAATGCAAGGATGTTAAGAGGTCTGGATTCTCTAAACACTGAGGCAGCACCCTGAGCCCAGCACCGTGGGAACAAGCCAGCCAGAAAGCTCACTGCTCTTTGGAGTCTGGCAGAGCTGTGTGTGACTCCCGCTTTATGGCTCTCTGGCTCCATGACCTTGGCCATCTCACTTTACCTCTCTGAGCCTTGGTTTTCTGATCAGTAAAATGAGAGAAATAAACAGTTTGTGCTCCAGAGGGTTTTTGTGAGAATTCAGTAAGATAATATGTGTAAAAGTGCATGTAAAGGTACACAGTGAGTGCCCAATAAATGTTAGTTACTGTTACTGCAACTGTGTCATAAAAACCTTGTAGTGGGGAACAGACGCAGCTCAGTGGTTGAGCACCTGCTCCCCATGTATGAGGTCCTGGGTTCAATCCCTGGTCCCTCCTAAAATAAAAAAAATTAAAAAAAACCTTGTCAGGACTGGGGGTGTTTTTCCTGACTGTGCCCTATGGGTTGTGATAGATCTGTGACTCTCTGAAGGGCTGTCAGGTTGGAAAGAGAAAGCTTTTCACCTCTGTGGCCCTGGGGGGCATAGCCACATCTAAAGGTGAAGTTGAATGCAAGGAGTTGAATGCAAGGAGCAGCTTCTTAGCTGAGGATGTCAATTGGTGGAAGGTACCTCCTCAGGTACGTGAGCTCCGGCAGGGAGTTGAGTGTGTGAGTACAGGTTTGCACATTCAGGGGCGTGGTTTGAGGGACCCAAGAATTGTATGGGGAACTGGACCCAGTGACAGCCATGCCTGAGATCCTGAGGTTCTATGAGTGGGGACAAGAGCTCTGCCATCCCGTAACTCCAGAATCTTCATCCCTGATCTGTGGGGTAAATTTGCTAGAAGGAAATCTGACCCCCTCCAGGGAGTAGAGTGGGGTCACCAACACCCATTCATCTCAGAGTAGCATGAGCCCTCTGCCTCATCCCAACTGAGCTTGCTAACAGTGACGGATTCATTACCTCACTGCAGTCTCCCAGCCCTAACATGAAGTGCTTTGATCACCCCTTCTCCGTTAAAGAAACTGAGGCTCTGAGAGGTGCAGTAACTTGCCAACGCCACCCAGCTTGCAGATGGCTGAGTTTGGATTTGGCTTGTGAGCAGAGCAGAAGAGATGGCCATTTCACGAGATGAGCAACCTCTCAGGGCCTTCCATTGTGGTTGGCTGCCCTTAGCTGCCCCCAGGGCAGCTGCCTGGCCAAACCCTCCATCTTTTCCACATGGGGAGATCCGGGCAGGAGAGGAGGCCACCAGGAGCAAGTGTCATGGATGGGTGGGGCAGAGTGTGTGCTCTGGCTGTTTGGAGGCGTGGGCCCGGGCTAGGGGGAGCCAGGCCCTGAGGAGAGGGCGGAAGGAGGATGTTGGGGCCAGAGAACTACTGGGCTTGCCCCAGTGAAGCAGTAGCCTGCAGCTCCTCAGTCTGTGTGGTCCTCCTTACTAACCCTGCATGTCTGGGGGGTGGGGGTGGTCAGTGGGCTCTACCCTGGGCCTGGGCCACTCTCTGGACCTCAGTTTCCCCATCTATACAATGGGGGGAATGAAATAGCTCTTCTATAAGGGCTCTGAATTCTGAGCTTCCCTGGCAGCATGCCTAGAAAGACTGTCCCTGGAGACCCACTCAGAATGCCATGGCCAGTGCTAATGAGGGCAAAGCTGGGGGGGCAGTGTCAGATTCCTCATGAAATAATTAGCTTCCCACAGTGTGAGGGGAGGGTGGAGGGAGGAATTTTCTCAGTCACTGACTGAGCTTCTAATGCTGACCAAAGCTGATCCATCCATCGTTCACTGGCTCATGTGTCTGCATTCATTCATTGTTCAACAAGCACGCATTGAGCACTGACTGGGTGCCAACTGAGCACTGGGGGTATAATGATGAATGTTTGCCTACATTGAACTTACAGAGTAATAGAGGCCTGCCCCCAGACTGATCCTTGACTTCAGGTCCCAGACTCCAGCCCCAAACTGAGCCCTGACCCTCACTGACTCTGTCCCCCATGTCTCAAAGGGACCTCTTGGGACAAGCAGACAGCTTGGGCTGTGGAGCCAGAAGGAACTGGGTTCTGATTCTAGAGCATTGCCATCCTCAGTTATGTAACCGTGCATCAGTTACTTTCGAGTCTCTAAGCTTCAGTTTCCTGAGGATAAAATGAAATAATGCAGTGTTCTAGTGTAGTTGCTGTTGAAATTAGCACCATTTATTCCTTTTCTAATGTTAAAATATGAGAATTTTTTCATGAAAATTTAAATTTGAAATAAAAGCAGGAAAAAAACTTTGGAGGCTAAAGAAATAACTGCTAGTAGTGGTTACCTGATTTTGGTAAGGGGTGCTCAGGGATGGAGGGAGGCTTTTCACGTATACCTTTTTACATGTTTTTACTGGGGGGCCATGTGAATGTATTATCTATTCTTAAAAAAGGGAAATGTTAGTGGCATCTTTTTTTTTTTTTCAGGCTGTACCAAGGATTGAAACCAGGACCCCGTACATAGGAAGCAGGCGCTCAGTCACTGAGCCACATCTGCTCCCTGGCATCTCTTTTTAAAGTCAAAGCAAATTACTATACTATGAGTTTGAAAGTTTAAAAGGATGCTATGAAAGGCACATAGAAAATATTCTGGAGTTCATTCTTGCATATGATGACAAAAAGGGTCATTGCCCCATTAGAGTTTATATTCTAGTTAGGGAGACAATGAACAAGGAAGCATGTAAAGAAGATAATTTTGAATTGTGGTGAATTCTATGAAGAAAATAAAACAAGGAGATGGGATAGGTGAGAGAAAGGCCAATTTTAGAGAAAGAGCCCTCCAGATGAGACCTGAGTGGAAGGAAGGAACCAACATGGAATGCCATCTGGGAAAAGGTCATTCCAAACAGGGGGAAGAGCAAGTGCAAAGGCCCTGAGGTGGGAACAAATTTGGCATTGTCAAGGAACAGAAAGCAAGCCAGCATGACAGAGCCTAGTGAGAAAGAAGAATGGAGGAGATGAGACAGGGATGCAAGAAGGACCTTGACTGCTAGGGTGAGGTGTTTGTATGTGGTTTGGTAAAGTGCCTATCAACAACCTTCAAGGGCAACCCAAACAAAAGATGGTTAATCCTAAAAATAAAAATAATCAGGGAAGGCTTCCTGTGGGTGGTGGCATTTGAGTTGGGCCATGAAGAGTGGATCAGAGTTCTTTATAAGGAGAAGTGATTCCAGGAAATGGTGAGTATGGATCAAATTTGAGAGGAAAAGAGCATGTGTAGAAGGGGCAAGGGTGACTACCTGCCTGTGGCTGTCTGTGTAACCCTGTGGCTCTGCATTCCCGTTTGCTAACTGGGCCTCTGTCCTTCCCTGCAGCATTGGGCAGGTGCACTAGCCTCACCGAGAAGGATCTAAAGGAGGCCAAGGCCCGAAGCCAGCAGATTGCAGCCCACCTGACCACCCCTCCCAGCTCCAACTCCCGTGGCGTCCAGCTCTTCAATAAGCGCCGGCAGAGGGTGAACGAGTTCACCTTGGAAAGCCACGGCCGAAAGGGGCAGAAGACCAGTCCTGAGTCCCTCAGAGTGCTCCCTGCAAGCTCCACAGACCATGCCCTGGGGCTCGGCTTGAGTCCCACCTCACTCCCCAAGCCAGGGCCTCCAAGGAACCCCAACTTCCGGATCCCTGGCCCCAGCATGGAGGGGTACTCAGAGGAGGCCAGCTTGCTGCGGCACCTAGAGAAGGTGGCCAGTGAGGAGGAAGAGGTGCCACTAGTGGTTTATTTAAAGGAGAACGCAGCCCTGCTGACAGCCAATGGGCTGCATCTGTCCCAGAACCGAGAGGCCCAGCAGGCCCCGCCTACCCCGCCTCCGGCTGAGGACCACGGCCCAGCTGCAGACATCAACCAAAACCTTTCCTCACCCAGTGCCGCACTCACCACACCAGCTTCTGACAATAGCCACAACCTGCCAGCCACAGACATCAATCAGAACCCACCTGCAACTGTCCTCCCGCCGAGCCTGCCGCTTTCTAGTGCTCAAGGGAATTCTTCTGAGGCACAACTCCCGCCGAATGACTCAGGGCCAGAATCAAAGTCCAGCACCCTGTGTGCTGGTGGGCAACCCCAGGCACTGGAAGTGAAATCCAGCACACTCCTAATTGATAACATATCAGCTCCGCCCACCACCACCACCACCACCACCTTCTCCAGGGAAGCCACTCCCATGTCCATCCCCGGGGCCTCAGCCCCAGATTTCATGTCCAGCTCCCTGCTCATTGATGTCCAGCCCACTGCCCCACTGGCATCTGCAGAACAAGAGACGTCAGGGCGGGCAGCCCCCACTATGCCCACCAAGCTGTGCAGTGAGGTCCACTTCACGCTGGCCAAGCCCCCATCAGTGGTCAACAGGACGGCCAGGCCTTTTGGGATTCAGGCATCAGGAGGCACAAGCCAGATGGAACGGAGCCCCATGGTAGAAAGACGGCATCTTGGAGAGAAGGCGCCAACCTCCCAGCCCCCCAGCATGGCAGACAGGAGTCCCCGGCCACTGAGACACATAATGTCCCACAGCCCCATGATGGAGAGGCGGCCCATGGCACAACGAAGCCCCGCCTTGGAGAGACGCCCCTTGGGAAACTTCACGCCGCCCCCCACCTATGCAGAGACCCTGTCCACGGCCCCCCTGGCTTCCCGGGTTAGGTCTCCCCCCTCTTATTCTGCCCTGTACCCCAGCTCTGACCCCAAGCCTTCCCATCTGAAGGGCCAGGCAGTTCCTGCCAGCAAGACAGGCATTTTGGAGGAGTCAATGGTCCGCCGCAGCAGCCGTAAATCCATGTTCACCTTCGTGGAGAAGCCCAAGGTGACCCCGAATCCAGACCTGCTAGATCTGGTACAGACGGCTGATGAGAAGCGGAGGCAGAGGGACCACGGGGAGGTGGGCGTGGAGGAGGAACCCTTCGCACTGGGGGCCGAGGCCTCCAACTTCCAGCAGGAGCCAGCACCCCGGGACCGGGCCAGCCCCGCTGTGGCCGAGGAGGCCCAACCGGAGTGGGCCTCGTGCCTCAAGTCTCCCCGCATCCAGGCCAAGCCCAAGCCCAAGCCCAATCAGAACCTCTCGGAGGCCTCTGGGAAGGGGGCCGAGCTCTATGCCCGCCGCCAGTCACGGATGGAGAAGTACGTCATCGAGTCTGCCAGCCACCCCGCTGAACTGGCCCGCTGCCCTTCACCCACTATGTCCCTGCCTTCATCCTGGAAATACTCCACCAACGCCCCCGGGAGCCTCCGAGTGGCATCCCGAAGCCCGGCTCGGACCCCACCTGCCTCCCTCTACCATGGCTATCTGCCTGAGAACGGTGTCCTGCGCCCAGAGCCCACCAAGCAGCCGCCATACCAGCTGCGGCCCTCGCTCTTTGTCCTCTCGCCCATCAAGGAACCTGTCAAGGCCTCGCCAAGAGCTGCCTCACCAAGAGCTGTCTCACCTGCCAAGCCGAGCTCCCTGGACCTGGTGCCCAGCCTGCCCAAGGCTGCCCTCCCGCCATCTCCTGCCCTGCCTCGGCCCTCCCGCTCCTCCCCGGGCCTCTACACCTCACCTGGCCAGGACGGCCTCCAGCCCGCTGCGGTGAGCCCCACCTACAGCAGTGATATCTCTCCTGTGTCTCCCTCCAGGGCATGGTCTCCCCGAGCCAAGCAGGCCCCGAGGCCCTCCTTCTCCACCCGGAATGCAGGAATCGAGGCCCAGGTGTGGAAGCCTTCCTTCTGCTTCAAGTAACCAGACCCACAGGGGTCCCACTGCCTGTCAAGTTCCCCTCTCTGGGGGCAGGATGGAAGGTGGATGTGGCAGGAAATGGCACAGGGCTGAGGTCAGGAGTAGGAGGAGACTGGGGGTTCAAGGTCTGATGCTGCCACCAGCTGGCTTTGTGACCTTAGGCTTGTAGCCTCCATGCTCTGAGCTGCCACAAGGGGGATTGGACTTCATGTCTGGGGGTGTGGGACATCTGATTCTGGGTGGGGAGGAGGGCCCCTTGGCAGGCCCGAATAAGGCCACGGGGGCTTCCTTTGGCCTTGGGGTCTGATGCCAGCGTCTTGCTGGGGAAATGGCGCAGAAGGGAACCCTAAAACAGGCTCCTGGAGCAAACAGAGCCTGCCATAGCTCATGGAATCAGCCAGCTAAGGGTCTGCCTCCGTAGCTGCCCAGTGGGGCCTCCCTCATTGTGGCCCAAGCTCCTGGCATCCTTCTGGCTCTTGCTGGATCCTCACCTCACAGGTCTGTCTCTTTCACTTCTGCCTTCTGGACACTGTTTCTTCGCTGCTTCAGAGAGTTTTGCCTCGGCTTCTCCTCTTCTGCTCTCCTCAAGTCATTCTGCTGGACAAGGACATTGCCCTCCACTGTCGTCTGACGTTTATCTTCCTGCCCCTCTGCTTGGCCACCTCCATGCCTTCTCCGAGCCTCTGGCTCTGCTCTAGGGACACTCCTGGGCCCAGACCTCAGTCCTGGTTCCACCTAGCTGGCCCCCATTATTCTAGGGTGGAAGAAGTTCCAGGGGATCCCTGCGAGAAGGAGAGCCCTTAGATGGATGTGCAGATGTGGGTGTGCAGGTAGGAGAGAGGCCCCCAGCAATGGATCCTTCGACTGTTTTGGCTTAACCTCAGCCAAGATCTACCGGACTAAAAGTAGTCCTCTTAGTGAGTGGAATGGCCCCAGGGAGAGAGGCAGGGGAGGAGGGTTCTGGCCTCATCTTAGCTACCCGTTTGCTGTGTGACATTAGCCAAGTCACTTTTCCTCCCTGAGCCTCGTATATAGATGTTTTCTATATATAGAAACATATAGAAGCCTTGGCAGTTTCCTTGATGGATGAGATACCAGGAGGGTGTGAAGATAAAGATGATAGGCTAGTGCTTTGGGAGAAAGGCCTTGTAAGGGACAAGACAGTCCCCTGAGAAAAGAGGGAAAGGAATGGGCTGTTGCCCTAGGACAGGTGGAGGTTAGATTGAACTGCTGTAGGAGGCCAGGGGCTCAGAAGCCTAGGCTGGGGTGGCTCAGGCTCAGGATTGCCTAGAGGTGGAAGGCAGGGCTGGGGCAGGAGCTGAGCAGCTCAATGGGAAGGGAGAGGGGAGATCTTCAGGTTTTTAGGAAAAGGTGGGGATTTAAGGGATCTGCATTCTAGCAGAGTAACTCCATGTGTATCTTTGAGTCTCAGTTTCCCTATTCGTACAGTGAGGGCGTTGAGTCAAGTAGTATGAGATCCCTGCCACTCTGCCACTTTTGAGGTGATACAGCCCCCCAAAACCAGGCTTTGGGGGAGTGAGAGAATACAGGTGCAAGAGGCAGGATTCAGATGGAAACTTCCCAAGGCTGGGGGCCGAGGACCACCCACTTTCTCTTTCCCGGCCCTATTTCTGGGCTCCCCAGCGGGGTGAGGGGTGGTGGGGGTGGTGCCCATGCTGGGCTGAGCCTGCAGTTTTCTTGAGCTCTGGGCTTGTCTCCATGGGAACAGGGGGTGCCTTCCCAGTGAGCTCATTAAGCCCAGAATGCGGGAGTATGTGTGGGGGAGTTATGAGTGAGCTCAGCTCTTCTGTGGCAGACCCCTCCCAGGACAGAGTGAAGCCCCCATCTGGGAGCCATGCTCGCTTTGACCCTGAGGGCCAGCCGTGGAAGCTCCCACCCTCCATCCTGCAGCTCCTGCGGCCAGGCCAAGCTCTTCCTCAGACTTTATTTTCTCTCCTGTTCTAAATACACTCTGCCTCAAATCCGTCTTGCTGCTTTCTTTCTTCCCTGCTCGCAGTCGGGGCCCCTCTCACCTCCCTGATGCTGGCCTGGGAAGTGGAGCGGGACTTGCGTGGTGACAGTGTGCGGTGTGTTGGGGTGCCTGCGTGTTGCCCTCTCTTCCCCAGGTCAGCAGTTAGGCCACCAGGAGCCTGTGGGAATCATGTTCCTCTGCTCTCTCCTTCCCTTTGAGTTTGGTCAGAAACATTCCAGATCATGGGGAAAACCCATAGCCCTTCCCAGCCCAGATTTGTCTGGGTTCTTTAAAAATGGGATTTGAATGCCTTTAGCCAGAACATTCACTCTCCAGTCCCTCAGCGCCCTCCATCTCTCATTATTTTTCTCCGGCCATTTCCCAGGTTAGCTACTGCCTGGCTCCCAAAAGCATTTGAATTTACATTCCCCTTTGAGTCAGGAGAATTGAATTCCAATCCCAGATCTGCACTTGACTCCTTGTGTGACTTTAGACAGCCCTTCCCACTCCTAGGCCTCAGTTTCCCCTTCTCTGCAACGAAAGGATTGCAGAAGCTAGTCTGGGAGCTCCGGTCTCTGCTAGTCCGACTCTGTTGTGTTCACACCTTCATCCCACACAGGTGCCCTGCTTCGGGGTGAGGGCTGTGTTTAAGTAGGTGCTACCTTTTGAATCCTCACCCACTGCATTTCTAAGGAGTTGTGGTGTATACCATGCTTTGAGATGTTTGTCAGAAAGTGAACACAGTTCTGATTCCCTGCAGTCTTTTCTGTATTTCACCCCTCCTCCTCCCCAACAGCACACACATACACAGAGTTGCTCAGTACTCAGTCATTGCAGTCAGTATGAGGTCAGGCTCTGGCTTTGCTTGCCCATCTCCAAATGAGGGGAAGCTGCTCACCACTGCCCCCAAGCACGCCAATCGATGCTGGAACCTTTCTGTTTCATAATCTCAGCTGAATTCTGTTTCTCCTTCCACTCGTTGGCCCTGGTATTCCCCTAGTGGTCACCAAAGATAGAGTCAGCCCTTTAGAGATTTCCGTTTTCTCTTAGCTCCCCCTGCCCCAGCCTTCTCTTCTGGCTGAAGAGCTTTGCTTCCTCTGCCTCGATGGTGGTTGGCCGGCTTGGATCAGAGCTCTCTGCTCCACCTTCCCACGTGGGGGGCACTGTGGTCCAGTGTTGGCACATGCCTGGGCTCACCCTGCTTTGGCATTTGGCCCTGAGCTCTAGCCTCCACTCCTTTCCTCCAGGCCAAGGGGCAGGAAACTCCCAGCTCCTCTCCCCCTGCCTCCTGCAGCCCGGCACACTGTAAGATGCCTGAGATGTGTCGCACATACGCATGCAAACACGCTCCCGCACACATTCAGGAGTCCCCAATGTCTGGCTCACGACTGACCCTGGGCATGAAAGGGGTGGGGCCTACTCTGAGCCTTAACTTCCTCACCTCATGACTGGGGGTCTCTAAGGGTCACTCCACCACTACCATCCCATGAAAAACCTCCTGTTCAAGCTGCTGCACAACAGTCACTTAGAGGCCAAAGGGCTCCAGTTCTGAGTCTGGGCTCATGTAGCTACTGCTGCATTCTGTTTTGGAGAACACATTCCATTTATGTCTGTTCCTTCCTTTTGATTGGGGGGAAGGGTTAAATTCTGATTGGATGAGAGGCAGACTTGGCTGTGCCTGATTGTTGATTGGATGAGAGAATGGATCTTGTGGATGGTTCTAGATTTGATTGTGTAGGAGACACAGAATGAAGTGGCTAGCTCCAAACTCTTATGGATGACTGCTGGTGAATTTGGGTTGGGCCAGTTATTGCTGGAACCTTATTGGGTTAACAGTCAGATGGTTTAGCAAGTGCTTGCTGGACATGGATTCCCAAGCCCTCTACTTTCAAACCTGTTTGAAACTGGCTGTGGTTTATAGCCTTTGAGCAGAAGATACACACACACATTTCCTGGTGGGGCAGAGCACACTGAGTTATTTACACCTCTGAGTTGCATTTTCCTCATTAGTAAAATGACAGTTACTCCACCGGTCTGTTATGATGATCTGATGAGAGGTAAAGGATAAGATTGAACCTTGTAGACTGGAAAGTCTTTCATCAAGTATGCAGTACATAGCAGAGCAGTGCTTTATCACCTCAAAGCATGGTCGCATCTCCACCTCACTGAAGCACACGTTCCATCCTGTGCTGGCCAGAGGTCTAGTGAGGATGCTGCCTAGGGAGGAATGACCCAACTCCCTTCTGTGTTTCCAGCCGTCAGGGGGAACTTTCTCCCTGCTGGGGCATCAAGGGGAAATGAGGAGGTGACAATGGCAATAGGGCAAGGGGGTTAGGGCCGAGATGGTCTTTTAAGAGGTCCAACCTTAATAATGAGTCATTTTCAAAATTTTAATTTTTGAATAGGTAATACATCATGTGGTTCAAAAATCTAAACTTATATGAAAAGGAATATATTAGAAAGCCTTATCCCCAACCCCTGTGGCTGTCCACACTGTCCCTGCCCACCCCACTTCCTAAATTAGGGTAACTACCTCCCTTAATTTCCTGTTTCCTTCTAGTATTTCTTTGTGTAACTAACATCTTTTAGGCAATGTTCTAACACATGTCATGTTCTTTTACATGGGTTATCTCATTTAATCCTCGCAACAACCTTAGAGAGCACATACTGTTATTAACCCTCATTTTACACAGGAGGAAACTGAAGCCCAGAAGGGTGAAGCAACTTGCCAAGTTCATTCAGTAAATGAAGAGGTCCTTTTCCAAAGCCAGCGTTCTTAACCACGCCTGCCTCCCTGTTAAGCACAGGGAGCAGGCAGCCTGATGTCCTTTAAAGCACTCTGGGCTCAGAGTTGGGGCACTGCATTTTATTACAGGCACTACCCGACTGTGGTTGGTGGCTTCCCGGCTTTGTACAATGCACAAAGCAGACTTGACTCCTTCCAAAACTCGAGTATAGAAGATCCCAGCACTAACGCCTGCCCCCACCCCCTCTGCTCTCTCCCCAGGACCGCCGGGAGAGCCTGCCCACCTCTCCGCCCTGGACGCCAGGCGCGTCCCGGCCCCCCAGCAGCCTGGACGGCTGGGTGAGCCCGGGGCCTTGGGAGCCAGGCCGCAGGAGCAACATGAGCAGCCCCCCGCCGCTGCCGCCGCCGCCGCCCATGTCCCCCTCGTGGAGCGAGCGCTCGGTGTCCCCGCTGCGTCCAGAGCTTGAGGCGCGGGCCCCCAGCCGCCAGCTGCAAGCGCTCTTGGCTCGAAACATCATTAACGCGGCCCGGCGCAAGAGCGCCTCCCCGCGGCGGGCGAGTGCGGAGAATCTGCGGCCCTTCCCCCCGCCACGGGCGCCGCCGCCGCCGCCGCCGCGCATGCGCTCACCGCAGCCCGCCCGCTCGGGCCCGGGAGCAGCTTCAGGGTCCACGTTTGCCCCCATCGCGCGGAGCCCGCTGCCCGCCGGGCCCTCTCCCTGCACCAGCCCTAGGAGCCCACTGCCCGCGCCGCCCAGACCCTTCCCCAACCGCCGCTCGCCCACGGACTCCGACGTGTCCCTCGACTCCGAGGACTCCGGGGCTAAGTCGCCCGGCATCCTCGGCTACAACATCTGTCCCCGCGGGTGGAACGGCAGCCTGAGGCTAAAGCGTGGCAGCCTCCCCACCGAGGCTTCTTGCACCACTTAAATGCTGCCCCTTGCCCCCACCCCGAGCGAGCCGCGCCGGATGAGCCGCCGGGCCGGGGGGGGGGGACCCCAGCACCACATCCCCAAGAGTTTTGGCCTGGGCTTGAAGGTGGAGTAGGGACCTAAGCTTGGGTTATAGCCCTTGCACTAGCATTGAGTCACTGTGTGGCCCTGGGCAAGACCCTTCCTTTCTCTGACCCTCAGCTTTCCCATCTGTTTAATGGGACTTTGGCCAAGGCACTCCCCAAGCATCTAAATCCTACCCCCATCCCCATCAATGTACACCAACACCCACCTAATAGTGCCTTGGAAAGGCAGGGTAGGGCATATATGGATCCCTAGATTTGCTGGGTTCCTGGGTTCCAGACCCCTCCTCTCTGCTCCCCTGGCTTTGCTCTCTGGAGTCTGGTAAATGAGGGGTGTGTTCAGAAAAGCCTAGGCCATGTCCCCTGTCCAGGCCCTGACCTGATCATCTGGCTCCTTGGCACCAAGTCCCAGGCAGGAGCAGCTGTTTTCCATCCCTTCCCAGACAGCTCTATTTTTACCATGGTGACCTTTAGATAGGTCTCCCAGGCCAGCTCAAGGTGCCTCCCTGGCCTCTCTGGAGAGAGGAGGTGGGAAGATTCCCCCGGGCCCTGCTCAAGCTACTTTCTCTTCTACCCAGCTCAGGCTGTCCAGGGCATCTTATCTTCAGCCAGAGAAGAGAGCTGTGAGATGACGGTTTCCCCACAGGCCCACGGCTCAGCCCTCTAGGTCTCCTATAAGTGCCTTCAACCCATCTCTCCTTTCTGAGCCCTTTCATGGCAGATTCTGGGCTCAGACCTGAGCTGGAGAGAAAAGGTGACAACGAGCTACCCTGTGGCTTTACCTGATGGCCTTCGAGTTTGGGGTTGCCTCTTTGGAAAGAGGTTGACTAAGGGTTCCTTGTTATGGCAGGTATGCAAGCTGTGGCCTGACCAGGATGCAATAGACAGGGTTCTGGTAGGGGAAGGAATGAGCTCAGAACACCTCTGAGGGCTCTTCCATGAAAGGCATTCCATAGTACTGGGAAGGAGGTGGAGGACTGGCTAGGCTTGAGCTGAGGGGCAGATGAGCTTGGGTGGGTGAGTGAGGGCTTTTGGCCAGGTTCTGCTTGTGTTTTTGGTCCCCTAGGAAGTGTCCCATTCTTCAGTTTCAAGCCCCAGCCCAGTGTCCATATCATGCCCAAATGAGTGGTACTGTCCTGCCCCATCTCTTTCTCATTGCACTCTGGCTGGCCTGGCTAGTGCCTGGTGCCCAGTGACCCTGGGGAGCCTAACCACAAGCCCTAGCAGAGTTTAGAGCCCACAGTCCTCTAAGTATTGGTGGCTTTAATTCCAATCTCCAGGAGGAGCATGGGGAAGAATGTGGCTTTGATTTCCATAGGTTCCAGAGTTGACTGGTGATGCCCTCTAGAGGTTCAGACTGTCTTCAGGATGCTCTGGCTGGGGGAATGGGGGGGAGGGGTCTGGAACCACAGTAGTTGAGGATCAAAGTTATGTAGAGGAAAGGATGCCAGGAAGTTGCTCAAGGTTAGGGACAGTGTGTGATTTGGGATTAGGAGTAGACTTACCTAACCCTTAGGGTGATATTAGACCTGGAATCCCCAAGTGACCCTGGGGAAAGCTGAGCTTTTAGGGTGGGAAGAGGGTGCTTTGAAATAAAGGAATGATCCCAAAGGGTCCCTAGGGCCTAAGGATTTGGAATACAGGCCCTGTGGATGGGAAGAGGAGAGGGTGCTCCTGCTGGGTCACGGATGAGTGACTCCATTTATCATAGCCCCCACCTGCAGCAGGGTCCTTTGTAGCATGGGAAGCTGGGGCTGAGAGGCTCTTCCAGAGACGAGACACTATCTGGCTTCTGGCTGGTGCACAGAGGAGCCACTTGACCTGCATTTCCCCTAAAAAGCCAGCAGGAGGCAGCCTGGGGAAGCTGCAGTTCTGCCTCTGTTCTCTCTTCATCACTGCCTTCTCCCCCATCCATTCCTCTTACCCACTAGGGCTTACCTGTGACCTGCCTCTAGACTCCTGTAGAATTCAGCTCTGGCCCTCAATAAATGCTTCCTGCATCCTTCCACCTCATATCATTTTCAGCTGTGTCTGAAGCCCTTCCCTTTTTCCCAACCATGGAATAGTCTGTGAGGCTCTGGGTGGGTGGGAATGTTTTTGAGACACGAGATAGGAGCTTGGAAAAGAGCAGCCCATGAGGAGAGATGGGAACAATGGAGAAACGTGGGATCAAAAGGAAGTCCCTGGGTTTAAGTCCTTATCCTGTCATCAACTAGCCAGTTGTCCCTGGGTAAGCCTACTCCAGGCCACAGTTTCCTTACTTACCTGTGTAATGAGGGAGTTGGCCTAGGTGATGCTTCCGGGGTGGTACTTCCCAGGCCTGGCCTCAGGGCATTGTCACTGCAGGGTAACAATGTTGCTGCCCGGTGCTCTGGGGCTCCTTCTGCAGGGCAGGGCAGGGCTCCAGGTCAGCAGGAGGACATGAGAGCTCAGGCAATCCTCATGAGGTCAGAACCCAACCATCGGAATTCCTTCTCTCCTGATGGGGCCATCATTTGCCCAGAGAAGAGGAATTGGGGTCCCACTCCCAGGTGAGACCAGGCCTGCCCTGGGAACATCCTTGGGTAGAAGAACCTGAGGGGAAGCCCACAGCAGAAGTCAGGCTTCAATCCTGAGAAAGTGTCAAAGATCCACCTTGGGCCATCTGTACCCACACACAGATACAGGTGCCCCAACCCAGGGCCAGGGTGCCCTTGCTGATTCCACCCTTCCCCAGGAGCTGTGGGGTGTGTGCCTCTGCCCTGGTCTTTAGCCAGAACTCCTGAGCACAGTATTCTACTGCCTACTGGTAATCTCATCCCAGACCAGGGCACCTCAAATCAAGTCATCCCAAACTGAAATCAGCATGTCCATTCTGTCTCCCAAACTGTTTCTTCCCCCTTAGCCACCCAAGCCAAAAACCTGGGAGGTGTCATTGACTCTTCCATTCCCTTACCTCCTACATCCCATCCAACCTCTCACCAACACCTGGTGATTCTCCAAATACCCCTCCAATCCTTCTCCTCCTCTCCATCTCCTCTGTCATTGCCCTAGTCCAGCCACCTGGTCAGTCATGTCTCACCTGGCTATGGTGAAGTCCTCCCCTCTAGTCCCATCTCCAGTCTTGCCCTCTCCAATCCATTTCCCACACGGCAGCTAGATATATCTTTGGAAAATGCCAGTCTGTCTACTCCATCCCGCTCTCCTAAACTCTTCAATAGTTCCTCTTTGCCCTTTCTAAAGCAACGTTTCCTTTTGAAAAGCCTGCTGTGATCTGGCCCTGGCCTCCCCTCTCGCCTCCTCTCTTACCACTGCTCCACACCCACCCTAGCTCCAAGTCTAGGGTCTACTGGATGTGTCCTCTGTCCTTGCCTGCAGTGCCCTTGCCTCTTCTCTATCCAGTGAGCTCCCACTCATCCTTCAAGGTCCAACTCAATGTCTCCTCCTCTGGGAAGTCTGCCCCAAGACCCGGGCTGGGTTGGCGACACCCTCCCCTGAGCTTTCCCAGGGCATGTCCCATGATGCGCCGCAAAAGCTTGTTTATTGGTATGACTCTGGCTTGGCTGAGCTCCTTGAGAACAGAGGCCTGCCTTATTTATTTTTGGTCTGTAAAGACAAGCCCTAAGAATGTGAGAAGGTAGAGGGAGGGAGGGAGAAAGGAAGGAAAGAGTAAGTCAAGCAAAGATATTGGGGGACAATTCATCTATTCATCCATCCGTCCATCCATCCATCCACTCAACAAATATTTATTGAATTCCTACCAGGCACCACTCTAGGCACTAAGGATCCAACAGTTAACAAACTGAAATGAGTAGCAACTGACTGCATTTCCGGGTGTGTATCAGTGTGTGTGTGTGTGTGTGTGTACATGTACACAGGCCTTTCTATCTGCAAGGGCCCGCTGCCGGGGCACCTGTCTTCCCTAGGGCCTAGTGCTCTTAGCATCTGTCCCCGGCTCCTGTTGCAGCCTGAAATAAGGCTGTGACCCACGGCAGGGCTGGGAGGATCCTTGTCAGCTGAGGCCAGAGCTGACTGCAGGGCACACGCCACTCGCTGACCACTGACCACCGACCGCTGACACAAACACCGACCACTCTCAGCTTCCAGACAGAAGTGTTGACCTCGAGGGTCTGGCATTCCCTCCTGACCCCTGTGGTCCCATCCCTGCAGGTACCAGGATCCCAGGGGAGCTCGGGGAGCTGCGGGGAGAGGGGAGAGGAGACAAGCCAACTCCTGCAGAGGATGTGGGGAGTAGGGACATGGAAGCCTAGACCCTGGGCTGAGGAGAGAGAGTCTAAGCTCTAAGTTGCTCTAGGTTAAGTGGGGAGGGGTGCCGCAGGTTAAAGGTAGGTAATGGCTCTGCTCAGGACTACAAGATCCTTCGGAAATAAATGAAAGTAGCTTTCTTGACTGTAAAATGAGGGTCCCTGCCCAGTGTCAGTGAATTTATCAAGAAATGAGATCAGTGTACTGTGGAATCCTAAATGGCCGCAGTCAGGGCAGTTCAGTCACCGCATGATCCTCACCCCAGGTGCCTGCAGACACACCTGTGTTTGCACACACCTTTAGGGGTGTGTGTCTGCCCTGAAGCCCATCCAGGGATCTGCATGATCTAGCCCAGGCCCAGAAGGCAAACTGAGGCACAGAGTAGGAGAGCAACTTGCTCACAGTCGCAGAGCAAGTCAGGGACAGTGATTAGACTCCAGGTCATCCAGCTCAGCGCCCACTGACCCTGGGCGGCGGGGTGTGGGTGAGGGTACCGATGCAGGAAGATTGTTTTTCTAAAAGAAGCATAAAGAAACCTGGAGGGAAAGGGGCGGGACCCAGGGTCCAGCATTCAGTCATGGAGCTCACAGGCTCTGCCCTTTCTCCTAGTGGCAAGTTAGGGAATCTGCATTTGGGACCTGCAGGGTTTCTCTGGGACTCTGGACCTCATTTTATGTGTAAATCTCCTCCAAGATTACTGGAAAGTGCCACGAGATGCAAATGGAACTAGGGATGAGGGAGAGGAGCATCACACAGCTTGGTCCAGGGATGGGAAGGAGAGGAAAGGATGGCGATGGTGTGCTCAGCTTTGTCCACCTGCTCCTGTGAGCCTCGGGGCCATGAACAGGGGACAGAAGGGCCTCGCAGACCCAGTGGAGCTCCAGCCCAGCCCCTTCCCTTTCCCTCTGTCAGCCTCTGATTAGAGCTCTCCTGGGTCAGTAGCTGACGAAACAGTGCCCGAGAGGTCCCCACCACCCCACTCCTGATGTCCCTGCATCTGCTACCCCTCCACTCAGGATATGAGGCCCAAGAAAAGACCCTGGAGACCACCCCCCAAAGAGAAGGAGCTTCCTTAGCAACATGGCACCTCGAGTACCTCACTACCCCACCCTGGGCCGCGGTCTCCTCCTCAGTACAGAGACCCCCAAGGCCCTTCCAGCTCACATAGACCTTGCTTGAGACTGCGGGATGGAACCAGGGTGGTGCAGAGCTGGGGCTGGATGGACCAGGGGCTTGGAGGAGGGTGGGTAGGTGGACGATGGGGGATGGAGGCAGCCTGGCTCATTCGCAGGAGTCTCTCCTTCGCAGGATGATTCCCAAGGAACAGAAGGGGCCAGTGATGGCTGCCATGGGGGATCTTGCAGGACCAGGTAAGGTGGGCCCAGCCCTGTGCTTTCCTCAAATGCCATCATCTCAGACCAGCCACTCAGTCCTGCTGGCCCCGGGCCTGGGCAAACAAATGTGAGTTCCAGGCCAGCACTGAGGGAGCGCCTGTGGAATGGAATCTGCCACCTTGGCTGGGAAGCCTCCTGAGGCATTAGGAGGGGCCTTAATGTCCACAGACCTAGGTTGGGCGTCCCAGGCTGAGCACGGGCCCTAAAATGGCGCTGGCCTGGGCCCCAGCTGAGTCCTCACCTCAGCCTGAAACTGAGTCCTGAGAGCTCTGGCCCCAGACCAAGCCCTCACTGTGGCCACAGGCTCCCCACACATTTGCCCTTGCTAATTGTGACTGGGGTCTCCCTGCGGCCTGGAGGATGGCTCAGGGCAGACCAGGACCACGGCTAGGGACAAAGGGTGGGGCGAGCGGGGCAGGGTGTCAAGAATGAGCTACCCAATTCGACTCAGAACGTTTTACCTAAAAGCCTACTCATCTAATGAAGAAATCATCTAAAACTCATGTGGGGGAGGCGGCTGTGGCTCAATCAGTGGGGCTCCCGTTTGCCATGTGGGAGGCCCTGGGTTCGGTTCCCGGGCCTCCTGGTGGGGGCGGGGGTGGGGGTGGGGGTGGGCCCGCCTGCACGGCGTGGTTGGCTGGCCCAGCGAGCACGAGCAGCAGGGGGGGGATAAATGAATAAATAAATAAAATCTTTAAAAAAATAAAAAATAAAAAAAATAAAACTCATGTGGGTCTTTGAGGAAGAGCTCATCCTGAGGACTCTCCGCATAATTTTGGAGTCTGTTTATTTGACCTACTTCAGAACATTTCAAGTATTTTTAAAATTAATTCAACTAAGTCAGGGCTCTCAAACTTCAGTGTGAATCGTAGTGACTTGGTGATGATCATTAAAAATGCAGATTCCCGGGATCCACCTTCAGTGATTCCAAGGCAGGTGGGCAGTGCACTGACTTTGCATAGACACTGCCTAAGGGAACTTCTGCCGCTTTGCCTCCTTCAGGGCTCTAAGAAGTATTTAATCACGTTATATGTGTCCTTGTTCGGATCTGTTTTTTCTGTTCTTGCCTTCTTTTGTTGGGTGTCAAATTTCTTTTTGGTTTCCCATAATTTTGTGCACTGAAACAGACAAACTTTGTGAGGTATCGATGCTCCAGCTGGAAGAGGCAGACTCTGCAGTCTCTTGTCTAAAATCTAAATAATTAATGAATTACAGAACCCAAAATATTGACACACATCACTTGTCTGACTTGAAGCATATGTTTTCTATTATTGCTAGAGTATTAATTACAGACAATTTTGAAACTAAAGAAAAGTAGAAAGGAAAAAAATCACATGTTCTCACCATCTAAAGACAGCCGTTGTAAAGTATAAATAATAAAATCGTTATTGCATGCTTACTCTGTGTCAGATACTGTGCTGAGTGTTTATGCCTTATGTCATTGTCTCACAACAACCCACAAGTAAGTTAAATATTATTATCCATTCCCATTTTGCAGATGAAAAAACTGAGACTCAGAGGAATTAGGTGGTCACAATTTTGGTGGGTGGAAGAGCTGGGATTTGACTTCAGGTGTCTCTGTTTCCAGACCACTTCTTTGCTATACGGTTATAAAAATAATACATCCATTTTATAAAAATTCAGACTAGACAGACAGGAATGACTTTGAAAGTGAAAGTTTCTTACAATGGAACCATCTGGAGATAACCACTGTTAACATATTTGTGTAAATCTTCTTCTGTTCATATATAAACATATTTATATAAATGCAAAAACACAGGGGCTAAATACTATATGCTGTTTTTTTTTATTTAGCAGCATACCACAGACTTCTTGGCATGCAAATCTGATCCGTAGTACCACTTCCCTCCCCTCAACATACCACTGTTTGGACATATCATAATATATTTAACCAGTCCCTAATGGTGGTTATGAAGGTTTGCCTTAGGTTGGAGTCCTTTGGAGTGGAAGCAGAGGATTCTTGTGCATATGACTTGTTTAGAGAAGCCTTTCAAGAGAAGGGAAGTGAGGGAAGCAGAAAAAGTCAGAGGAAATTGCTAAGCAAGGATGTGGGTTCAGCTGTAGTCCAGGTTTGGTGTGATCCCGTGGGGGGCTCTGTGAATTGCATCACAGAATTCATCCCTTCTGAGGCGAGGGGGACACAGCTGCTTCCATTCGGCTGAGCAATTCTCCGCAGAAGGTAGCAGTTGTGAACAGCCTGTGGGAAAGAGCATCTGTGCAGCATCCACTATAAGACTGACCCCCCATTCTGACAATTAAACCCATATATCTTTGGGCTTGATTGTTCAACTTTTTCCCTAAGAATGAGTGCTCAGAAATGGAATTGGTTTTATTGATGGATTTTTTTTTTTAATATCAAGCTCAGTTCTGGATAGTATTTGAGAATATGATGCAAGGGGACTTTTATTTTGTATTTAGGTACAAATAGTCTTTCATATATTAAAGTATACAATACAGCTTCTTGTTAAAGAAATAGAAAGCAGTGCAAACAATCTGCAGTCTTCCTTTCTACATCCCATAATTGCTCATTGCTTCCTCATGGTATAAACTTGTTCCTCTGTCCATTTTCTTTTTTTTCTTTTTTCCTTTTTTTTTTTGCATTTCAGTAATTTTATTGAAAGGTATGTCCTTTAGTACCAAACATAATGGTAGTTGTTAGGTTACCTCTGCCAACTTAAAATTAACACTGTATTCAATGTTTTCAATGTATTTCCCATTTGGGAAAACTGAAAAGTTATCCACAAACATAGTTTACAAAAGTTAGGTATAATTTTAGGTATTACTGTGGTTCTTTGGTTTACTTTTAATTTTATGTTTATACATAACATGATGTCAAAAGTAAATCAGGGGAAGCGGCTGTGGCTCAATCAGTAGGGCTCCCATTTACCATATGGGAGATCCCAGGTTCGGTTCCCGGGGCCTCCTGGTGAAGGCAGGCCAACCCGCGCGGTGTGGTTAGCTGACCCAGCGAGCACAAGCAGCAAGGGGGGGATAAATGAATAAATAAATAAAATCTTTAAAAAATAAAAAAAATTTTTTTAAAGTAAATCAGAAGTGGTTACAGCTATTCTGGATGGACTCAGACAAACATTTGCACTGAGTGACCGCTTACACCACTTTAATTCTGTAGACCTCTGTACATTCCCTGACTTATATGGGAAATCCTAAACACTACCGATCACAAAGGTGCCTACTTACTTAAGACTTTGTTTTGGCACAGGTATAACTGAAAGCATACTCTCAAAATTCTCAACTAGGGAATGGCAATTTTATCAAAACAGTCCTTAGTAAAAACTTCTATAGTGTTAAATCTAACGTGCATTTGCTTTGGTGGGGTAAAGCAAGTTTTTGGAGTGCTAATTTAATTTATTACAAGAGAGATTAATTTTCTCAATGGGACTAGATTGAGGCAGTAGATTCTGTATAAAAATTTTTATCATGGATATAAATATCACCTGTGTTCTAGAAAAAAATATTAATAATAATGAATTTGCCAGGCTTACCAGGTTTTTTTTCTTTTTCTTTATATAAAATGCCCTCAAATTTAAACATAATTGTCATGTAGCAATAATTCCATATCTCTGGATTTCCTATCACTTGGCATTATGAAACCATATTTACTGCCTAGAATAGTAATCTGTTATGCCTGAAAAGTGCACATGTGAAATGTTGGTTTTTATGTAAACTTCACAATTTAAAAAGCACACTTAAGATGATTTAAGTAGGCTACCATTTTCAATACTACCTAAATATAATATATTGATCCAATATAGATATTTGGATCAATGATAGAAATGAAGATTCAGTTTACCTTCCTAGGCCTGCCATTAGTTTCATGCTTTGATTTGTAGGCTTCTCCGATGAATTCATATTGAAAAATAATTCTACTATAGCATAATATTAAACAGGCAGTTCTCCCAAGTCTGAGAACATCAATGTTAACCTAGTTGTGATGTTTTGAGACTTCACAGCTTAAATCCCTTACTACACTAATGAATCCATAGCTCAGGGTTGTGGAGAGGCTTCAAAGAAGAGACTTTGTTACTGTAATAATCTGATTAAGGAACCGTTTCAGGAATTGTTGGAAGGCAAGTGATTCTATAGTAACTATGCTTCAGCTGCCATGCAGTACACCCAGAAACAATCCATTTCAACTTCTGAACATTTGACTTGGAACACTTGTTTGATGAATATTCAGTTAAACACTTGGATACAAGCTCTTGCCAGAAGACCAAATCTCTGCCATTTATCCTGGAATGTTTCTGAAGACATTCTACTCCTTCTGTTAATTCTACACACTTCTGTGCTTGGATCTCCAATGCAATGACAGACAATGCCAACACAGAAGGCTTAGCTTTAGAAAATATGATCCTGCAGTGGCATGCCTTAAGTTGAGCTTTTAGTCTTTCAAATTTAAGGCTATTTTTCCTTTTCCAACACAATCTTTTCCATTCCAATCAAGTCTGAAACTGTGAACCTATACTGGCTTATACGGATCAAGTCAGTTGCCAGTGGGCTATTCCTTTCCTCTTCAAGTGATTTTTTTTTTTTTTCTTTTTAAGATTTATTTGTTTATTTACTTTATCCATTTTCACACACCTCCACACCCCCACCCCCATTTGCTGTTTTGTGTCCATTAGCTGGGCAATTCTCTGTGTCTGTTTCCTGCCCTCTTTTCTCATCCTTCTCCTCCTGTCTTCTCTGGGATTCTATCCTGGGAGACTCTGATGTGGGAGAGAGGCATTCTGCCACCTGTGCCACCTCCGTTCCTGTTTTTTTCCAGCACATCTTGTCTTGGCTCTCCCGTGTCTCTCTCCTGTTACTTTATCATCTCGCTGCGTGGCTCAGCAGGGCCTGGCATGCCAGCACGCAGGCCCTGGGGGCTCACCCACGCGCCTTCTATATTTTTCTTTATTTTACCAGGAGGTCCCGGGGATCGAACCCAGGTCCCTCCATATGGCAGACGGATGCCCAAGCATTTGAGCCACATCTGCCCCCCTTCAGTTGATTTTTATGGCCAAATAAAAGCAGCTCAATCCAACCCAGTCAAGGTGCTTGGGCTGTACCTTGATGGTGATAGTGGCTCCTCAGCGGTAATTGCCCTCCCCAAGCCTGCTTGCACCTCGCCCCACGATATGAGCTCCTCAGCGGTAATTGCCCTCCCCAAGCCTGCTTGCACCTCGCCCCACGATATGAGCTCTGAGAGGCCTACAAGCTGTGGGGACTCAGGGGCAAGAGGGCTGAGGCCGGGGAGGGAGAGACGTCCTGGGCGGAGGTCTCTGCAGCGCCTCCCAGACAATACTGTCCTCGGTCTGGGTCACCTCGGAGCAGCTGTCCATTTTCTTTTGAACCCACTAAGCAGGACTCTCACTGCTAATATTTAGTGTGTCTTCCTGCAGATTTTTTTAAACAAATCAATTTTATTAATACATATTAAAAAAGCATACAATTCATGCAAAGTGTACAATCGATGGTATTTGCTATAATCACATAGTTGTGCGTTCATCACTTCAATCATTATTACAGCATGGAAACTGTTTTTTTTTTTTAAAGATTTTTTATTTATTTATTCATTTATCCCCCACTTGCTGCCGCCGCAACCCGGGGCCTCCCATATGGTAAACGGGAGCCCTACTGATTGAGCCACAGCCGCTTCGCGGAAACTGCTTTTTAAAGCAAGTACTTGGGAAGCGGCTGTGGCTCAATCAGTAGGGCTCCCGTTTACCATGTGGGAGGCCCCAGGTTCGGTTCCCAGGGCCTCCTGGTGAAGGCAAGCCCGCCCGCACGTCGTGGTTAGCTGACCCAGCGAGCACAAGCAGCAAGGGGGGGATAAATGAATAAATAAATAAAATCTTTAAAAAAATAAAATAAAATAAAGCAAGTACTTGTTCACTGACAAGAGCCTTGTCCTGTCTGAGCGCCCGCATTGAGTGGGGGTGGACTGGGTAGCATAGAGTAAATGGTGACTTACAGGGACAGTTCCCTGGAGCCTTTTTCAATCCGGTTCTGCAAGAGAGTTAAGTCCTAATGCCCCCAGGCGCCCATTGTATGTGACAAATTAACTTCTCTCCCATGCATCTAGATAAATAAGTTTAAAAAGTCCCAATCTCCCAAGGAATTAACTTCTCTCCTTTGTATCTAGAGAGGTGCTAGTTAAGTACCAACCTTGGGAACACTGAGAAAAAAATCATTCCAATCATTTTCTGTGTGCTATGCTTCCAAGGACCTGAAGATTTTTTAATGCACACACAAGCATATTTATTTTTTAAATATATAAATGGGATCTTAGGATACATCTTTTTCTGAAATTTGCTTTTTTTTTTTTTTTTTCACTTTACCAACAGCGGATTTCTTTCTGGTGCTAGCATATAGAAGGTGCCTATGCTCTATAATATTTGTTGAAAGAATGAATACAATTCAACCTCCTTTTTTTTTTCAAGGCTGCTTAGTATTCCATTGTACAGAATGAGTCAGAGCCCTTGATGGGCCCTCGTATGTGCCTGGTAACCACATCCATTTCCCTTGTCCATTCACTCTCACATACTGCTCTCCTAGATGACTTGGTCAACCCTCCTCATCTTCCCTCCAGCCTCCAATACCTCACCACTCCTTCCTCATCTTCATTCTCAGCTAATGACCTTGTTTCTTATTTCATTGAGAAAAATGAAGTAACCAAAAGAGCACTTCTGCACACCCCCCTCTGCCATATCTGTTCACTTGCTTGCTGTTTGCAGTTTTCTGTTTTTCTTCCTGATATGTTGGGTGAACTCATCAGGAGTTCAGACAGGTTGACACCTCCTAGCTGTGCACTGGATGCTCCCCCCACCCCACCACCAGTCAGGTGGAATTGAGCAATTCTCACCTCTCTCTACTGCTTTGTTAATTTTTCCCATCTGCTTACATATTATGCTGTTATTTTTTCCTCTTAAAACAAAACAAAACAAAATCCTCTTGATTGCACAGCTGCCTCCAGCTGTGGTACTTTAGAAGCCAACTCCTCCAAGGAGTTGTCTATACTTCATTTCCATCCTCTTTTTCTCTCTTTTTAACATTTTATTACTAATGTTTATTACTACAAGTTCCAAGAAACACCAAAGTAGAGAGAACATGGCCCATGGCCCCCTTTTATTTTTGGATCATTTCCAAGCAAATCCCAAAGAACATGTCATTTCATCCCCAAAATAGTTCAGAATGCATCAAAAAAAGGACATTTCCTCATGACCATACGGATATTAGCACACCAAACATAAGTATCAATAACTATTTAGTACTATCAAATAGTCCCATATTTAACTTTCTCCAATTTCTATACAGTGTCTTTTTACAGTTGCTTTGTTTTCATCAGGATCCAGACAAGGACCATTGTTTTTATTTAGTTGTTAAGTGTCCTTTAATCTTAAACAGTTCCCCCTCTCCCTTTCCACATCATTAACTTGTCTGAAGAAACCAGGCCAGTTGCCCTATAGAATGCCCTGCATTCTGGATTTGGCTCATTGCTTGCATGTGGTGTGGTGAAACTTGTTCCTCTGTCCATTTTCTTTCGAACGCACTCTAATCACACTTTCACACCCAAATACTCCACAGACACTGCTCTTGTGAATATTGCCAATGGCCTCATGTTACTAAATATAATATTCAATTTTCAGCCATCATCTTACTTGACAGATAAGTGACATTTGACTCATGCCATCTTCCCTGAAATGCTTTCATCTGGTTTCCAGGTCTTTACCCTCCTCTGATTTCCTTCTGCCCAGACTCCTAGGCTGGCTCCTTCCTCATGTGCTCAGTCTAAATGTTGGAGGGCTCAGTGTTTGAACCTCTTCTATATGTCTTCTCACTTACTTGGTGATCTCATCCAGGTTCCCAGATTAAAATACTATTTATGGACCCATGATGCCCCAATTTTTATCTCCATATCAGTTCTCCTCCATGAATACCTGGCTCATATTCAACTCCCTCCTCAGCATCTCCACTCGGTGGTAAACAAGGCTCCTCAAACTTAATATGCCCAATTTTGGAGACAATTAGAGGAATTTGAATATGGACTAGATATTAGTTCAAACAAAATTTGTTTACTTGTAAAGACAGAGATCATTAATTGATATAAAAACAAGTTACAAAGCATGTATGCCATGGTTTCATTTTAGTTAAACACTCATATGATTCTTCTGTGGTGATGAAAAAGTTTTGAAACTCGAGAGATGGTAGTTGCACAACATTGTAAATGTACTAAATGCCAAAGGATTGTGCAATTCAAAATGGTTAATTGTATGTTATGTGAATTTCACCTCAAAAAATAAACTCATATATGAATATATAGCTCTTGGAAAAGATATGAAAGGATATACACTAAGGTGTGAATGGCAGTATTCTCTGGGTATTTTTATTTTCCTTTTTTCCTTATCTGTATTTTCTAACTATCTACAATGCACAACTATGCTGTTTTTATAATAAAAATGCTATTTTAAAATTAAAAGAGCACATATCTAAGACCAGACTCCTGATCTTTCCCCAAATCTCCTCCCCAAGCCCTTCCCATCTCAGCAAGTGGCTGCTCCATCTTTCCAGTGGCTCAGGGCAGAAACCTTGCAGTCATCCTCAACTCCTCTCTCTCCTACCTCCCATACCCATGGCTTGCCTTTAAAAGACAGCTAGGAGCTGGGCATTGCTCACTGTCTCCACCACTATAGGCAAACAAATGCATAGGAAATTCATGGACTAAATGTAAATGGCCACTGAACTTCTGACCAGTGCTCAACCTTACTGAGCATCAAAAATGTGCAAGTTAAACTCTGAGGTATCATTTCTGTCCATCAGGTAAGCAAAGGTTCCAAAGAATGACAATATCCAGTGTCGGCAAATGTGGAAACAGGCATTCCCATACACAATGCACGATGCTGTGAGGTGGTGCCTGCTCCGGGGTTGGCTTCTAAGAGCTTGCTCTGGCCTCTCCCGGCAGTCCCTTCCCTGGACCTGGGCAAGAAGCTGAGTGTGCCCCAGGACTTGATGATGGAGGAGCTGTCACTGCACAACAACCGAGGCTCCCTCCTCTTCCAGAAGAGGCAGCGCCGCGTGCAGAGGTTCACCTTTGAGTTTGCAGCCAGCCAGCGTGTGGTGAGTAGGCCCCCATTGTGCTCATGGGGAAACTGAGGCTGAGAGTGCCAGCGGTTAGCCTAAAGTCACCCATCAAGCCAGGCTGAGCACTCCTAGCCCTGGCGTGTCCCTCAGTCTCCACTGGGTAAGGTTGTGACAGTGTCATCAGACTAAGCCTCTGTCTTGCTGTGTGATAACAGAAGTTTTCTCTCTCTAGGCAGCTTTGCCCAAATACAAAACTTAAAGTGGACTGGGTGGGATGAACTGTTGGGTGAAGGGGCTCTGGCTCACACAAAAAGTGTTGAAGAATATTCATATTCTCTGGGATGAATTTGCAGCGAGCAGTATTTAGGTTAGACTTGAGCCAAGATGGAAAACACAGAATCTTTTTCTCTTCTTCCCACTGAAAGAAGAAAAAGGCCATGGAACAGTCTGGTGGTAGAGAAAGGAAGGCAGCAGGCAGTCTGAGGTCCTCATGAAGTCGGGAGCGTTCCATCCACCTACTCTGCTCCTTTTCTTTTTTTTTTTTTTTTTTTTTTTTTACCGGGAGGTCCCGGGTATCGAACCCGGGTCCCTCCATATGGGAGACCGACGCCCAACCATTTGAGCCACATCCGTCCCCTCTGCTCCTTTTCTGAGCTAAACAGGAAGCAACTGAGAGGAGGTGATGAGGCAGAATAAATAAAGAAGACAAAACATCTACCTTTGTTCTGTGCTGAACATAGCTATAGCTAAGTGTTTTATATGTATTATCCCATAAATGCTTTTAGAGCCCTGTGGGTTATATATCATCATCCCCATTTTATAGAGAAGGAAACTGAGGCTCAAGGAGGTTAACTATCTTGCCCAGGGTCAATATTACAGTAACAACTAACGTCTATGGAGTATTTTTCTGTCTCAGATGCTGGGTTTAGTGCTCTACGTTATTCACTCATCCTCCCCAAAAGATTATGCCTTTTTATTTATTTATTTATTTTGGCGGGGACGGCTGGAGGGGGATGGTACCCTGACCCCTTGTCCCGCTGAGCTGCCCTATGGTTTACTTCCTTCCTCCTCTCCCAGACCGTGGTCGGAAGCGTCAAGGGAAAGGAGACTGGAACAGAGGAGCAGAGGACGGTAAGCGTGGAGGGAGGCCCACGGGAGGAGGAGCTTGGGGAAAGGGCCAGGGCCGCTCGAATGGGGCCGTCTGCCGCCTCTAAGCGTCCACCCCTATGCCCAGGTTGTCAACGGCCCCGAGGCACACGAGAACTACCGCTCGGAACTCCACGTCTTCCCGGGCCCGCCAGGGGGCCCGGAGGACGCCCGCCGCGCAGCCGCCCGGGAGGAGCGCGCCCACAGTCCTAGCGCCCTGGCACCGGGTGAGTGGCCTCCCGGGTGCCGGGGTCAGACTTGCGGGCGGGGAGCATAGGCGTCCTCCACTGCTGGGCAGGAAGAAATCTCAGAGAGCGTCTAGTCCATCCTGCCTCCCCAACACTTACACGGAACACTGAAGCCCAGAGAGGCACAGTCGCGCCACCAAGGTCACACAGCGCGTCAGAATTGAGCCAAGACTAGAAACCACGCTCGGAACTCCCAGTTCCTCTTCTTCAGTCGTCCTCCAGTTTTCTGGAATGAGGAAGGGTCCCCTTTGCTGGCCAACTTTGGCGTCACATCTCCCCACTCACCTCTTTCCTAGGTGGGGATGGGAGTGGGGGCTGAGGGAGAAAGGAGCGGAGGCCCCCCCTCCCGCCAGCCTCCAATGCGTCCTGCTTCACCTCCAGGCTACGCAGAGCCCCTGAAGGGCGTCCCGCCGGAAAAGTTCAACCACACAGCCATCCCCAAGGGCTACTGCTGCCCGTGGCAGGAGTTCAGCAGCTACCGGAACTACCACAGCGACCGCAGAAGTCACACCCCGAGCCTCGCTGAGTACCGCAATTTCAACAAGTAAGGCGGGACCGGGCAGGTGGGGAAGAGAGCAGGAGGGTGCGCAGGGAGCCAATTAGAACCACAGCAGTAGCCTGCATCCACCGAGCACTTTCCACATGCCAGGCTCAATCCTGAACAGGTTATATATATTTATTGACCTCTTGCTAGAACAGTGCCTCAGCACACTGTAGGTGCTCAATAGATGTATGCAGAATGAATGCATGAATGTGCCACACATTATTATGGATCTTTGCCGCAGGGATCCAGGGTGTAAGAAGTACTACAGTTTTTCCTGTTTTGCAGATGAAGAGATTGAGGCTCAGGAATATCAAACAACTTGTCCAAAGTCACAAAGTAAGGAAGCAGCAGCAGGGCTGGGATTCAAGTCTAGGTCTGTGTGCCTCCGGAGCCCAGTTTCTTGGGCTCACTGCCACATGCACCTCTTTAATGGACATCAGGTTCCTGTCCTTCCTTGGGTGGGGCCCCCATATCTCAGCAGTCCGAGGCCAGTGCAGGCTTTTCCTCACTTTTATCAATGGCCTGGAAGAGGCTGGAAGGTGGCTTTGGGGCTGCTCCAAAGTGGGGAGTGGCAGTGAAACGCTGGATGCCAGAGCTGAGAGCCACAGAGGAGTGGCTTGTCCTGGTTTAGAGTGTTGGTCCTTAACATAGGCTCAGATGCAGACTCCATGCCTGGCTGTGTGACTTTGGGCAAGTGACAACCCCTAAGCCTCCATTTCCCCACCTGTGAAATGGGGCTAGTATAGCACCCACTTCATAGGATTGTTGTGAGGATGACAGGAGACGCCACCATTTCTGGCAAGTAGTAAGCTCCCATTTATTATTATTATTAGCTATTAATATTAGCTATTATTATTAACTTTTCACAGACTGAAATCATGGTGGAAAAAGCTAATAGGGGAGAATTTGAAAGGATAAATTTAACATTCTACCCTGGTAGCCTAAAGACAAACCACAGGAATCAAGAGAGGGGCTTGGCACTGGAGAAAAGCCCTGGGGTGGGGGATACATTTCAACCGCATCTCACTTCCTCATGCTGCTGCTGTTTCTAAAAATGTTCCTCTGGCTTGGACTGCATTCAGTGAGGAGGAGGGTCCCGAGAGAGGAGGCCAGAGTCTAGCTCTCTGGCACCTGCTCAGACCACACATAGAGACTATGTCTGTCAGACAGACAGACAGATGGCTAGGCCTAGAGACCAGGTGCTAGTAGAAGGGCTGAAGAACTGGACTGGTCAGCCTTGAGAAGAAATGGCTCAGGAGAGACATGGCCAAATGACCAGGGAGGCCCAGATGGGAAGAATTGGGCCCAGCCGGCAACGTGCAAGCCACGAGCCATGGCAGACATTCGGGAGGTCCTGGCCAGGCAGGACTGCCCTCTTTCTCCTGGGGCCCTCAGACCCCATCTGCCCAGTGATTTGAAACCCACAGCAGACGTTCTGTCCTGGCGATCAGCTTCCAGACTGGCCAGCTCAGGCCCCAGCTCCCATCCAGCTCACACCTCACGTATGACAGGCTGAGGCACATTGCCACCAGCAGAAGGAGGGTTTTAGGGAACCCTAGCACAGACCCCTTTTGGGGCAACTGAGGCATAGAGAGGAAGAACGGCAGTACCGGGGGCCTAGATGGGCTCAGAATCCAGGGCTCTGGGCTCCCAGGCAGGGGCCAAATGTGAGGCCTGCTTGGCTTGCAAACTGCCCAGCGTGTTCCTGTGGGGTCTGGCTGTTGCTGCCAAAGCCGGGGTGGTCCAGGCAGGATGCTTTCCTGGCTGGAACCCAGGCCCTGGCCCAAGGTTTGTCTTTCTGTCCCAGGAGCAAGCACTCCCCTCTTCCCACTGCCCCCAGGCTGTGGGGATAACAATGCTTTTTATTTTTATTAAAATCTACAAATCATTTTTAAATTGCGTAAGTATATTCTCTTTTTAAAAAGATCTGGCAATTACAGAAAAAAAAAGTTGGGCACCTTTGTCCATCATCCTCCAATCCCATTTCCCTCCCCAGAGGTAACCCTGTTGTCAGTGGCTATGCATGTTCTCAGAACTTTTGGAAGGGACAGCTATACACCTAAAGGGGATGTGGCATTGTTTTGTGTGTATGTGTGTGTTTTAATATTTTGCATTTCATTCTGTTAACTAGCTTTTTTTAAACTCAACATTATGGTTTTGAAATCTACCCTATTTGACACATATAGATCTAGTTCATTCCTTTTAAACTGCCATACGGTATTCTGTCATGTGAACACACTACATTTGTCTTGCCCATTCCTCTGCTGAGGGACTTATGGGTTGTTTCTAGTTCATTGCTAGTGCCATGCTCACACCTGCCTCCTCCTCTGTATGTGCACGTTTTCCTGAGCTATACGCCTAGAGGTGGAGTTGCTTTGCTGGATCGGAGGGTTTCCACATTTTCAGGCTAAAAATTCCTGCCAAAACTGATAGCAAAACATGTGAACATAATTAACAACGCTGAATTATATGTGTAAAGGTAGTTAAAAGGAGAAATATTAGGTTGTACATGTTACTAGAATAAATTTTTTTTTAGAATGGGGACTGTACAATATAGTGAACCCTATTGTAAATGCTGGACTATAGATAACAGTACAATTATAAAAATGTTCTTTCATGAACAGTAACAAATGTACCTTGCTAATGCAAGGTGTTAATAATAGTGGTATATGGAAACTCTGCATGTTTTTTCTGTAAACTTACTTCTATAACTTTAAAAAAATGTTTTTAAAGAAATTGCCCAAAACAAAACAAAACAAAACAAAATCCTGCCAAATTGTCCTCTAAGCAGCACGTTTACTCTCTAGTAGTTTTCTAGGGCTAGTAGAACAAATGACCACAAACAACGTGACTTAAAACAACAGAAATTTGTTCTCTCGTGGTTCTGGAGCTTAGAAGTCCAAAATCAAGGTTCAGCAGGGCCGGGCTCCCTCCAAGGGCTTGGGGGAAGAATCCTTTCCTGTCTCTTCCTTGCCTCTTCCTCACTCCTTGGTTTATGGCAGCTTAACTCTCCACCTCTGGGGTCATATGACCTTCTTGACCCTGAGTGTCTCAGTGTCTCTTCCTATGAGGATACCAGTGTTGGGATTTAGGGTCCACCCTAATCAGGATGACCTCATCTTAACTAATTACATTTGCAAAGACCCTATTTCCAAATAGGGTCACATTCTGAGACTTCAGTGGACATGAATTTTGGAGGACACTATTCAGCCTGATATAGTCTCAGATACGCAATAGGTGAGTGAAACTTGCCCCCACCACCACACCAACTTTGCTCCGTTATCAAATTCTTTCATTTGCCAGTCTAATGGGTGAGAAGTGGCATGGCCCTGTTGAAACTTGTATTTCCTTGGTTCTCAATGCTTTTTCTAATCCTCCCTTCTCTCTCCATGACAAGTACAAGGCGAAACTCTACCTTCCAACTCTACTCCCTTCTGGGGCTTCTTTAGGGGGTGTAGAGTTCTGCCTAGGACAATCCAGTTGTAACTGAAGATTTCAGTCCTATTCCTAAGCAACAAGCCATGCCCATTAGGGCCATTCTTGGGAATTGGCAGAGCTGGAGAAACCTGTCGAAGGTAGTACAAAACCTTGCTGTGAAGAACAGGAAACAGACAGAGTGGCAGGGAAGGGGCCACATATGGTGACCCACTTGTCAGTATTCTGCCATCCCCTTCCCACACAGCTCACCTCTTCTTCTGCTCTTCTTTCCCCAGGACCCCAGTACCCTTTGGAGTTCCCCTCTTTGGGGAGGCCATCCCCAGAGCAAACACCCCCTTCATCCCGGACCCCCCCAGTGGCTTGGAACTCCTCCGCCGCAGACCCAACTTCAACAGAGTGGCCCAGGGCTGGGTCCAAAACCTCCCAGAGTCTGAGGATTTGTAGCCCCAGCCTGAAGTGTCAATTCCCCAATCTTGAGATTCAGGGAACACCTGGAGCCAAGCCTTGCGGACAGGACTTCACGGTTTACAAAGGGCCTTCACACACAAAGCCTCATTGCAAATTGTCTCAAAGGTCATGAAGTTCAGTAGTCCCCAGCAGTGTCTATGCTTCAGAATCACCTGGGGATGTTGTTTCAAACACGGATTTCTGGCCTGCCCTAGACCTGCAGCATCAGAATCTCCCAGGTTGGAGAGTCTATATTAGTAAACAATACTCCCAGGTGATTCCAGGGTAACTTGTCCATCGTTTGTGCCTTTAGGAATCCAAACCACTGATGGAATCCACCCCATGCCTCCTCTCCTGCCCACCCCAGTACTCCAGCTTCTTCTTCTCCAATAATGGAGCTAACTGGCAGCCTGTCCACCTTGGCATAACTTTGATAA
This sequence comes from Tolypeutes matacus, assembly GCA_026826555.1. Classification (NCBI taxonomy): domain Eukaryota; kingdom Metazoa; phylum Chordata; class Mammalia; order Cingulata; family Chlamyphoridae; genus Tolypeutes; species Tolypeutes matacus. Next base: position 10,732,457 of record JAKSZT010010581.1, read on the forward strand.
TTAGAAAGTGTCTTCTTTTACTGAGATGCAGTCGATCGCCATCCATCCATTCATGCTGTAAACGTTCACTTAGTACTCGCTGTGTGCTAGACACTGTGCTGGCTCCTGGGAGTGTGTGCTGAATGAGCCCAGGCCCTGTGCTAGAGGAGGGAAAGGTAGGAGGGAAGAAGGATTTGTAAAGCAGTATATCACCCTAAACTTCCCTATAGCATGCTAATTTACAACTGAGGAACAAAGCAAGGCAGAGAAGGAGGCTAAGCCGGGGTGGGTTGTGGGGTTCAAGGAAGGTTCCCAGAGGATTAGAGTGGGGCCTTGGAGGAGGGGTGCAAGACACTCAGGGGAAGAGGGAGTGACGGGGAGGGTATTCCTGGCCAGTGGACCAGCATGTACAAAGATGAGGAATTGTGCCCAGGTGCAAGGTGTACTGGAGAAGGGAGAGGGCGATGTTAGGGAGTCGGCGAGGCCAGAGTAGGGTGGGCTTTATTAAGGAATTGGGGTTGGATTTCAAGCTGGAGGATGAGGTTGCTGTGTGGGGAACAGAGAAGCCAGGAAGGCTGCAAGGAATGGACTAGGTAGGTGACCATGAGACTGGTAAGAAGGGGCTACGTCCCACCTGCCATTCTGAGCAGGTCCCAGGGTAGATTTTGTCCTAGTCCTCTCCAGTAGTTCAGGACTCCACTCTGGCTCATCAGGGAAAGGAGAGAAATGAATGCCTCTCAGGTCAGATGTGATGATGACGATGATGGTGGTGGTGGTGGTGGCTGCCTTTTATTGAATGCCTCAGTGCTTTGGCTGGTAGTAGATTCTAATTCTAGTATCCCCTTTCTACAACTGTGGAGACAGAGGTTCAAGCGGGGAAGTGACTTGTCAGAGACAGCCAAAATGGGAATCTGATTCCAATGGGTGACTCTTCACTGCACTGGGTGGCCAAACCAATGCCTGCTCAATCTGGAATCACTGAAACATTGACCCCTACTTAGAGTTTAGGGCTTAAGAATGCGGATTCCGGAGTCAGACTGGATAGGATGGGTTCTGACTCTTCCATTGCTAGCCGTGTGAACGTGGGCAAGTCATTTCACATCTGGGCCTCTGCTTCTCCATCTGTAAGAGGAAGACAAGAACAGAAGCGCCTTTATAGGTTTCTTGTGAGCACAGTGCAGGACACGTACATAAGGAATTGATCAATGTTAGGTCTTATGCAGCTACTACTCTGGACTAGAAAAGATGTTCTTGCAATATTTGCAGCTTGAGAAGCAGGCTGCTACGATATCATTGGGGGCCAGTAAAACTGGAACCTGAAAGAAGGCCTCTGACCACTGTAGGGGTCTCTTTGTACATGAATTACAAATATCCTTTCCCCTGCCTCTCTCCCTGTCTTGAGGAGGCAAGGAAGGTCTGACTGGTTTCTGGGGTGGATGGAATAGTGACTGCCTTGTCCTTTTGCCCTGGAGTTATACTCTCTTCTGGGCCTCAAGGGGCCAGCAGCCTGACCTTGCTTTCCATGGATGTGTTCTCTTGAATTTGGAGGCTGCCATTTAAAGCCACGTCTCCATGAGCTGGAGACCAGTCATTAAAGTTCCTGTAACATAGAGGAGAGGACCCTTCCTGCCTTGGGTTTGCTCTGCTATGCTCCAGAGCCAACTGGCCCAGAAGAGGAGTGTCTGGTGGAGAGCATGCTGTACCCAAAAGCAAATCCTAATCCCTTTCTTCTTCTTCTGATAATATGATTTTTGCTGATGTTGTTTTTAAAAAAAAAAGATTGTTTATTATAAAAAATTAAAAGTATATATATAAACAAAGGAGTAAAATGTGAAAGTATCTGCCCACATATCTCCTCCCCCCCCCCCCCACACACACACAAACCTTCCCACCTTCCTGCATTCTGCCCCATTCCTACAAATTGGTAATAGTCTGGTCCTTCTAGGATGATTTGCAAGGATAAATTTAACATGTGTATGGACACATAGGTATGTTTTTGTTTTAATGGGATCATACTATGTATATTGTTCTGTATCTTGCTTATTCATTTAACAATAAGCAAAATTTGGATTATGAAAAATCAGATCATTAGCTTTTCTTGCAATTTGGGGGCCTAACAAGAAAAATATATAGAAAAAAATATACAAAACTCTATATTTTGCCTTTTTTGTTCTTTACATAAATGAAATAATTCAGTGATATGGAAATGAAAAGGACTGAGAATAGCTAAAACATTGAGAAACTTGACTTAAAACATTACAGCAACAAACATGAATGAATTGTAGCTACATGCAACATCATGGATACATTTCACAAACATAATGGTAAGCAAAAGAAAGCAGATACATAAAATACATACTTATTGATGCCTGAAACACAGGGGATTTTTCTCTGATTTTCACTGTGAAAACCTGGTAGGGATCCTGAATGTAAAAAACATGAAAGTGTGCTGAGGTCAAAATGGCGGGCCGGCCTGCTGTTGCAGCATCAGGCCGATGGCTGGATGGTATTCGAAAATGGTATTACAGTGCTGCAGGGTTCAATAAACTAGGGTTAATGTGAGATGATACGATATTCGAGAACGAAGATGTAAAAGAAGCCGTAAGAAGGCTTCCTGAGAACCTTTATAATGACAGGCTGTTTCGCATTAAGAGAGCACTGGACCTGACCATGAAGCATCAGATTTTGCCTAAAGAACAGTGGACGAAGTATGAGGAGGATAAATTCTACTTTGAACCATATCTGAAAGAAGTTATTCGGGAAAGAAAAGAAAGAGAAGAATGGGCAAAGAAATAATCATGTAATTGAAACCGAATGCAGCTGTCCTCAAAGTGCTTTTAGGAAGTTGGTAAAACTTAAATTGTACAATTTAAGGACTATTTGGGCTATAAATGTGTTGCTTTAAACAAATATCAATTGTAATTATTATTGGAGTGTTTGAATTCTAAACCTTATAAAAACTTAACTACTTTTTTCACTTACCTATAACACTCTTTCCAAACTTATAAGCTATATTTAGTTAGAGTTTAATTGCTGGAGCTCAGAGAGACCACTTTAATACATTCTCCTCACTAGTTGGATAACCTCAGTTTATTAAAGGATAAAATGTTATACCATGTAGACTAGTCACCTTTATATTGACTTTGTAGGTTAGCAAGGTTCTTGGAAGCCAGCACCTTAAGCACCTAACTTGCAAGTATGAAATGGAGTAAAAAGCAAGTGCCAGTACTTGATTTCACCTGAACTAAACAGAGCAGTCCAGGTTGCATACTTGAGAAGTCTTTAGTAGAATGAAAAGAAAGGAGTCTCTCCCCAGTTTGCCAAGATTGGGAACCAGCCCCAGGTCAGCCCACTTTCAACCACTGGCCTCCAAAAGTATTGATTTTGCATCCTTCCAATAAGAAAAAATCATGTACACAGCCCCAATATGGAGATTTATAAATCATATATATGTACTCCTGTGCTAATATGTATATTAGAAAACAAAAGGTAGACATTGGAAATATAGATAAAAATGTAAAAACAAATTATATTTTCTCCCCATATCCCAGTGACTTGTCCACACCTGAACTCATTGTTATAAAGTATATTGTGAGGATTGAATGAATAATAGTTTAAAAGTTTTAAGGTTATAGGTTGATTGCCTTGAATATATATTAACAGTGTTCAATAATGTCCTTCCCACCTCTAAATTCAGAGATGCTTGCTTTGGTGGAAGTGAAAGGGATGGAAGCACAGCAAGCCAGGAAAGAATTGTGTGGAACCTGCAGCCTCCATACTTGTCCATAGCAAGCCATTGCTGTGTGAGGTGGGAAGATCTGATTGGGATGTTACCTTGAACAAAACAAAGAAAAAAAGAGTTTTAGGTTATATTTTAAATTCTTATAACAAAGAATCAGAAGTGTGTATGTTTGGTATGTCTTAGTGAGCATATGTGTGTATATAAATTCCCTCCCTCACAAAAGAAGAGATACATTCCACATTCGTTATGTTTGAGTTGCAACATGATCATAAGGGAATTCTTTGTGAAAATATTAGAAAACCTCATTAAGGGCCTATCTTCTAGTTGATACTCAGATTACTTTCTTTTTTTTTTTTTTTTTTTACACCTCAAAATATAATCAACGTTTAATAGGAAGAAGGATGTCAATCTCTTTCTAAAATAATAGATGTGGAGGTGGAAGAGAAAATAAATAGTACAATTCCCAGAGAAAGCTCACCTCTGGGTATCAGATTACTTTCTGATACACCTTTCCTAAAGTCATTCTTGTCAGTTCTCTGTTGGATCCAAGTTTGCCAGATCCTCATTTGACAATGATGTTGGTAAAAAACAGTTCTACTTTAACACAATAAAAGATTTTCCATTTAAAAAAAAAAAAAAAAACATGAAAGTGTGATGTCCCGCTAAGACTGGGCTCCCAGGAGTTTTAACTCAAATGAGTCAACGCTCAGCCTCTAGCAATTTGTCAAAATTTGTATTTAAATGTTCCTACCGGTGCTGACTCCAGGGGCTTCTGCTTTAGGTAAGTGATCTCAGTTGTGATTCTATGTATTTTCCATAGTCTCCTGATTTTGGGTGGCAGTTTGCCCTGTGATCTCAATTCCCTGATGATTCTAAGAAAAGTCGTTGATTTTCACTTTGTTCTGCTTTTTTTCTTATTTTGAGGATGAGAGTGATGACTTCCAAACTTTACAAGTTAGAGTTGAAACTAGATGTCTTAACATTTACATTTTATACATGATAATGTTGATTCAGTTCTTTTTGAAAATTATTTTCCTTCTTTTATCATATTTTTACTTTGAGCATTTCAATGATATTTTTAGCTAATATACTTTTTTTTTTGAGGTTTAAAAAATCCTTTAATAATTCTCAGCTCTTGATCATATTTAATATGAAACCTCTACTCTTTTTAATTCTACTTGTGTTAATAGTCTTTCAGAAAAACAAGCACCACTCTAAAACATAAACTAAATTGGACCACAATGGAAACTAATGATTTAGTAAATCTTACAGATCAATTATATCATACCTTTAAAAGACTCAGAAAAAGAAGTCATCCCAAATTAAAGCAGCACAATACAACTAGAACAACCCATGAGTTTCCAAAAACAAATACCCAAAATCCCTCAATGAATCATTTCAATTTACACATAAGCAGCATGGTTCATGGTGCCTGTACTTGTAATTACTGGAAACAACCTGGATATTTAAAAAGAGACTGCCAAATCTCAAAAATTAAATTAAAAAAAAAAAAAAACAGAAAAACTCAAAAACAGCAATAACCCCCCAAATGCTCTCATTGTCCTATAAGAAAGCAAGGTGCCTTTCAATATGACTCTATGACTCTTTGGATTTCTCTAAGGATATGGCAGAGATTTCTCCAATTGCTCACATCCTTCTCTGAAAGAAGTGCAGGGGCAGAGGGTGACCCAGGCCAAAGTTGAATGCTCCTAAAATCTTCATTTCCATCTGTCTGATCTGGTGAGTGGCGTAAGTTTGGTCAGTCAAAAAGGCAAAGTTGCCAATTTCTAGAGGATACATTTCTTCATATTTACTTGCAATAAACATGGCAGTGACACCAACCAGCTACAACATCTTGGGCACACAATTATTCTGCATGAACCAATCAATGATGGAAACAGTCATACACATGGTCCCCTGCAGCAGCCTGAAATTCATTTGAACCTGCTCTAGCCAGTCAGTTAGGATGGTTCTCATGGCTCCAGTGGCTTCCTGACCCAGTAGGTATTTTGTTTTGACTTCCTGCTCTTCCTCAAGTTGTCTCAGATAAGCATAGATATCTTTCACATATTCAGTACCAATGTTTGGATCTGCTCCATCTTCTATGTTCACATCACTTACTGCAAGAATTACATCAGAGAAAGCCTGATACAGATATTCTTCTGCAGGGGCACAGCCAGATGTTTTCATTGGGCTTGGAGAGGGGTATCCACCAAAATAGGCTCAGGCAAAACTTTCTCTTCTTTAACGGGCTTTAGTTCCGCCTCTGGCGCTGGCTCTGGCTCCAGCAAAGGTTAAGGTGCTTTTTCAGAGGTTTTGGTTGTTTTTTAAAAGTAACTTTTCTAACAGCTGAAGTTTTTGCTTCCTTTTTTCAGAGGCATTTTAGCCTGTGGCTGTTCACTGACCTTGTTACCAATGTCTCCAAGAACTGTTCTTGGCCTCGTCCAGGTCTTGGAGTCTGCATCATCGGTCAAAGACATTCGCTTTCCACATGCCATTCTAATCTTTGTCTTATTTTCAGCATTAATTTTCATTTTTCTTGGAAAGCCATGGCTCATTCTTCACCAGGTAGCACTTCAGAGGAGAAAGGTAGAACTCGGAACGGCTAATATACTTTTGTCTAAATTTTAAGCTAAGGAAAACAAATCTCAAGCTATTAATTTGTTATTTTTTTCCAAAGAGAAGGAAATTCCATCTCAGATTGGGGAAAATGCAGTCAGCCTTTCACACTGGTCTTCACCTGGAAAGACAAAGATGCTGGGAGTGGGAGAAGCTCAGAGGAGGAGGGAGCGTGAAGGTGTCAGTGAGCCCCATTTTTTCTCAAGGCACACTATATACCAAAGTGCATTCCAGATGAAATTAGAGTTCAGTAGGGAAAAAAGCCATTAAAAAAGGCACAATGAGAGCTAACATTTTCAAGCCCTGACTTTATGCCAAGCAACTGTCCTATATGTTTTATTTCCATGATGTCTCTTCATCCTCATAATAATAGTAAAAACGTTGGCACTATCATCCCCATTTTACAAAAGAGAAAACAAAGGAAGAAGGGTCTTGTGAATATAGAGTAGAACCTCCACACCTGTAATTTGTTTCTTAATACAATTTGCCCACTGAAAGAAACCAGATTTCCTTGGTGAAATCACTGATTCCTGGCATAGGGAAGTAAAGGTGAGTCTGGGACATGCCAGAAAGCAAGGAAGCCTTCAAAGACTAATGGAGTTGTGTTCACAGTACATAGGAACCAGTGTGAAGAGGTTCTCACAGATCAAATTTAAAATGATTTGGTTATCAAAAAGAATAATGACTATAATTGACTTTTTTTAAATTGAGGACTTCTGGAAAGATGAAGGATTAGAGAGGAAGAGGGATCCTTTCTCTCCCAGAAAAAAAATAACTAGAGCACAGGCAGAGACAGTATAGAGGGCTTCCCTGGGGCTCAGGATATCAGGGAAAGACGAGACATCACCCAGAAGAGAGAAGGGCAAAGGAAAGGGGTCGCAGCTGGCTGAAAAATCCCGTGCTTACAGCTGCAAAAGCAACAGCGGGTGCCCATCCCCCTACCCACGGGGCAAATAGTCTGTGGACTGCAGCTGCTGTAGACTGCAGTGGCTGTGTACTGAGGCGGTTGCAGGGATCCTCTTCCCCAAGAAAGGAGAGAGGGAGGGACAGCCTACAGCAAATTCAGATTTTGACCAGCGAACTTGGTCTGCTGCATTGGAGGAGTCACATACTTCCAGGCTGGATGGGGTTTTGACATTGTTTACACTGAGAGCTTCCAGGGAGCTAAAGGTAATTTGCCTTCTCAAACACCCTCCCTACTACCCTGGGCTGGTTGCTGGGAGAACAGCTTCTGAGAAAGTTTATTTGTGAGGCTTGACCAGCCCCAAGGACATTGCTTCTGCACCACCACCCACCCACCTGGGGAGTTAAACTGAATGCATTCCCCCCTAGCACCTGAGGTCTGAGCTGAGAGGGCTACCAAAGAGCACCATCTGCTGGCAAGACCAGTAAAGTGCATTAAAAGGGAATAATAATAATAAATAAACAAGAGGCAAGAAGGTGCCTTTACTGGCCCTTGGACCAAGTTATTTATTTATTTATTTATTTGTTTGTTTTTTTACCGGGAGGTCCCAGAGATCGAACCCGGGTCCCTCCATATGGGAGACGGATGCCCAACCATTTGAGCCACATCCATCCCCCATTTACTGGCCCTTGGAAACTGACCTGCACCCCATTACTGGGTTCTTAGCCCTGCTTTGAGCAGTTAAACAGGGAAAATCCTAAATATCTAGAACAAGAAGAGTAGTAGCACACAGCTACTTAACGGTAAAATCCCTAGGCAAGAGAGAGAAACTGAACATCAGAGTAAACTCAGCATCAGAATCAGATGCCTAGACATCAGCAAAAAAATTACAAGCCATATAAAGAAAAAGGAAAATATGACTCAAGCAAAGGAACAAATCAAATTTCCAAACAAGACACAGCAGAATTTGAGACAGCTAATCAATGAGGTTCATACAAATCACCTAAATCAAATCATGGAGTTGAAGGACAACATGGCTAAAGAAATAAAAGACATTAAGAAGACACTGAATGAGCACAAAGAAAATTTTGAAATCTTGAATAGAAAAATTATAGAGCTTATGGGAATGAAAGACACAATAAGAGAGATTAAAAATACAATAGAAGGAAGAGGATGTGGCTCAAGCGACTGGGCTCCCGTCTACCATATAGAAGCTCCAGGGTTCGATTCCTGGGGCATCCTGGTGAAGGCAAGCTGGCCTGTGTGGTGAGCTGGCCCAAGCAGAGAGCTGGCCCACATGGAGTGCTGGCCTGAGCAGAGAGCTGGCACAGCAAGATGATGCTACAAAAAAGAGATACAGAGGAGAGACAATAATAGACACAGCAGACCAGGGAGCTGAGGTGGTGCACTCCCACTCCGGAAGTGCCCAGGATCAGTTCCCAGTGCTGCCTAAAGAGAAGACAAACAGACACAGAAGAACATACAGACAGAGAGCAGACAGTGAATGTAAAAAAAATCAAACAAAAAAAAAAAAACAACAGGGGGGTGATAAATAAATTAAAAATAAAATAAAATTTGGCTTTCTCCCACAGACATTTAAAAAAAAAATACAATAGAGGTGGAGCAAGTGTAGCTCAGTGGTTGAATGCCTGCCTTACACACATGAGGTCCTGGGTTCAATCCTTGGTACCTCCTTAAAAAAAAATACAAGAGACGCACACAAAAGCAGATTTGAAATCATGGAAGAAAGAATCAGCAACATAGAGGAAAGAACAATTGAAATTGAAAAGTGAGACGAACACAGAGACAAAAGAATGGGAAAAATAGAGCAGGGGCTCAGGGAGTTGAATGATAACATGAAGCACACCAAAATATGAGCTATGGCAGTTCAAGAGGAGACAAGAAGGGAAAAGAAGCAGAAAGAGTATTTGAGGAAATAGTAGTAGAAAATTTCCCAACTTTCATGAAAGACATGAATATACATGTCCAGGAATTACAGTGCACTCCAATTAGAATAAATGTAAATAGATGTACACCAAGACACATAATATTCAGAATGCCAAATGCCAAAGATAAAAAATTCTGAAAACAGCAAGAGAAAAGTGAAATATAACACACAAGGGACATGCAATAAGACTTAGTGCATATTTCTCTTCAGAAACCATGGAGGTGAGAAGGCAGTGGTATGATATAATTCACGTACTTAAAGAGAAAAGCTGCCAGCCAAGAATTCTTTATCTAGCAAAATTGTTCTTCACATATGATGGTGAGCTTAAAATATTCAGATAAACAAAAAACTAAGAGTTCATAAAAATGAATCCAGCTCTGCAAGAAATACTAAAGGGAGTTCTGTAGCCAGAAAAGACAAGACAAAGGCTTGGAGGAGAGAGTGTATCAGTGAAGACTAGTAAAAAGTAACCAAAAAACTAAAAAGATGGAAAAAATAAGATATGACATATGAAAGCCAAGGGATAAAATGGCTGAAGTAATGCCTTTAAAATGTTAATGGATTAAACTCCCCAATCAAAAGAAATAGGCTGACAGCATGGATGAGAAAATATGAGCCATCCATATGCTGTCTGCAGGACAAGGATGCAAATAAACTGAAAGTTAAAGGTTGCAAAAAGATATTTCATGCAAATAGTAACCTCTTAGCAGGGGAGGCTATACTGGTAACAGACAAAACAGACTTTAAATGCAAAAAAGTGATAAGAGATGCAGGAGGCTGTTATGTATTAATAAAAGGGACAATCCACGAGGAAGGAGTAACAGTCATAAATATCTATGCACCTAACCAGGGTGCCCTAAAATACATGAGGCAAACTGCAAAATGAAAGGAGAAATATACATCTCTACAATAATGGTTGGAGACTTCAACACACCACTCACTTCAATAGATTGAACAACTAGACAGAAGACCAACAAAGAAACAGAGAACTTGAACAATATGATAAATAACCTGGACATGAAAGACATATACAAAACATTGCAGCCCAAATCAGCAAATTATACAGTTTTCCCAAGTGCTCATGGATCTTTCTCTGGGACAGACCATATGTTGGGCCACAACACAGCTCTCAGTAAATGTAAGAAGATTGAAATTATACAAAGCACCTTCTCTGATCATAATGGAATGAAGCTGGAAATCAATAAGAGGCAGGACAGGGGAAATTTTGCAAATATATGAGGGTAAATAACTCACTCTTAAACAATCAATGGTTCAAAGAAGAAATTGCAAAAGAAATTAGTAGATATCTCAAGATGAATGAAAACAAGAACACAACTTATCAAAACTTATGGGATACAGCGAAGGCAGTGCTGAGAGGGAAATTTATAGCCCTAACTGCCTATATTAAACATTAAGAAAAAGCTAAAATCAAATATCTTACTGAACAACTGGAGAAACTAGAAAAAAAAGAACAGCAAACCAATCCCAAAGCAAGCAGAAAGAAAGAAATTACCAAGATTAGAGCAGAAATAAATGAAATTGAGAACAACAACAACAAAACAATAGAGAAAATCAACAAAATCAAAAGCTGGTTCTTTGAGAAAATCAATAAAATCGACAAACCCTTAGCACAATAACAAAGAAAAAAGAGAGAAGATGCAAATAAATAAAATTAGGAATGAAAGGGGGGACATTACGACTGACTCCACAGAAATAAAAAGGTTCATGGAAGATATTATGAGAAACTGTATGTCAACAAATTAGACAACTTAGATGAAATGGACAAATTCCTAGAAATGCACACGCAACCTACATTGACTCTACAAGAAATACAGGAACTCAACAAACCAATCACAAGCAAAGAGATTGAATCTGTTATCAAAAATCTCCCACCAAAGAAAAGTCCAGGAACAGATGGCTTCACAGGTGAATTCTACCAAATATTTCAAAAAGAATACCAATCTATTTAAACCCTTCAAAAAATGTGAAAAAGGAGGCAAAATTACCCAACCCATTTTATGAAGCCAGTATCACCCTAATATCAAAGCCAGATAAAGATACTATAAGAAAAGAAAATGACAGACCGATCTCTCTAATGAACTTAGATGCAAAAATTCTCAACAAAATACTTTCAAGTCCAATCCAACAGCATATAAAACGAATTATACATCACGATCAAGTGGGTTTTATTCCTGATATGCATGGGTGGTTCAACATAAGACAATCAATTAACATAATACACCACATTAACAAATAAAAGGGAATAACCCACATGATCATCTTAATTGATGCAGCAAAGGCATATAACAAAATCCAGCATACTTTCTTGATAACACTTCAAAAGATAGAAATAGAAGGAAAGTTCCTCAATGTAATAAAGGACATATATGAAAATTCCACAGCCAACATCATACTCAATGGGGAGAGATTGAAAGCTTCTAACATCAGGAACAAGACAAGGATGCCCACTGTCCCCGCTGTTATTCAACATTGTGCTAGAAGTTCTAGCTAGAGCAATTAGGAAAAAAAAAAAAAGAGAGAAGAAAAGAAAGAAAAGGCATCCAAATTGGAAAAGAGGAAGCAAAACTCTCACTATTCACAGATGACATGATTCTATATGTAGAAAATCCCAAAATATCTACAACAAAGCTATTAGAGCTAATAAATGAGTTCAACAAAGTGGCAGGATACAAGATGAACACACAAAACTCAGTAGTGTTTCTCTATACTAGTAATGAGCAAGCTGAGGAAGAAATCAAGAAAAAAATTCCATTCAAAATAGCAACAAAAAAAAGACTCAAATATCTAGAAATTAATTTAACCAGGAATCTAAAGGATCTGAATTCAGAAAACTACAAAACACTGCTAAAAGAAATCAAAGAAGATCTGAACAAATGGTAGGATATTCAGTGTTCATGGATTTGAAGATTAAACATCGTGAAGATGTCAATTCTACCCAAATTGATTTATAGATTTAATGCAATACCAATCAAAATTACAATAGCCTACTTTGCAGAAATAGAAAAGTCAATTACCAAATTCATTTGGAAGGGAAAGGGATCCCAAATAGCCAAAAACTTCCCAAAAAGAAGAGCGAAGTCAGAGGACTCACACTTCCTGACCTTGAAATGTATTATAAAGCTACAGTGGTCAAAACAGCATGGTACTTGCATAATGATAGATACATTGTTCAATGGAATCAAATTGAGAGTTCAGAAATAGACCCTCACCTCTATGGTCAACTGAACTTTTTTTTTAAAGGAGGTACTAAGGATTAAACTCAGGACTTCTTACATGGGAAGCAGGCACTCAACCACTGAGCTAGACCTGCTCCCTATGGTCAGCTGATTTTTGATAAGCCCACCAAGTCCACTTTTATGGGACAGAACAGTCTCTTCAACAAATGGTGCTGGGAGAACTGGATATTCATAACCAAAAGAATGGAAGAAGACACCTATCACACTCCCTATACAAGAATCAACTCAAAATGGATCCAAGACCTAAACATAAAAGCCAGGACCATTAAAATTTCTAGAAGATAATGTAGGGAAACATCTACAAGACATTGTGGTAGGTGAGGGTCTTTTAAACTTTACACCCAAAGCATGAGCAACAAAAGAAAAAAATAGGTAAATGGGACCTTTTCAAATTAAACAATAAATTCTGTACCTCAAAAGACTTTGTGAAGAGGATAAAAGGCAACCTACTCGGGAAGCGGCTGTGGCTCAATCAGTAGGGCTCCTGTTTACCATATGGGAGGCCCCAGGTTTGGTTCCTGGGGTCTCCTGGTGAAGGCAAGCCCGCCCGCACGGCGTGGTTAGCTGACCCAGCGAGCACAAGCAGCAGGGGGGGGATAAATGAATAAATAAATAAAATCTTAAAAAAAAAAAAGAGGCAACCTACTCAATGGGAGAAAATATTTGGAAATCACATATTTGAAAATGGTCTAATATCCATGAAATATAAAGAGTTCCTACAACTCAACAATTAAAAGATAAATGACCCAATTAAAAAATGGGCAAAAGACATGAATAGACATTTTTTGAAATAGGAAATACAGATGGAAAAAAAAAAAAAAACACATGGAAGATGTTCAAATCACTGGCTATTAGGGAAATGCAAATCAAAGCTACAATGAGATATCATTTCGCACCCACTAGAATGGCCACTATTAACAAAACAGAAAACTACAAGTGTTGGAGAGGATGTGGAGAGATAGGAATGCTTATTCGCTGTTGGTAGGACTGTAGAATGGTACAGCTACTGTGGAAGTCTGTTTGGCAGTTCCTAAGGAAGTTAGATATACATCTACCAAGTGACCCAGCAATACCACTACTTTGAATATACCCAGAAGAACTGAGAGCAGTGACACGAACATCTGCACACCGATGTTCATAGTGACATTATTCACAATTGCCAACTGATGGAAACAACCCAGTTTCCATCAACTGATGAATGGATAGATAAATGTGGTATATACTCACAATGGAATATTATTCAGCTGTAAGAAATGAAGTCGTGAAGCATCTGACAACATGGATGAATCTGGGGACATTATATTGAGTGAAGCAAGCCAGACATGAAAGGACAAATATTGTATGACTTCATTATTATGAACTAAATATAATAAGCAAACTCATGGAGTTAATAGCTAGAATATAAGTCACCAGAGAATAGAATGTGGTTAGAGAATGGAGAGCTGAGGTTTAATACGTGCAGAATTGGTAAAAAAAAAAAAAAAAAAGTTGTTTGGAAATTAATAGAAACGGTGAAAGCCCATCATAGGATTTGTAATTAGTAGCACTAACATATTGGTATGATAGTGGGGTTTTTTTGGTTGATTTTCTTTTTTTTTTTTTTCTTTTTTGCACTAATGAAAATGCTCTAATATCGATTGAAGTGATGAATATGCAACTCGGTGATTATACCAAATGATATTGATTGTACATTTTAGATAAATTATATGGTTTATGAACAACAACAAAAAAAATAATAGGGTGGGTTGGGGGGAAAATACACCAAATGTAAGATAAGCCCTATAGTTAGTAGTAATATTTTGACGCTCTTTCATACTTTGTTACAAATATTTTACAACAATGCAAGGTATTTGTGGTGCAGGGATGTGTGGGAGCACTATATGATGTTATGCATGTTTGTTTTGTAAGTTCACAAATTTTACTATACACTTATTGTTTATGCATGCTCATGTATGAATGATATACTTCAATAATTTGTTTATTTTTAAATGGAAAAAAAATTTTGAGAATCTCCCAGTTGATGAAGATGGCAGTGTATGATGCTCCAAGGTGCCATTCCCCGACAGAATCTTTGAACAACTAGCAAAAACTTGTAGTTTTGCAAACTCCAGAAAACAGTTAAAGGTTTTCAGTAAAAATGGTAGGAGAGGACTTGCTCTGGTCAATGGGACAAAAGCAGATCCAGACTTAAAAAGCCCTTGTGTGGAACATTTGAAGGATTGTGGGAAGAGAGGGTAGGGAGCCCCAGGACTCAGTCCTTCCACCAAAAACAACTATTAAACAGGCAGGAACTGTCTGAAACTTCTATTTCGAAACTCCAGAGGGCGGAAGAACACTGACTAGCATCCAGCAAAGAGTGGGAGGAAAAGGCTGATAAATTACCATAAAAAATAGTAAATTGCTCTTCCCACACAGTGGCTACAGGTGCCCATCCCCCATTCTCCCGGCAGGCCACCTTGGGGCCCAGCCCCTGGCTAGCTTGCTGGTACAGAAAGGGGCATAAAAATCCTCTTCCCCAAGAACAGGAGTGGGCATGGCTGATCACTGATCATGGATTTTAATTTTTTTTTTATTGATCATGGAGTTTGATTAGCGAATTCGGGTAGCTGGGGGCCAGACTCTGAACGCAGCCATTGTCTCAACTGACCCTGGAAAAAAAGCAGTGGCAGTCATTGTTTCAACCCTCCATGGAGGGGGCAGCGATGGTGGATTCTTAAAAACACTGTACTTCCGCAGGGTTGTGGGGGACAGCTAGTTGAAGGGCTACATGACAGCCATGAAAGCTCAGCTTTGAGGAGCCATCAGAGAAGCTCTTGGCACCTTTCCTGATCCCCTCCCCTAGGGCACTTTGGAACCAGTCTGCGCTCCCTTTATGGGTCCTTGGCCCTTTTTTGGGGTCCTCTGTGGTGCACCTGTCCTCCCAGAATTTGCCCTCCAGGCAAAAGCACCTTGAGCCAATGAAAGGAGTGTAAGAAACTACAGAGGTAGATAGGCTGGGGCAAAGGCCTAGCAGGCTTCAAACACACGGGAGATGGAGGGCTGTCTCCTGGGAAAGAGAAGGACAACCAAACTCCTGTAAACAGGGGACTCCAAAATAACTAACAAGCAAAAGTTCAGGACAAGACAGATGCACAGAAAGACAAGGAAAACCCTGCACACTGCCTTTGCCTTGGGCAGCCCTTTCTGATAGGAAGGCTGAAGCTAAAGAAAATCTGTCTCTTACTACCAGCTGGTTAGAAAATCAAGAAATAGACATTTTAGGGAATAAATCCCAGGGTTAACATTTTAAAATAGAATGTACAACATGCACGTAAGTACAAGACAAAGAAACAGGAAATGAGGCCTATTTAAAGGAAAAGGCTAAAAATACAGAAAAAAAAAAAAAAACAAGAAGATGAGAATGTGGACATACTGAACAAAGCCTTATGAAAAATGATCTTAAAAGTGCTCAAAAATATAAAGGAAAATACAGAAAAAGAACTAAAGGATATCAGGAAAACAATGAATATCAGTAAGGAGAAAGAAATTTTAAAAAGGAACCAAACAGAAATACTGAGTTGAAGACCACAATAACTGAAATGAAAAATACCAAGGAGCCTTTCAAGACCAGATTGGAGCTGGCAGAGGAAAGAATCAGTGAATCTGAAGATAAGACACTTGAAATGAGTCCGGCTGAGGAATAGAAAGAAAAAAGAATTATAAAAAGCAAAAATAGCCTAAGACACCTCTGGGACACAATTAAGCGCACCAATATACACATTTTGGGAATTTCAGAAGGAGAAGAGAGAGAAAAAGGCAGAAGGAATAGTCAAAGAAATAATGACAGAGAGCCTCCCAAATTTAGCAAAAGATGTGACTATGCACATCCAAGAAGCTCAGAGAACACCAAATAGGGTAAATATGAAGAAAAATACACCCCATCATATATTGACCACACGATCAAATGCAAAGGACAAGGAGAGAGTTCTGAAAGCTGCAAGAGGAAAGCAATGTGTTACATACAAGGGAATCCCAATTAGAATGAGTGCCAATCTCTTATCAGAAACCATGGGAGGCAAGAAGGCAGTGGATTGAAATACTTAAAGTGCTGAAAGAAAACAACTGCCAGCCAAAAATTTTATATCTGCCAAGACTTTCTTTGAAAAATTAGGGAGAGATTATGATATTCTCAGATAAATAAAAGCTGGGGGAGTTCATCACCACTAGTCCTAGCCTACAAGCAATGCTAAAGAGAGTTCTTCAGACTGAAAGGAAAGGACAATAGGCAATGGTTCAGGGACGTGAATATAGCTCAAGGGGTTGAGTGCCTGCTTCTCATGTACCAGGTCCCAGTTTCAATCCCTGGTACCTCCTAAAAACAAAACAAACAAACAAAACAATCACCTCTCATTGGGAAGCAGATGTATCTCAGTGGTTGGGCACCTGCTTCCCATGTACAAGGTCCTTTGTTCAATCCCTAGTAACTTTAAAAAAAAAAAAAAAATAGATAATGGTCAAAGTTGCATATAAAAACAAAGTCCTGTGGTAAAAGTAATCATTTGGGTTATAATAAATGCAAGTATTATTGTAGCTAATTGTTTGGAATGTAACTCCACCTCTTACTTCCTACAAGTGCAAGAATGAAAATGCATGAAAAGTATGAAAAGTAATGATAAATCTAGGTTTGGGGGCCATAAAATGTACAAAGATATAAGCAGTAACAAGTACAAGGGGGGGGCAGAGGAGTATAAGAAAAATATGTGCATGCTTTAGAAGTTATGCTGGTATCAAATCAAATAGTATTGTTATATATTTAGGATGTTAAATTTTAACTCCATGGTAACTACAAGGAAAAATGAACAATAAATCAAGATAGATATGGTACAACACAAAAAGTCAAATAAATATAAAAGAGGCATTAACAGAAGTGAGGGACACAGAAAGTATAAGACTTACAAAGGTTAAATAGTAAAATGGCAGAAGAAAGTCCTGTATTATCAGTAGTGACTTTAAATATGAATGGATTAAACTTTCCAGTCAAAAAGACAAAGAGTGGCAGAATGGATTTTAAAAAGCATGACCCAACTATATGCTGTCGGCAAAAGACTCACCTTAAAGTCAAAGATACAAGTAGGTTGAATGAAAGGATAGAAAAAAATATAACATTCAAGTAGGAGCCAAAAGAGAGCTGGGGTAGCTTATACTAATATCAGCTAAAATAGACTTTAAGTCAAAAACAGTTATGAGGGACAAAGAGGGCCATTATATATGATAAAGTGGACAATTCAACAAGTAGATATAACAATAATAAATATATACACACCTAACAGCAGAGTCCCAAAATATATGAAGCACATACTGACAAATTTGAAGGGAGAAATTGATGGTTCTACATTAGCAGTAGGAGAATTTAATATACCACTCTCAATAATGGATAGACGATCTACTCAGAAGATCAGAAAATACAAGAATTAAATAATACTCTAAACCAACTAGACTAACAGACATATATAGGACAATTCACCCAATAAAAAAAGAATACACATTTTTCTTGAGTGCGTATGGATCATTCTCCAGGATAGACTGTAGCTATCCTGGACTCTATTACAAAATAAGTCTCAACAAATTCAAAAATATTGAAATCATACAATGTATAGTCTCTGACCACAACAGGATGAAGCTAGAAATCAAAAAAGAGGGAGAAATGGAAACATTCTCAAACATGTGGAAATTAAACAACATACTCTTAACCAATGAATTAAAAAGGAAATCAGAAGTGAAATTAGGGAAATATATTGAGGCAAATGAAAATACAACATACCAAAATGTATGGGATGCAACAAAGGCAGCACCGAGAAGGAAATTTATAGCTCTAAATACTTATATTAAAAAAAAAAAAAAGAAAGACTTCAAATCAGAGACCTAACCTCAAAATGGGAGGAACGAGAAAAAAGAAGAGCAAACTAAACCCAAAGGAAGCAGAAGGAAGGAAATAACAAAGATTTGAGCAGAGAAAATGGGGGGGGGGGACACCAAGGGAAAGAATCAACAAAACCAAAAGTTGGTTCCTTGAAAAGATAAAAAAAAAAAAAAACTTTAGCTAGACTGATTGACTGACAAAGGGAAAAGAGAGAAGATACAAAGAAAAAAAGAAAGGTGCTGATGCAAAGTACCAGAATCTGATGGCTTTTATAAAGGGTATTTATTTGGGGTAGAAGCTTACAGTCACAATGACATAAAGAGTAAGTTACTTCCCTCACCAAAGTCTGTTGCCACGTGTTGGAGCAAGATGGCTGCCGGTCTCTGCGAGGGTTCAGCCTTCCTCTTCCTCCAAAGGCTCCATGGTCACAGCTTCTTCCAATATCAGCTGTAGGCTGGCATAAGGCTCATTTCTCTTCCTGGGGCTCATCTCTTTCTGGGCTCAACTGCTCTGCTCTCTCCACAAGGCCAGCTGTAAACTATCAGGCAAACGGCTTGGCTCTCTCCCCGGGGCTCTCAAAAACTAAGCTCTCTCCTCTGCCAGGTTGTTTTCTGTGTGAGTCTCTGCCTACTAAGGGGGTGGGGACTCAATGTCCTACTGATATGGCTGAATCAAAGTCCTAATCTTAATTTAATCAAATAAAAGTGAAACCTCTGAATTAATACAATCAAAAGATATCACACCCAGAGGAATAGACCACCTTACAAACATAATCAATATTTCTTTTTGGAATTCATCAATAATATCAAACTGCCACAGATACAAATAACAAAAATTAGAAATGGCAAGGGAGACAACACTCCTGACCCTGCTGAAATAAAAGGAATATAAGAGGATACTATGAACAACTGTACATCAATAAATTAGATGACCTAGAAGAAAGCAACAAATTCTTAGAAACACACAAAATACCTATATTGATTCAAGAAGAAGTAGAAGATCTCAACAAACTAATTACTAGTAAAGAGATTGAATCAATCAAAAACCTCCCAACAAAGAAAAGCACAGGACCAGATGGCTTCACAAGAGAATTCTACCAAACATTCCAAGAAGACTTAACTCCAATTCTGCTCAAACTCTTCCAAAATATTGAGAGGGATGAACACTCTCTAATTCATTCTACAAGGCCATCACCTTCATACCATAGCCAGATAAAGATACCACAAGAAAACTACAGTCCAATATCTCTTATGAATATAGATACAAAAATCCTCAACAAAATACTAGCAAACCAAATCCAGCAGCATATTAAAATAATTATATACCATGATCAAGTAGGTTTTATCCCTGGTATGCAAGGTTGGTTCAACTTAAGAAAATCAGTTGATGTAATACACCACATTAACAGAATGGAAGGAACATATGCATGGATAAATTATGGTATACTTATACAATGGAATGCTACTCTGCAAGAAAAAGGAAGGGACTAGACACAACATCATGGATGAATCCCCAAAATATTATGCTGGTGGAAAGAAGCCAAACATAAGAATTAATACTGCATGATTCCATTTATATGAAGTTCTAAAACAGGAAAAAGCTAATCTATGGTGAGGAAAATCAGAACAGTGTTTGCTTCTGGAGATTGGTGGGGGTAGTTATTGACTGGGAAGAAGAGGAGTGAACTTTAGGGGTGAAGGTAATATCCTATATCTTGATAGGGGTTTGGGTCACATAGGTGTACACATTTTTCAAAACTTCAATGGCATATTCAAGATCTGTGCATTTCGGTCTGTGTAAATTTTACCTTAAAAATTCATAAACAAGGCAGTCCTCAGAAAGCTAAGTAGAGAAGTACCATATAACCTGGCAATCCCATTACTCGGTATATACCCAAAAGAATTGAAAGCAGGGGCCCGAACAGATATTTGCATATCGATGTTCATAGCGGCATTATTCACAATTGCTACAAGATGGAAGCAACCCAAGTGTCCTTCAACCAATGAACAGATAAATAAAATGTAGTATATACATACAATGGAATAACATTCAGCCATAAAAATGAATACATGTGACAACATGGATGAACCTTGAAGACATCATGTTGAGTGAAATAAGCCAGACACAAAAGGACAAATGTATGATCTCACTGGGTTAAAACAATTAGAATAAGCAAACTCATAGAGTCAGAATCTAGAATGTAGGTTACCAGGGGACAGGATGGGGCTAGGGAATGGGAAGTTGGCACTTAAAATGTACAGTGTTCCTATTTGGAATGAGGGAAATGTTTTTTGGTGTCGGATGGTGGTGATGGTAATACACCGTGAATGCAATTAACAGCACTGAAATATATATTTGAATGTGATTAAAAGGGGAAATGTTAGATTCTATATATGGTAACAACAAAATTTTTAAAGAATCCATGGAACTACACTACACAGTGAATCCTAAGTTAAACCATGGACTTCAATTAGTAGTACAACTATAAAAATGTGTTATCAATTATAGCA
This sequence comes from Tolypeutes matacus, assembly GCA_026826555.1. Classification (NCBI taxonomy): domain Eukaryota; kingdom Metazoa; phylum Chordata; class Mammalia; order Cingulata; family Chlamyphoridae; genus Tolypeutes; species Tolypeutes matacus. The sequence continues at coordinate 10,753,315 of JAKSZT010010581.1, forward strand.
AATATTCCACACCAATGCAATGTGTTGCTGATGGGATTGGGTATGGGAATCCTGTATTTTATTCATAATTGCTCTGTAAAACTACAACTTCTCTAATAAAAAGTGTTAATAAACAAATATTGAATTCTAATTAATTATATAAATGCTTAAGTGTTTAGAAGTGAAGTGTACCAATGTCTTCAGCTTATTCTGAAATGCATAAAATTAATGGACAGATAGGTTGGATAGTTATGTGATAAAGAAAATATGGCAAAATAATTGTTGAATGTAGTTGGGGCAGTATATGGTTGTTCACAGGAAAATTCTTTCAACTTTGTCGTGAGTTAGAAAATTTTTATAATAGAATGTTAGGGGGAAATACAAAGACTACAGAATCTCTGTGGAGGGTAACATTTTCTAATCTTAGAAGGAATTTTATCCTATACTAATGTTTCTCAAAAGGTGGTTTTTGTCTCATCTACATATAAAACACCCGGGGTGCTTGTTGAAAATGCAGGTTTTAATAGTTTCTTCCCTGGACTTACTTAGGCACACCGAAACTTAACTATTTCTCTATCCTGCAACCTCTGGTAGACTTCACTCCTCACCCAGGGCTTCAACTGCCACCACTTCACTGCCAACTCCCAAATCTTGATCTCTCTTAAGCTCCAGGGCTTCTTCAGGCTGAGGTCTGACCTGCTTTACGGGTATCCTAAACTCACCAGAGCCCATAGTGGACTCTTATTTTCCTACCTCTGCTTCCCAATCTCGTTCACCTCTCCCAGCACTTTTTTGAGAAAAGGCATCCTTCTGCCCAGGTGACCAAGTCAGAGACCTGGGCTCCTCTTTCACCTCTGCTTATTTCAGGTCCCAATGTGCCCAATTTGATTCTCAAAATATCTGTACATCTCTTTGTCCCATGGGCAGTCACTGCCTTAGTTCAGTTGTTATAATGCTGCACCTGCTGGGCCTTCTCCATGGGGTGAGGAACTCAAAATAACACAGGCAGTGAAAAGGATCAAGAGGTGAGGCATTATGACTGCTAGGCAGAGTTAAATAATTTGCTTTACGGTCACACAGCTGGGAGGTGCTAAAGTAAGGACTTGAAAGCAGGCAATTTGGCTCCAAAGTCTGTTTAAAACACCATACTATAGTCAGGATAAACAAAAGTGGGTGTTTTTTGTTTGTTTGTTTTTTTACCGGGAGGTACTGGGGATCGAACCCCGGTCTCTCCATATGGTAGACGGACGCCGAACCTCTTGAGCCACGGTCCATTTCCCAAAAGTGGGTTTTTGTTTTACTTTTTTTGTGATCAGACTTGACCACATCTGTTTTTATTAGAGTAACACTAGCTGTTGTAACAGATAATCCCCAAGTTTTAGTGGCCTATTGCGACAACAAATTTCTCATATTACAACGCTCTCCTTTAGATATAAAAGGACCCAGGCTACTTTCATTTTCCAGGCATCGTCCTCTTCTGCTTTCAGCCAGCACATGGGGAAAGAGCTCACAGGACTGGGTAAGATGTTTTTACAGGCCATATCTGATAATGGCAAAGGTTACCCCAAGTGTACCCCAGCTGTGTGCCCTAGAAGAAAAGGAAATGGAATTTGGTGAACACCTAAGACTTTGCCACAATCTAATTGCCCTTAACTCTGATTTATTTAGGAAAGACTAATTGAGTACCTCTTCTATGCCTCAATTTATGCTTAATTTTTACAAGATCCATAATGAAACAGTACATAAAACTTAGAACCCCCCCAAAAAGGCAAGATAAAAATACACAATTGGATATAGCTATATGTATATATGAAATAACTGAATTTGGCAGTTATCAAAATGCTACACATAAGATTCACAAATGCCTTTTAGACAAACTGCTCATCCTCAAAAGTTGGCAAAACAAAACAAAACAAATCACCAAAAAATCCAAGAGTACTTGGAATTACCCTACACTGTTTATTACTAGAAATAAAATGAAATTTTCTAAGTGTTAAGATTTTCAATTCTTTAAAAAAAAAAAAAAAAAAAGGCAAGATGAAGCTCTCTAGAGGAAAACAAAAATTCTCCAAAATAAAAACAGGGTATCGTTGGGATATATACATTCCATAAATACATATTTTAAGTAGAAGTGATATGGAATTGGCTTTAGAAAAAATAGAAGATTTGTAGATAGTTTACCTGTTTCCCTTCAAAATGACTTGGATAAGAGGAGGATGATTTTTTTTAAAGCTATCATTTATGATCATTTTAAAGCCCATATGCTTGGCTCTGTGCTGCCTTTTATGAAATCATCTTATTTCAAGCTCATAATCAACCTTTGACGTAAGTACCAGAAGGGCCTGGATCTTTTTACCATCACAGAATGGATACAGAGACAAACTTGGAAACAATCTAAAGCAAGATCTTGAAAAATCACACACACACACACACACACACATATATATATATATATATATATATATATATAAAACTTGCTTCTAACTCCCATTGGCCTTAGGTTCAGTTACCAAAGGAGAAAAAAAAGAACTGACAGAAATCTAAAAATAAGCTCATGACAATATTTGGAAAATTGACCCGTTTTAATCATTTAAAAACAAAACACAACACAACATCACATTTCCTTTACCATCTATAATTCAGTTATATCCAAATATTCTAAGACCAACAGATAACCCCCTGCCCATGAGCAAGGAATTTAAATGAGACGCTGAAGACACACGAAGGTGAATGCTGGAGATCAGTTCCGGCTGTAAGTCAGTCACAAGTCTTCCATTCAAACATTCTCCAAAGCTTTTTGTTTCAGTTTGTTAAAGTGTTTCACAGGAAATTCTTTAAAATAATTTCATGCCAGACACCAGGCTTCTATGATGATATATAGCTCCATGAAATCTCTGTTTCCTTCTGACTGATAGGAAAGAAAGTAATTTTTATTTTTCTCTTTTTGGTGGCATAGAGAAGTAAAACTTCAGTCAGATTCCTTTAATACGAAATGGGGGGATGGGGAGAGGAAAAGAAAAGATCTGGGCTGTGCTGGGTGCTGGTTTCTATTTGTCTTTCCAAGGATGTGGCTTCAGAAGAGTTCAATCATACTCATGCCACTACAATGATTAGAATTAATCTTTTTCTTTTAGATGATAAAAAGGAAAATATCCAATGGATGTAAAAATAGTCAAGTTTTTTTTTTTTTTTTTTAACCGCAGGTCAATTTTTTTTCCAAAATAAAAGACACGAAATGAACATATAATTGGGATGGTAACTCTGTTGGACATTCCAATTCATCCAGTCACTTGTCCCCCATATAGGAAAGGGGAGCAGGCATTAGGTTTTATTAGTAATGTTATAGTAGTAACCAGATGTGTTAATGGCAGCTTATTTGAGGTCCATCAGTCCTTTGAATACACGTAGGAAAGCATGGCTGTAGTTCTCTGACTGCCCACATCAGAACACATTCAGCTACCATGGAAACTAAAAAGGAAGAAAAATATATTTATTCCGAGATTCATTTACTGGAATCTGTAAGCGCCCTTTCTTCCGTAGAGCCCAAGTGTGGTGATAATATGCTAGGGGCTGCTATGTTTCCCAGCATGAGCTCCCATCCTCTGAGGGTCCTGAGAAGGATAGTGGATTGGTCCTGGAGCCCTCATGAAAGGGGGGGGTGGTCCCATTGGGTGGAACATGTGTGGCCCAAAACCTGCAGATGGGAGAGAACAAATTTGTCAGGCTTGCAGTTCCCCTGACAACGTTTCATACCTCTAAATCTTTCTAAGGTCAAAACAAAACTACCTACATATAAATCAAATTGAAAGAAAATGCCAGTTCACAAGACTTGCTTAGGAATGTCTAGCTGTATTAAATTCCTTACTTTGGGAGACCTTTCCCTTCAGTCCAGGTACCAGGATTCAAGGTACCTGCTAGTATGCCTTCTGAGCCCTCTTATGTATCAAGCATGCCAACTCCACCCCCACAGGATTCAGTCAGAAGTTGGGAGATAAAGAAGAAATTAGGCCGATGGTAGGACCTGGTCATCATTAACCTCAAAGCTCTTTACCAGAATAGATAAAAAACCAGGGATTTCTTCTAAGGGTATGGGAACTCTATCACAGGAGAACTGGCTACTTGGGATTTATTTATACTGTTTACACTGTCAGTGTTACAGAAAGTGCTGCTCTTTGAACTATTACTGGTCACTGACAAGAATAAGAGCTCGAACCAATATGTAACTCAATTATATTGCCAAGCACACTGTTTAGTTCACCTGACAATTTTTTGTAAACAAGAATTTCTTGATGAAGAAACCAGTGAATTGATTTAGATCCTGGCACAAGGCCCTTATTGTTTCAGACAGGACTTTCATGAAGATTTCTCTGGGCTAAGGAAGTCAAACCTAGTTACCAGAAGGAAGGTGAAAGTTACCTGGGGGTGGGGGCGGAGCAATACCAGGGGGTGGTGGCAGGGCAATGTTCACCACAGCTGGAGGACCACTTGGGGGTAGGTTGAAGTAGTTGGCAGAGGCTTCTTCTTCTGCTGCAGGAGGAGGAGGAAGAGCTGGAGGAGAAACAATAGGCAAGGGTTAGAGGAGAATTATGGAACACTTGTTTTCACCGCCTTTAAATTCGCAGAGGTCCTGCTGGGAGAACACAGCTGCTGCAGGAGAAGTTCAACCCCTCATCTATCCCTCAGAGGACTAACTGGGCAGAATGAGCACCCGAAGGCAGCAAGCTATTGGGTAAGCAGGAGGTTTGTACTCACCTCCTGGCAGCCCTGGAACAGGCTCTAGCTTGATTCCAGAGTCTGTGGTTCCATCCTTCTCTTTTTCTTTTCCTCTGGCTGCTTGGGATCTGAGACACACACATATATACTCATAAATACACATCACAGGTTTGCTCCACCTTTGCTTCTCATGTTGTCCAGTCAAAAGGAGTTCCTTCACTACGTGCCTCTTCTTCATCGAACACTCTTTCCCCATAAATGTCACAGTACAGAATGAATAACAGCCAAGGTTTTAAGCCAAAAAGACCTGGATTCAAAATTAACTTGCAGACTTCCAGGAAGATGCCGGACTAGTAAGACACTGGAATCTCTTATCCAGAAAAATAGCTAGAGGACATGCTGAAACAGCCCCGAAAAAGATCTTCTAGGGTTTAGGACAGCAAGTGAAGGCTGTACACCACCCAGATGAGAGAGGGACAAAAGAGGGAAATCGCGATGATAGAACCATGAGTTGGGAGTTGGAACCAGCAGCTGCCGGCACCTTCCCCCACACTCTTTAGAATTCCGGGCCTCTGGGCCTGCGATTACAGACAAAGGGGGCACCAGGGATCTACCACTCCCCGAAAGGGGAGAGAGAGGGCAGAGCCTAAGGCTGACTCAGGTTCTGACCTGCAAATTTGGGCTGCAGAGCCCCACGGACCCTTCCAGGCCAGGTGGGACCACATGGTGGTTTGCCCTGGGAGCCTAGGAAGGACTGGAGAAATCCGACCCTCGCAATCTCCCTCTCTTCTAGCCTGGACTTACTGTTGAGGACTCCACAGGAGAAGGGAGAGAAAACCTGGGGCTGACTTAGCTTTTGACAGCAGGTTTGGTCTGCCCTCTCCCCAGAGCCCTTCCAGGCCGGGTGGGGCTGTGACATTGTTTCCTTGGAGCCTGCAAGGGGCTAAAGATATACAAACCTCCCAATCTCCTCCTCTACTAACAGGGTCTGATTGTTGAGGATTCACAGGGGAGTGGAAATATTTCCCAGCTGGGAAAAGGGAGGGGTCTGACACAGAAGACTGGAGAAATGTCTCAGAAAGTTTGAATTACAAGGCTCTTAGCCCCCAGACAGGAAGCTCTATCACATTGATCTGGTCTGTGTCACAACAAATACACTCTGACCAGGCATTGAATTGAGAGCTGCCAAAGACACCATCTGCTGGCAGACCAAGGAAGTGCATATAAGAAAATTAAAAATAGTAGAAGAGGCTTTTCCTGGCCTCTATACTCTCCCTGCCCAAGGCCCTAGAAAGTGACTCTACAACCAAAAACTGGGTCCAGTGCCAAATTTTGAGCAATCAGCAGGACAATCCTAACAATCCAGGTCAAGCCAAAAACCAAAGAGCTTTGGTAACTCCCAGCCTCCTGCCATTAAATCCCTATAAAAGAGAAAGAGATTGAGCATTTGAGTAAACTACATCATAACCAGATGCCTAAAGACCAGCAAAAAATTATGAGCCATACTAAGGAAAGAGAGGACATGGTCCAAGAAAAGGAATACAGCAAAGTCCCAGAAGAGATGCAGAATTTGAGAGAACTAATCAGCGAGATTAGCACAAATTTTCAAAATCAAATTAATGAGCTGAAAGACAATATAGTTAAAGAGATAAATGACATCAAGAAGACATTAAGCAAAAGCAAAGAAAAATTTGAAATCCTGAACAGAAAAGTAACGGAGTTCATGGGAATGAAAGACAAAATAGGTGAGTTCAAAAACACATGTGAGGCATACAACAGCAGACTCGAAATGATAGAAGAAAGAATAAGTGATACTGAAGACAGAGCAGCTAAAATTGAAGAGAGAAAAGAACAGAGAGAGAAAAGAATGGAAAAAATTGAGCAGGGGCTCAGAGAGTTGAATGACAACACAAAAAGCAAAACATACGTGTCATGGGAGTTCCAGAAGGGGAAGAGAAGAGAAAAGAGGCAGAAAGAGCATTTGAGGAAATAATAGCTGAAAATTGCCCAACTCTCAAGAAAGAAATGAACTTACATGTCCAAGAAGCACACCGTACCCAATCAGAATAAATCCAAATAGACCTACGCCAAGACACATACTATGCAGGATGTCAAATGTCAAAGATAAAGAGAAAATTCTCAGAGCAGCAAGAGAGAAGCAAACGATCACATACAAGTGACGTCCAGTAAGACTTAGTACAGATTTCTCTTCAGACACCATGGAGGCGAGAAGACAATGGTATGATACAATTAGGAAACTGAAAGAGAAAAACTGCCAGCCGAGAATTCTTTATCCAGCAAAACTGTCCTTCAAATATGAAGGTGAGTATAAAATATTCACAAACAAACATAAACTAAGAGAGTTTGCAAAAAAAAATCCACCTTTGCAGGAAATATTAAAGGAAACCTTAGAACCTGAAAGAAAATGACAGGAGAGAGAGGCTTGGAGGAGTGTACAGAATAGCAGAAAGGATAACCAAAAGAGTAAAAAGAGAGACAAAAACAAGATGACATATGAAAACCAAAGAATAAAATGGAGGAAGTAAATAGTGCATTTACAGTAATATCATTGAATGTGAATGGATTAAACTCCCCAATAAAAGATACAGGCTGATAGAGTGGATAAAAAAACATGAGCCATCCACATGCTGCTTACAAGAAACCCACCGGCTGAAAGTAAAATGTTGGAAAAAGATACTCCACGCAAACAGTAACCAGAAAAGAGCAGGGTTAGCTATATTAATATCAGACAAAACAGACTTTAAATGCAAAAAAGTTATAAGAGATACAGATGGCCATTATATGTTAATAAAAGGGATGATTGGGAAGCGGCTGTGGCTCATTCAGTAGGGCTCCCGTTTACCATATGGGAGGCCCCAGGTTCGGTTCCCGGGGCCTCCTGGTGAAGGCAAACCCGCCCGCACGGCGTGGTTAGCTGACCCAGCGAGTACAAGCAGCAAGGGGGGGATAAATGAATAAATAAATAAAATCTTTAAAAAAATAAAATTAAAATAAAATAAAATAAAATAAAATAAAATAAAATAAAATAAAATAAAATAATAAAATAAAATAAATAAAATAAAATAATAAAATAAAATAAAATAAAATAAAATAAAATAAAATAAAATAATAAAATAAAATAAAATAAAATAAAATAAAATAGATGATCCACGAGGAAGATATAACAGTCCTAAATATCTATGCACCTAATCAGAGTGCCCCAAAATATATGAGACAAACTCTGGCAAAACTGAAGGGAGAAACAGATATTTCTACAATAATAATTGGAGACTTCAACACCCCTCTCACATTAGATAGAACAACTAGACAGAAGATCAACAAGGAAACAGAGAACTTGAACAATATGATAAACAAGTTAGACCTAACAGATATATACGGAACACTGCATCCAAACTCAGCGGGTTATACATTCTTCTCAAGTGCCCATGGATCTTTCTCCAGGATAGACCACATGTTAGGTCACAATACAGCTCTCAATAAATATAAAAAGATTGAAATTATACAAAGCACCTTCTCAGATCATAATGGAATGAAACTAGAAATCAATAACAGACAGGAAAAAAGGAAATTTGCAAATGTGTGGAAACTGAACAACACACTCCTATATAATTGGGGGGTCAAAGAAGAAATTGCAAGTGAAATCAGTAAATATATTGAGACAAATGAAAATGAGAACACAACGTATCAAAACTTATGGGATACAGCGAAGGTAGTCTTGAGAGGGAAATTTATAGACCTAAATGCCTATATTATAAAACAAGAAAGAGCTTAACTCAAAGATTTAACTGAACAACTTGAGAAACTAGAAAAAGAACAGCAAACCAGTCCCAAAGCAAAAAGAAGGAAAGAAATAATAAAGATTAGAGCAGAAATAAATGAAAATGAGAACAGAAAACAATAGAGAAAATCAACAAAACCAAAAGCTGGTTCTTTGAGAAGATCAATAAAATTGACAAACCCTTCACTAAACTAACAAAGAAAAAAAGAGAGAAGATGCAAATAAATACAATCAGAAATGAAAGGGGGGAAATTACAAATGACCTCACAGAAATAAAAAGAATCATAAGAGGATATTATGAGAAACTATATGCCAACAAACTAGATAACCTAGATGAATTGGACAAATTTCTAGAAATGCACAACCAACCTACACTGACGCTACAAGAAATACAAGAACTTAACAAACCAATCACTTTTAAGGAGATTGCATCCATCATCAAAAATCTCCCAACAAAGAAAGAAATATCCCGGGACCAAATGGCTTCACAGTGAATTCTACCAAGCATTTCAAAAGAATTAATACCGGGAAGCGGCTGTGGCTCAATCAGTAGGGCTCCCGTTTACCATATGGGAGGCCCCGGATTCGGTTCCCGGGGCCTCCTGGTGAAGGCAAGCTCGCCCGCACAGCGTGGTTAGCTGACCCAGTGAGCACAAGCAGCAAGGGGGGGATAAATGAATAAATAAATAAAATCTGAAAAAAAAAAAAAGAATTAATACCAATCCTGTTTAAATTCTTCCAAAAAATTGAAGAGGGGGGAAAATTACCCAACACATTTTATGAAGCCAACATCACCCTAATACCAAAGCCAGATAAAGATTCTACAAGAAAAGAAAATTACAGACCAATCTCTCTAATGAACATAGATGCAAAAATTCTCAACAAAATACTTGCAAATCAAATCCAACAGCATATCAAAAGACTTATACATCATGACCAAGTAGGATTTATTCCTGGTATGTAAGGCTGGTTCAGCATAAGAAAATCAGTCAATGTAATACACCACATTAACAAATTGAAGGGGAAAAAATCACACGATCATCTCAATAGATGCAGAAAAGGCATTCGACAAAATCCAGCATGCTTTTTTGATAAAAACACTTCAAAAGATAGGAATAAAAGGAAAATTCCTCAATATGATAAAAGGCATATATGAAAAACCCACAGTCAACATCATACTCAATGGGGAAAGGTTGAAAGCTTTCCCTCTAAGATCGGGAACAAGACAAGGATGCCCACTGTCACCACTGTTATTCAACATTGTACTAGAAGTCTAGCTAGGGCAATTAGATGAGAAAAAAAAAATTAAAGGCATCCAAACAGGAAAAGAGGAAGTAAAACTCTCACTGTTTGCAGATGACATGATCCTGTATTTAGAAAATCCTGAAGTATCCACGACAAAGCTACTTGAACTAATAAATGAGTTCAGCAAAGTGGCAGGATATAAGATCAACACGCAAAAATCAGTAATGTTTTTGTACACTAGTACTGAACAACCTGAGGAGGAAATCAGGGGGAAAATTCCATTTTCAATAGCAACAAAAAGACTCAAATACCTAGGAGTTAATTTAACCAAAGAAGTACAGGACCTATATGCAGAAAACTACGAACAATGCTAAAAGAAATTTTAAAAGACCTAAACAAATGGAAAGACATTCCGTGTTCATGGATTGGAAGAAAATATCGTGAAGATGTCAATCTTGCCCAAACTGATTTATAGACTCAATGCAATACCAATCAAAATCCCAACAGCTTACTTTATAGAATTAGAGAAGGCAATTACCAAATTCACCGGAAGGGTAAGTGTACCCAAATAGCCAAAAGCATTCTAAAAAAGAAGAGCAATGTGGGAGGAATTTCACTGCCTGACCTTCAAACATATTACAAAGCTACAGTGGTCAAAAAAGCATGGTACTGGCATAAAGATAAACACATCAATAAGTGGAATAGAATTGAGAACCCGGAAATAAACCCTCACCTATACAGTCAACTGGTTTTTGACAAACCTACCACCAAGCCCACGCTAATGGGAAAAAACAGTCTCTTCAACAAATGGTGTTGGGAGAACTGGATATCTATAACCAAAGGAATCACCCCCTATACAAGAATCAACTCAAAATGGATCAAAGAAATAAAAAAATAAAAAATAAAAAATAAAATAAAATAAAAAAATGGATCAAAGATCTAAATATAAAAGCTAGGACCATAAAACTACCAGAAGAAAATGGAGGGAAACATCTTCAAGACCTTGTAGTAGGTGGTGGTTTCTTGGACCTCACACCCAAATCACGTGCAACAAAAGAAAAATAGATAAATGGAACCTCCTCAAAATTAAACACTTTTGCACCTCACAAGACTTTGTCAGAAGGGGAAAAGGCAGCCAACTCAATGGGAAAAAATATTTGGAAATCACATATCTGATAAGGGTTTAATATCCAGGATATATAAAGAGATGTTACAACTCAACAAAAAGACAAATGACCCAATTAAAAAATGGGTAAAAGACTTGAATAGTCATTTTTCCAAAGAAGAAATACAAATGGCAAAAAAACACATAAGGAAATGCTCAACATCACTCATGATTAGGGAAATGCAAATCAAAACTACAATGAGATATAATTTCACACCTATCAGAACTGCCACTATTAAAAAGACAGAGAACTACAAGTGTTGGAGAGGATGTGGAGAGATAGGAACACTTATTCACTGTTGGTGGGAATGCAGAATGGTACAGCCAGTATGGAGGACTGTTTGGCAGTTCCTAAAGAATTTGAATATAGACTTGCCATGTAACCCTGCAATACCACTACTGGGTATATACCCAGAAGAACTGAGAGCAATGACACGAACAGACATCTGCACACCTATGTTCATAGCAACATTATTCACCATTGCCAAAAGTTGGAAACAACCCAGGTGTCCATCAACGGATGAATGGATAAAGAAACTGTGGTCTATTCACACGATGGAATATTATGCAGCTGTAAGAAGAAATGAAGTCGTAAAGCATATGACAACATGGATGAAGCTGCAGGACATTATGTTGAGTGAAGCAAGCCAGAAACAAAAGGACAAATACTGTATGAATGCGTTACTATGAACCAAATATATTGTGTAACATACTGATTCAAAAAATTTTTTATATGTATCCATTACATTTAATTGGGAAATGTATATATTTATTCATCTGTATTTACGTTTTAATTTTTTAATTGTTTATATTTTCAATTATTAAATGAACACAATAAAGTTTAAAAAAACCCAAAAGATAAAATGATGTATTAGTACTATCTTTTCACACTGTAAATATTACTAGCTGATTTAAAGACATGTAAGTTGATTAATGCTATCTATAGTTTTCTTAATTTGTTGAAAGAATAGTTTTTGTTTTTTTTCCAATTTCTGCTAATAAAAGATTCTTAAAAAAAAGAGAAAAAATAATTAAATTGCTAGAATTGCTGTTAGAACTAGCAGAGGCAATATATACGTATTTAGACAGTGCTTAGCACACAGAAAGCACTCCACAAAGGGAGGTGCTGATATTAGTGATCTCCCTAGTTCCAAGCTGGAAACATGTTCCCCTTTAAACGTTCAGGGTACTTTGCAGGTGTCTCTCTTATGCAATCATTACTTTCAAACTAAATTAGCTATTCTTCTATCTTCTCCACAAGACATCAGCCTCTGGAAGGCAAAATCTAGGTCTAATTCATTTGTAAACCCTCAAACCCACCTCTCATACATGGCCTATAATAGCCACTCACAAAACAAACAAAAAACCATGAACATTCCCTTCAAAGGAACAGATTATAAACCAGAACCCTGAACAAAATTCTAAAGTAGGATTCTCCCAACATCCACAGGAATCAACTATTGAAAAGAGAATTAAAAACCAATTCTTTTAAAAGGGTCTGATGATTTAAGCCTGCTTATCAAAGGCTTACTAGTCCCCAGATAATCAACCAGTTTCTTGAAAATCTACAAGATATTTTAGAATACCCTAAATCTCACCTTCCCCATTTGACGTTGAGTCTGCGGCCATTGACAATCAACTTATTAAAGGATTTTTCAGCAGCCACTTCTGCAGCTTGCCTTGTGGCAAACTGGATGAAAGCACACTGTTGCCTCTGCACAACAGTTATTGTCCGAATCTCTCCAAACTGGTAGAAATGATTTCTGAAAGGAAACAGGCAGAGAAAAATGAGCATTAGCAACACACAAATATTCCAAACATTGAAAGTGGATCATGAACTCTTTCACACTGACTCATCACCAGGAAGGTAGACCACATACTATCTGCCTTACTACTATAGGTTTTTCTCCCCACACTTTACCCTACTCTGCATGGTACCTATTAAGAGGAAAAGAAAAATGAGGGAAAAAATAAAAGCTATCAAAACATCTCAGGGTTTTTCCCCAAAGAAGAAAGGGGCTCTAATAGATTCCTTAAGGAGCCTAAGCATAAACTCTAGATCAGGGGTTGGCAAGCTATGGCCATAGACCATAAGCCAATAATGTTTGTAAAAAGTTGTTAAAAAAAAAAAAAAAAAAGAAAGAGAGAGAGAGAGAGAAGATGGAGAAATGACAGAAATCACTTGTGGTCTACATAGTCTAAAATATTTATTATCTGCCTTCTACTGAAAAATCCCCAAAGGAGATTGCCTAGCTCATTTAGACAGGTTTAATGGAACCAAAGGCGGATTATAACTTTAAAGGAGTTCCTTCCCCACTTCATCTCTTTGGAAGAGGTAATTTCCATCACTATCTGTCTATATCTCTCATCTAGCCAAAGACAGTACAAACCAAAAATAATACAAATTTACCAAATGACAATCTCTTTAAAAAGCCAACAATTTCTGGGCTTGATAACAGCAAAGCTCTTCCTCTTTTTTTAAATTTATTTATTTATTTACCCCCTCCCTTGCTGCTTGTGCTTGCTGTGTCCATTTGCTGTGCATTTTTCTGTGTCTGCTTGTCTCCTTTTGTTGGGTTGTCCTGATGCGTCAGCTCACCGCGCCGCGCGGGCTGGCTTGCCTTCACCAGGAGGCCCCGGGAATCAAACCCGGGGCCTCCCATATGGTAAACGGGAGCCCTATCGATTGAGCCACATCCGCTTCCCTCTTCCTCTTTTATAAAATTAAAATCATGCTTGGATGTGTGCCATCTTTTAAAAATTTTAATGAGCTATTGGTCAAACGGAACCCCAATATAACTATACATTGCATATGCAGGATGGAATAGGCACTGCTAATGGACATTTCTACTATCATAAAGGACAATCTGATTAAAATTCTAGGCAGTATGATACTAACTACAGAATGGCTGTACAGAATTATCAGTTTGCCTGTGTTTTTGCCAACAAAATATTCTGGGGAATTAAAAGCAAATAGGGCTTATAAAATTATAGCCACAAACCTTAGATCTGTCTCAGTAATAGTATCTCCCAGACCACCAACATATAGTGTGGTGATAGTCTTATCCTCTGGTGGGTCCAGACGAGGCATTGTTGAAGCCCGCTTTAGAAGCTTATCTGCCACAGGGTCATTGATTCCATAATATCGGTCTTTGATATTCTGATCAGCAAGGGGGTCATCTGGATCTGTAGGCTTCTCATGTCTATGGATTAAGAAAAGAATAAGGCATTAAGGTGAAACAAAGGGAAAAATTTTTACAGATATCAACCAACAGTACCTGCATATTAATGTCCCAAATACCTACCCTGGAATGTCTTTTGAACTAGAAACCAGAGCCATACCAAAATGTAAATAGTAAAACAGAGTTAAAACCAGAGAATTTATAGTATCACTCGAGGACTTCCTACCTCATAAATGTCATTTAAATGACCATCTAGGTGCCAGAGTTTCTTTACAAAGAAATGATTTTGTCAAGATCTACCCCCAAAACAAAAGGGGACATAGGTTACCCCTTTCTGGGTCAATGGTTCTTAATGTACTTGAAGCCTTACTTTCCACTGAGAATCTAGTTAACGCTATTGACCCAATAGCAGGAAAATAAACATGTATAATCAAGTGGGGGAAGAGCACTTTAACCAAACCCCCAGTTAAGAATTTCTAATCCTATGTAAGGAAACATCTTCAAGATCTTGTGGTATATGGTGGTTTCTTAAAACCTTACACGCAAAGCACAAGAAACAAAAGGAAAAATAGATAAATGGGACCTCCTCAAAATTAAATACTTTTGTGCTTCAAATGACTTTGTTAAGAAGGTGAAAAGGCAGCCTACTCACTGGGAAAAAATTTTTAGAAACCACGTATCAGAGAAGGGTTTGATTTCCATGTTATATAAAGAGACCATACAACTCAATGACAAAAATACAAGCAACAGAATTAAAAAAGGGGCAAAAAACTTGAACAGACATTTTTCCAAAGAGGAAATACAAATAGCCAAAAAGCACATGAAAAGCTCAATATCACTAGCTATTAGGGAAATGCAGATGAAAACTACAATGAGGGAGCGGATATGGCTCAAGCGGTTGAGGGCCTACTTCCCACATGGGAGGTCCTGGATTCGGTCCCTGGTGCTTCTTAAAAACAAACAACAAGCAAACAAACAAAAAAACCTACTCAGGGGAGCCGATGTGGCTCAGTGGTTGAGCGCCGGCTTCCCACATACAAGGTCTTGGGGTATAATCCCCAGCCCCGGTACCTTGGAAAAAAAAAAAACAAACTACAAGTGCTGGAGAGGATGTGAATAATCCCACTACTATGAATATATTCAGAAGAATTGTAAACAAGGACATGAACATTTGCACACTGATGTTTATAGGGGCATTATTCATAATTGTTAAAAGATGGAAACGACCCAAGTGTTCATCAATTGACAAACAGATAAACAAAATGTGGTATATACATATGATAGATTACTATTTAGTTGTAAGAAGAAATGAAGCTGAGATACATATGACAACATGGATGAACCTTGAGGACATTATGTTGAGTGAAATAAGCCAGATACAAAAGGAAAATATTGTACGGCCTCACTAACATGAACTAAATACAATGAGTAAACTCATAGAGTACAGGTTACCATGAGACAGAATGTGGGTGGAAAAGGGGGAGATGATGCTGAATATACGTAGAATGTTTAATAAGGCTGATTGTAAATGTGTGGTAACACATTACAGTGAATAACTAATGTTGTTGAGTTATAAATGTGATTGTGGCTGAAAGGGTTAGTCTAAGATGGTTTGTGGGTAAAATACACCAAGTATAAACCAGGGACTATAGATAGCAGTAATATTATGACGATGTTCTTTCATCATTTGTAACAAATGTGTCACAACAACGTAAGGTGCTGGTGGTAGGGCGATGTATGATGTATGGGAATACTGTATGGTATGCATGATTGTTTTGTAAACTCACAACTACTCTTTAAAAAAAAAAAAAAGCAGTTAGAGACCACACCTTTCAGTTCTTGATGGGCATGAGCATTTTAGAAAGATACTAATTAACTGATTTAGGGAGTTAGCAACTAAAAGAAGTCACCAAAAATGTTGACCTTTCCAAATGACTAACTCAGTCATGGAGGGAGGTATGGATCCTGCAATGCTATTTATCTGTCACTTTCAAAATGTTCATGAATGCTGCCACAAGCTTCCCATTTTATAAACAGGAACCAAAACAGAGAAAGGTTAAATGGTTTGCCCAAGATAACATACACTATCATGCCCATAACATGTAAGAGCAGGAAAAACCTAAGATGTGTAATTTGTTAGTGTTAGCCCTCTTAGCCATATATAAAAGCTATTAATAATGTTATACTTTACATGTCAAAGTTAGCAGCCATGACATATACCAACTACTACCTGACATTTGCTCATCTTTCAGCTAATCCTATTAAAATTGTACTTCTTGCCTAGCTCATGGGCCCCTTGAGAACTAGAAATGCTCTACTAGCAAATGCTCTCTCCTGTCTGACAGGGACAAAGCTGAGAGTACAATACCTTCTTCTAATAACCCCCAGCCAAGTCTACCTTGGAGCAGAAGTGTAAAAACTGCAGCTCTGATCAGTTTATGCTGTGGCAATTATCTCTACTTTAGACATTATAGCCCACATATCCTGCCACCAACATAAGTGCAACAAGTATCCAAATCCTCCTTCCACCACAGACCAGCCCCTCTTTTTTATTCTCAGTGAAACCAACATTTTCCAAATCACCAAGCAGACTTGAGACCTCATATATCTTCCCTAGTTACCCTGCCCCCTCCCAGTTCTCAAAGTTCATCTAGTAAAGTCTTTCCCTCCTCAATCTGTTCCTTTCATTGCCAGATCAACCATCCTGGTGGATGCGCTCATCAATTTATACTTAAATTATCCAAACAACCTCGTATTCCACCAGTCTCTCTTCTTCAAACTCATTCTATCTTCCATCAACATATTAATCTCCCTAATCCACTTTTCTCATGCCCCTCCTTTTCTCAGAAGCCTTCAATTCCCTTCTGCTGCCTACAGGACTCAAGGCATACTCCTCAGCCTGAAATTCATGCCCCCCGCCGCCGACCACAAATTTTCTAATCCAGATGTTTAGCAGTCTTCACTGAAGCATACTCATACATTTTTTTATAAGTCTGGCCTCTTTTGAATTCAATTATACATTGAGATTCAAGTTGTTTATACCATTACCGTGAAGACTTACATCTTGGGAGAAACTTTTAGGGTCAACATGTATATTATATGGCACAGCAACTTAGTTTCCAAGGCTTAGTAAAAGCTCAGTTATAAGTGAAACTACAATTTCATCAAGCTCTCCTAAATATAGTAGTACTAAAACATGAGACAAACCACACTAGATGTATGACCTTTTAGATTTTAAAGCAGATATAGTGTAAACTAGTATCTCCCACTTCTTAAATGACTAATCAAATACTGAAAATGCAGTTCAGCTCTTGCCTGTATGGACACTCCTCTCCTCTCTTACACTCTCCTTTCACCCAGAAGGAGCAAATGTGGGGCCGATTCCGTTTATAGTAGGGTGTGGTCCGGGCTAGTTTGAGCAGCATGTCACTCGTGGATGTGGCTTTCCCCAGCATGCCGACTGGCCGTGTTCCATCAGAGTTGGAAATCTACATGAGAATGACAAATTCAAAAAATAAATTATATAGACTGTGTCACTTCACTAGGATTTACCAAATATAAAGCTACATCAAGAAAGTGGCAATACCTCTCTCTCCATATTCTGTGTGTAGTACTCTTTGTTAACATCTGACTTTGGCATGTCATCCTTAAAAGACAATCCTGCATCACGAACCTGGATAGGCAAGCCTAGTATAAAAGAAAGGATGGAAAAACAACAAAAAACAGATATATTTAAAAACATATTCATATTAAATATGCAGCACAGAATATATCATCACCCTTCCCTTATCCATTCTCCCATCAGGTACTAGAGGCTCTAGTAGATTTTTATTTGAAATCTTTAACACTATCAATTTAACATTGCTACAAATTATTCTAAGAAATTGCCCATATTCGTGAGCTGTCATGAAATTTGATGAAAGAAATGTTTAAAAAAAAAAAATCTTTTAGGTGAACAAACTTTGATTATAGTCAGATTTAGCCTGTAAATTAGTAATGTATCTAGTTTTTATTATACCAACATTTAGTTAAAATAAATATAGAAAGAGGTTTATTTTTGGGCCTGTGCTACAGGTCCTCTGGAAAGTCAGTCATGTAAGGGTCACACTATCCAGGACCCTTAACAAATATATCATATTAAATAATATGTGGCCAGGACTCTGACTAGCAGGGTAACTTTTTTTTTCATGTAAAGATTTATTTTATTCCCTGCCCCCCGCCCCCAATTGTTGTTCATGCTCTCTGTCTGCTCTCTGTTCATCTTTTTTTAAGGAGGCACTGGGAACCAAACCCGGGACCTCCCATGTAGGAGGGAGGCACCCAATTACTGGAGCCACCTCCGCTCCCTGCTTATTGTGTCTCTCATTGTACTTCCTCAATGTGTTTCTTTGTTGTGCCAGCCCACTGTCTTGCTCGTCTTCTTTAGGAGGCACCAGGAACCGAACCTGGGAACACCCATGTGGCAGGCGGGCACCCAGCTGCTTGAGCCACATCTGCTTCCCAGCAGGGTAATTTTTGAACTTAACACATATCAACTCACATATTTCCCTCTTCCCTTTTACTCTGTTATGATAGAAACCCTTGTTAGAAAATTATTTTTCATAAAAACAAAAAAGTCACCTGCAGTTAAAAACAATAAAATCACTCCCAAAAGCAGTTACTTTAAAACAATAGTAATGTATAATATACATGATCCTTAGCAACACAGGAGAGGCAAAAATCTAAAGCATAGTCTACGAGCTTCTGGTTGGGAATGTGGAAAAAAGGTCTGGATCTAGAAAGAGGCCCAAGGCAAAGAAATTACCATTCCTAGGATCGACGCCTTTTACCTCACAGTGGCAGTTTGAGGTTATTTTTGCGAATCCCAAAATAGAGAAAAATTATGTTTGTAAACTGGCCTGTTCCTTTGGGTGTGATACCCTTTGATTATATTGGATTCAGTTGAGGAGCCCTTGATTAAATTACCTGCTAAAATTAGAGCTTTGATTCAACCACATCAGTAGAGTGTGACTCAGGGTTGAATCCCCGCCCCTTTGGTGGGCTAATATAAACGGACACACAGAAAGGAAGACATGGAAGAAGAGATGGGGGACAGATATGACTCAAGCGATTGAGCACCTGCCTCCCACATGAGAGGTCCCAGCTTCAGTTCCCGGTGCCTCTAAAAAAAAAACAAAAACAACAAGCAAAACAAAACAAAAAAAACCAACTCAGGGTTTTGTGGCTCAGTGGTTGGGTGACGGCTTCCTACATGCAAGGTCCCAGGTTCAATCCCTGGTACCTAAAATAAATAAATAAATAAATAAAAAGAGGAGATAGCGCTGTCATGTTTGCTCCTGGGGGCCGGAGGAGAGATGAGCCATTTGCCTGACAGTTTTCAGCTGAAGAGAACAGAGATGCTAAGAAGCTGATAAGGCCTAGAAAGAAACGAGCCCCATGCCAGATTGATACAGGAAGCCCTGAGAAACTAGCCCTATGCCAGTCTACAGCTGAGATTAGAAGCTGGGCCCACGGAGCCATAAGAGGAAGAAGGATGGAGAGACCAGGCAGAGATTGCCCACCATCTTGCTTCAACATGTGGCAATTACCTTGGCGAGAAAGGAGCCTTGCATTGGGCCTTTTAACTGTACGCTTTTACCCCAAATAAATTCCCTTTATAAAAGCCAAGAGATTTCTGGTATTTTGCATAAACACCCCTTTGGCTGACTAATACACTCATCTTGGCTACAAGGATGTACGTGAGGGAGGTTTAGGCCATTTCTGATTTATTCCCAACTTCTCCTCAAGATGCCTACTGTTATCAGGAAATAGCCTAGCATGGTTCTCCTCTTCCTGGGAGAAGCAGACCACAGTAGACATTCCAAAGTTGGATAAGACCAGAGACAGGGTGAGAAGTGGGAGACACAAAGACTGATTTGTTGTCTAGGGCATGTGCCCTTGCATATTTTCAGATCTATGTAACAGGAAAAACATACCATATTCTAGGTCCAAGAGGCAGGTCTGACAGACATTCTTCAATTTGCTGCAAGTTTGGCATACCTCGGTCTTCTTGAAACGCATGCGAACCCCAGGACACCAGCGAAACACTGTGAATGGCCTGGCACAGATCTGGAACACAAAGCAAGAGTCACAGGGTGTTAATGGCCCTGACCCGGACAATTAATCCAGGAGATTTATTAACAACAGAGGATTTAAAGACAGGAATCCTGAATCTAGGTGTTGGAAATTTACTTAGCAATCACTTAATCTAAACACCATCTGATGTTTCAATCCCATTTATAACACCCTTACTGAGTAGTTAAAAAAACTCACACAGTATAGAAATGAAATACTCAAAAAGTAAAAGCCTCCTACCCTATGGGTAACCACCATTAACAACTGGAACCTTCACCATTTAGGGAGATAGGGGTATATAGAAGTATATTCATATACTTCTTTGAGAATCTATGACAAAGTTTCTTCCTCCTCAGCTAAAATTTTCATGTGGATAGTTATATAACACTTGGAAACAAACTCAACCCATACTTTAAAGAGCTCATTTTCTGACCTCCCACAAAAAAGTTACCAGCCAATGAATACATAAATGATATACGAAACTTGTGTAGCACTGGTTTTTATTGTAGGACCTCAAAGTTCAGCAAGTTAAAGGTATAGTTGGTAGACAAAAGGAAAACATAATAAAATCATTACTCTCTAACAGATTTACTTACTTTGCATTCCTTCCCATACTTTTCTTTGGTCTGAAATAGAAAAAATAGAAAAGAACTCATGCTAACAGAAAGGAAAAAACCAGATGCCTGCTTCATCGCTAAATATAACCCAAGAAATATAACTGGAGATCCCTGGCATTTAAAGGTGACACAAGGGGAGCGGGTTTGGTGCAGTGGTTGAGTGGCTGTTTCCCATACACAAGGTCCTGGGTTCAATCCCCAGTACCTCCCACAAAAAAGAAAAAGCTAAAGACGACACAAAAACAAACAAAACACACTCCTCCCTTATTTTTTGATGGGGAAGGAGGGTATATATATTCTAATTGATGTCTATTCATTATAATCTCTCAAGAATTTTATGAATCTAACACTAGGTAACTGCATGTCTTTCCACAGTCACAACTCTTAGGTTCATCTCTGGCTCCCAAGTTCTCTCCCAAGAACTAAAATTCTTAATGGTTACCATGACCCCAAATTAGGGAGGATGTGGCCATGGCCAGCCTATTTTACAAAGTTAAGTCGGAAAGCCACTAATCTGTGCTGATGTCTTGTATATAGTAAATATTATGTTTCTATAAATTATCTAAACACCTTGAACATACCAACATGTCAATACCTCTGGGATTCATCACAATAACACAGGCCTAATCTAATTATTAAATGGTAGCTACCACTAATTTTACCCTTATTTATAAGGATTAGGGGTACTTCCCCTCCCACCCCACCTCACGTACACATTAAAGAAACTACAGTGGCCTAGTGGCCAAAGGGCATTCAACTGGGAGTCAAGAAACCTAAGTTTAGTCCTGGTTCTCATCCTAACTTGCTGAGGTCCCTCCCTGGAGTCAGAATATGTGAATGTAAATCCATGCTCCACCTCTTACTTGCTATATGAAAAGATACTTCAACTGTCTGAGCTACCACCTAGGTAAATAAATGCTGAGCAAATATTAGCTATTATAAACCCTACATCACAGGATTATCACTGAATTCCCAATTGAAATAATAAGCATGACAGTCCTTTGCAAATTGTCCTTTGCTTTGGGTTAGTAAAAAAGCATCATTACTTCTGCCTGGCTATGAGAAACACTCCATTGATGGCATGCAAGTACCACAACAATAACAGAATATGAACAATAACTCTCGTTTCACATGTGATCACACTCACCATTCGTATATATGGGTTTTCTCCAAGACACGTCTGGCACAGTATGGGAAAGTCCTGGTGAAAATGTAAAGTATGGGTTGAGGACCAGGCTTGGAAGACCCTGTCATCTCAGCCACACTCCTCAGAGGTACAGGCAAGGAGGGTGGGGCTGAAAGAACAGGGCAGGAACCCGAGGTCCAGCAAAAGCCCGGTCGCTATCTACACTTCGGACAGGCGGCAGGAAAAAAGACCACCAGCTCGAAAAGGCTGGAGGGGGGCAGAGATTGAAAGAAGGATGGTCCAGGACACTGGCTAAGTCTCTTCCCTTCATGTCTGCACGAGGGCCTCCCTCCAGCCTCCTGCTGCGGCCAAGCTAGGCCGCGGTGTTGGCTCTTCCCCAGAATTCCCTCGGCCACGCCACAGGCTCGGCCCTGACCGCCCGTATGAAGCCCGGCTTCGCCGCCTCTTTCTGCGCTTCTCTAGCGGGTACACTCACCGCATCCTCCCAGTTCTGCCTGTTATAAGTGTTGGAACCTAGAGAAGTCGCCATCTTGAGAGCGTCCGGAGGCAGCGGTGGCTTCCGAGTTTGGAGGACCGCCACAATCCCGTCAGGCTCCGAGGCAGGCTCCGGCCTATCGACGTCTTATTTTCGCGTCAAGTACACCCTTCGGGGCGGGGCCTTGTGCGCCATGACGTAACCCGCTTTTGGTATTTCTTAATTGGAGCTCTGGTATTTTACACTTTAGTTTATTCTGGTTTGTGCCTAGTTGAGATGAAGAGGCGCAAGTACAATAGATGTAGTTAAAAATAGGTAGAAGGGGGGCGGGTGCAGTTCAGTGGCTAAAGCACTTGCTTCCCAGGTATGAGGTCACAGGTTCAATCCCAGGTTCCGCCTGGAAGGAGGGAAGGAGGGAAGGAGGGAAGGAAGGAGGGAAGGAAGGAGGGAAGGAAGGAGGGAAGGAGGGAGGGAGGGTAGGTAAGTGAAAGAATAAAGGACCAAGTAGTGAATGAGAGGCTGGGATTTAAACAGCATTAGCTACCACTTCCGGACCGCTTTTTAAAAAAGCAGTTTTTGGGAAGCGGCTGTGGCTCAATTGGTTGGGCTCCCATTCACCATATGGGTGGCGGTGGGTTCGATTTCCTGGGCCTCCTGATGAAGGCAAGCTGGCCTGCACGGTGTGGTGAGCCGATGCAACAAGATGACTCAACAAAGGGAGACAAGCAGACCCAGAAAAATGCCAAAAGCAAATGGACACAGCAAGCACAAGCAGCAAGGGGGGAATAAATAAATAAAAATAAAATCTTAAAAAAAAAAAAAAAAAGGCAGTTTTATTTAGATATATTCACATACCATACAAATCCATCCAAAGGGTATAACCAATGACTTTTAGTATAATCATAGAATTATGCATTCTTCATCCCAATCAATTTTAGAACATTTTCATTACTCCAAAAAGAAAAATCCTGTACCCTTCAGTAGTCACCTCTCAATCTCTTTCCCTAGCCCTTCATAACCACCAATCTAATTCTGTCTCCATATATTTATTTATATTTACATTTTATACTAATGGAATCATACCATATGTAGTACTTTGTGTCTGGTTTCTTTCACTTAGCATAATTTTTTTATTGTAATTTTTTTTAAATTAGAGAAGTTGTAGGTTTACATTAAAAAGTCATGTAAAAACAACAATATTCTCGGGGAGCAGGTGTAGGTCAGTGGTTGAGCACTTGCTTCCCATGTAGGAGGACTTGGGGTACACACACAACACACAATATTCTCTTATATCCCTCTATTGTTGAAACTTTTCATTTGTGTGGTACATTTGCTACAATTGATGAATATTAAAATATTACTGTTAACAATAGCCCATAGTTTATATTAGGTGTATTTCCCCCCATATACCACACTATTATTAACACCTTGTAATAGTGTTGTACATTTGTTATGATTCATGAAAGAATATTCTTATATTTGTACTATTATCCACAGTCCATTGTCCACAATAGGGTTCACTGTGTTTTACAGTCCCATTTTTTCCTTCTAGAAACATACACGACCCAAAACTTCCCCTTTCAACCACATTCACAAACATAATTCAGCACCGTTAATTATACTCACAATAATGTGCTATCAGCACCACTATCAGTTTCCAAACTTTTTCAATCTAAATAGAAATTCTGCACATATTAAGCATCAGCTTCCCATTCTCTACTCCCAATCTATCACCTGGTAACCTATATTCTAGATACTAACTCTATGAGTTTGTTTATTATAATTAGTTCATATCAGTGAGATCATACAATATTTGTCCTTTTGTGTCTAGCTTATTTCACGCAACATAATGTCCTCAAGGTTTAACCATATTGTTGCAGGCATTGGGATTTCATTCCTTCTTACAGTTGAATAATATTGCATTGTATGTATATACCACATTTTGTTTTCTATTCATCGGTTGATGGACACTTGGGTTGCTTCCAACTTTTGGCAATTGTGAATAATGCTGTTATAAACATGAGTGTGCAACTGTCCAAGTCCTTGCTTTTAGTTCTTCTGAGTATATACCTAGGAGCATGATTGCTAGATCATATGGCCATTCTACACTCAGCTTCCTGAGGAATCGCCAAACTGTCTACCACAGCGGCTGCACCATTTTACATTCCCACCAGGAGTGAATGAGTTCCTATCTTTCCATATCCTCTCCAACAGTGGTGATTTTATGTTTTTTTTCAAATAGTGCCCGTTTTAGTAGGTGTGATTGTGATGGTTGGGTTCATGTGTCAGCTTGGCCAAGTGATGGTGCCCAGTTGTTTGGTCAGGCAAGCCTTCGGTCTGGTTGTTGCTGTAAGGACATTGTGTGGACTTGAATCATCAATAAGTTGACTGCATCTTCAATCAACTGAGAAGATTTGCCTTCAGCAATGAGAGACCAATCAGGTGAAGGCTTTATTTATTTATTTATTTATTTTTTTTTTTTTAAGATTTTATTTATTTATTCATTCATCCCCCCCCCTGCTGCCTGCGCTCGCCGGGTCAGCCAACCACACCGTGCGGGCGGGCTTGCCTTCACCAGGAGGCCCCGGGAACCGAACCGGGGGCCTCCCATATGGTAAACGGGAGCCCTACTGATTGAGCCACAGCCGCTTCCCAGGTGAAGGCTTTAAAGAGAAAGAATTTTCATCTCCACTTCAGCCAGCCAGCTCCTCCTGGGGAATTCATAGAAAACCTTCATTGGAGTTCCCAGCTTTCAACCTGCCCTACGGAATTTGGACTCATGCATCTCCACAGTTGCGTGAGACAATTTTATAAAATCTCATAATATTTACAGATACCTACTGTTGGTTCTGTTTCCTTACAGAACCCTGACTAATACAGTGACCCAATAACTTTTGTGTCTGACTTCTTTCACTTAGCATATTGCATTTGAGATTCATCCATATTATTACATTTATATAATTTGTTCTTTTCTATTACTGAATAGAATTTCATTATAGGTATGTACCAGATTTTTTTTTTTTTTAATCCAGTCACCAGCTGATGGACATTTGGGCCATTTCCAGATTTGGTGAATATGAGTAAAGCTTTTTCAGCCAGTCATACACAGGTCACCATATGAACATAGGTTTTCATTTTGCTTGCATAAATCCCTAGGATTCAGGTTACTGGATCCTATGGTAAGTAGTATCTTTTCCTTTATAAAGAAATGCCAAATGTTTTCCAAAGTAGCTGCACCACTTTGTGTTTCCAACAGTATAGTATGAAAGATCTGGTTGATACCAAGTGGTATTGTCAGTTTCTTTCTTATTTAAGCCAATCTTATAAGTGTATAGTGGTATCTTATGGTGGTTTTACTTTGCATTTCCCCAATGATAAGTGATGTTGGGCATCTTTTCATGTACTTATTGCCATGTATATCTCTCCTTTGGTGACGTAGTCATTTGTACCTTTTCCATTGTTTAAATTGGGTTGCTTTTTACTGCTGAATTTTGAGAGTTTTTTTTTTTTTTTTAAATATACTTTCTGGAGATCAGTCCTTTATCAGATATGTATTTTGCAAATATTTTCTCTAGTCTGTGGCTTTTTATTTTCTTAACAGTGTCTTTTAAAAAGCAGTTTTTTCTTTTGATGAATTCAAATTTATTAACTTTTCTTTTATGGTTTATATATTGTTTCCTATTTAAGAAATCTTTGCCCAGCCTGACGTCACACAGATTCTCTGCTATGTTATCCTCTAAAAAGTCTTATAATTATAGTTCTTGAATGTAGGTCTATGATCTATTTTGAGTTAATTTTTGTATATGGTGCAAAGTAAGGGGTGAGGGTATTTTTTTGCACATGGATATCCAATTGTTTCAGTGTCATTTGTTAAAAAGAGTATGTTTTCCTCATTTAATTGCCTTGGCACTTTTGTCAAAAATCACCTGACCATATATGTGTGGGTCTATTTCTGGATTCTCTATTCTTTTCCATTGATCTATATGTCTATCCTTTTGTCAATACCATGCTATCTTGATTACATAGCTTTATATTAAGTTTTGAAATTAGGCATCATGAGTTCTCTAACTTCTTTTTCAATAGTATTGACTATAAAAATTTTATAATTAGCCTGTCAAATTACTAATAGTTTAGTTAGGATTTTGATCATGATTGCATTGACTTGGTAGACCAATTTGGGAAGAATTGATAGCCTAAAAATATTGACTCTTCCAATTCATGAACAAGATATAGCTCTCTATTTAGGTCTTCTTTGATTTCTCTCATAATGTTTTATAGATTGCAGCATAGAATTTGAACATATTTTGTGAGATTTATACCTAAGTATTTTCTATTTCTTGGTGATGTAAACGTACTCATTTTTGTGTGTGTGTGTGAGACTAATCACAGACACTTTCTGTGAAAGAAAAAATAGAGCTTGGTATCTTTAGAGGACAAATTCGTAAAGTAATTCACATAGATCTCCTCTAAATTAATCAAAAGTGCGCTTCTTCATAGTTTAAAAATCAGAGAAAAATATTTGGATCTTGCTTATGATTATACTCCCAGTAAGTGTAGTTACCATTATTTAATTAATTTTTAAAAACTGTACAGTGTGAATATTCTCACTGTTCTGATTTTGTGATAGAGTAGGCTAAACATTGGCCATATTAGAAACCATACATGTGTCCCCAGACCTAGTTTTTCTCCCTAGGTCTGGTTTTTGGAATGCTGTGATCATCCTGTATGGGAAAAGACTGTAACTCTGGGTATCTTTGGTCAACCTTAAGAGATATAGTAGGGGGCGGATGTGGCTTGAATGGTTGGGTGTCTGTTTCCCATGTGGAGAGACCTGGGTTCGATCCCTAGGACCTCCTGGTAAAATAAAGAAAAATATAGAAGGTGCACGGGTGCACCGTCAGGCCTCGGGAGCGGGTGAGGCCCCGGGCCCTGCAAGCAGGTGAGACGACAGACCCTGCCGAACCAAGCAGCAAGATGATGATGTAACAGGAGAGAGACGCAGGGGAGAGCCAAGACAAGACACGCCAAAAAAACAGGAACTGAGGTGGCACAGGTGGCATAACACCTTTCTCCCACATTGGAGGTTCCCAGGATTGAATCCTGAAGACAGGAGGAGAAGGATGAGATGAGAGGGCAGGAAATGGACACAGAGAATTGCCCAATCAGTGGACACAAAAACAACAAAAACGGGTGGGGGGGGTTAAATGGATAAAAAGTAAATACATAAAAAAATAATAATAAATCGTAAAAACAAAAAATAAAATAAAGGTTAAAAAGAAAACAAAAACTGCACAGAAATTTTTGTACCAACTGCCTTCACCAGTAAATGAAATCATTGAGCCCTCTCATTTTGTACTCATTTTTTAATTTAAATTTCCAATTGCTCATTGTTAGAATATAGAAATACAATAGATTTTGACTTTTTATCCTACAACCTCAGTAAATTCAGTTATTAGTCCTAGTAGCTTTTTATGTGGATTCTTTGAGATTTTTCTGTGTAGACAATCATGTCATCTTCAAATAAAGGCAGTTTTATTTCTTCCTTTTCTATCTGTATGCCTTTTATTTATTGTTCTTCTTGCTTTATTGCATTGGTTAGGACCTTCAATACAATGTGGAATAGGAGGAGTGATAACATCCTTGCCTCGTTCCTAATTCAGTCTTACTACATTGTGAGTTTTTGTTGGTGCCCTTTATCTGGTTGAGGAAATTCCTTTTAATTCCTACTTTTCTGAGAGTTTTATTTATGAGTAGATATTAATTTTGTCAAATGCCTTTGTGGCTTCTATTGATATGGTTGTATCATTTCTTCTTTGTCTGTTGATAGTGATGAATCACACTGATTGCTTTTTGAATCTTAAATCAACCTTACATTCCCATGATAAACTCCATTTAATCATGATATAGGCTCCTTTTTTAATATTGTTGTATTTGATTTGCTAATATTTTGTTGAGGATTTTTGCATCTTGTTTGAGAAGGACATTGGTTTGGAGGTTTTTTTGTTTGTTATTCTCTTTTAATGAATTATCTTGTTTTGGTATCAGGGTAATGCTGGCTACAAAGAATGTATTGGGAAATTTTCTTTTAAATTCTTTTAAATTTTCAGGAAGAGTTTGTTTAGAATTGGTATTATTTCTTCCTTAAATTTTTAGTAGAATTCACCAGTGAAGACATCTGGGCCTAGAGTTTTCTCTTTGGGAGATTTTTAACTATAAATTCAATTTCTTTAATAGATACAGAGAGAGTTCTTATTCAGTGAACTTTGTTAATTTGTGTATTTCAAATATAGCCCATTTTATCCAATTTGTCAAATGTATTATCATAAAGTTGTTCATAATATTCCTTTTTAACACATCAATTTTATTGATACTTATTAATAAAGCATACAGTTCACCCAAAGTGTACAATCAATGGTATTTGGTATAATTACATAGTTGTGCATTCAGCACTTCAGTCATTATTAGAGCATTTTCACTATTTCAATAATAATATTAATAAACAAAAACCAGACAAACAAGAAAATTCTTCACCTCTAAATTTCTCTGTTTCCCCTACTGTACATGGCTGCTATTTCAAGCTATTCTTGCACAATTATTTATTTATTTATTAAGCAGTTTTATTGAGATATATTCACATACCAAGTAATCTAGCCAAAGTGTATAATCAATGACTTGTAATAAAATGACAATGTTGTGTATGAATCATCCAAAAAAAAATTTAGAATTATTTCATTACTCTGAAAAGAAAAACTCCACACCCCTTAGCCTGCCTTCCCTAAACCTACATAACCAATACTCAAATATCATCTTTATAAATTGATTTATATTTACATTTTATGTAAATGGAAACATAGAATATGTTACACAATATATTTAGTTCCTAGTAATGCATTCATACAATATTTGTCTTTTTGTGTCTGGCTTGCTTCATTCGACATAATGTCCTCCAGTTTCATCCATGTTGTCCTATGCTTTACAACTTCATTTCTTCTTACAGATGCATAATATTCCATCATGTGAATACACAAGAGTTAGGTTATCCATTCCTCAGTGGATGGACACCTGGATTGTTTCCAACTTTTGGCAATCGTGAATAATGCCATTATGAACATCGGTGTGCAGATGTCTGTTTGTGTCACCGCTCTCAGTTCTTCTGGGTATATACCCAGTAGTGGTATTGCAGGGTCACATGGCAAGTCTATATTCAACTTCTTTAGGAACAGCCAAACAGTCCTCCACAGTGACTGTACCATTCTGCATTCCCACCAACAGTGAATAAGTGTTCCTGTCTCTCCACATCAGTTGGAATTCTCTGTCTTTTTAATAGTGCCATTCTGGCAGGTGTGAAATGATATCTCATTGTAGTTTTGATTTGCATTTCCCTAATCATTAGTGATGTTGAGCATTTCTTCGTGTGTTTTTTTTTTTTTTTTTGCCATTTGTGTTTCTTCTTTGGAGAAATGTCTATTCAAATCTTTTGCCCATTTTTCAATAGGGTCATTTGTCTTTTCATTATTGTGTTGTAACATTTCTTTATATATCCTGGATATTAAACCCTTATCATATATATGATTTCTAAATATTTTCTCCCAGTGATTTAGCTGCTTTTTCACCCTTTTTACAAAGTCCTGCGAGGTGCAAAAGTGTTTAACTTTGAGGAGGTCCCATTTATCTATTTTTTTCTTTTGTTGCACGTGCTTTGGGTGTAAGGTCCAAAAAACCACCACCTACTACAAGGTCTTGAAGATATTTCCATACATTTTCTTCTAATAGATTTATGGTCTTAGCTTTTATATTTAGGTCTTTGAGCCATCCTTACTTGATTCTTGTTTACGGAGTGAGATAGGGGTCCTCTTTCATTCTTTTGGTTATAGATATCCAGTTGTCCCAACACAATTTGTTGAAGAGACTGTTCTGTCCCATTAACATTAACTTGGTATGTTTGTCAAAAACCAGTTGACTGTATAGATGAGGGTTTATTTCTGGATTTTCAATTCTATTCCACTGATCAATGTGTCTATCTTTATGCCAGTACCATGCTGTTTTGACCACTGTAGCTTTGTAATATGTTTCAGGGTCAGGCAGTGAAATTCCTCCCATGTCACTCTTCTTTTTTGGAATGCTTTTAGCTATTCGGGACCACTTTCCCGTCCAAATGAATTTGGTTATTGCCTTCTCTAAATCTGTAAAGTAAGCTGTTGGGATTTTGATTGGTATTGCATTGAATCTATAAGTCAGTTTGGGTAGGATTGACATCTTCACGATATTTATTCTTCCAATCCATGAACATGGAATGTCTTTCCATCTTTAGATCCTTTTAAATTTCTTTTAGCATTGTTTTGTAGTTTTCTGCATATAGGTCCTGTACTTCTTGGGTTAAATTAATTCCTAGGTTTTGGAGTCATTTATTGCTATTGAAAATGGAATTTCCCCCCAGATTTCCTCCTCAGATTGTTCAATACTAGTGTACAAAAACATTACTGATTTTTGCATGTTGATCTTGTATCCCGCCACTTTGCTGAACTCATTTATTAGTTCAAGTAGCTTTGTTGTGGATACTTCAGAATTTTCTAAATACAGGATCATGTCATCCGCAAACAGTGAGAGTTTTGCTTCCTCTTTTCCTATTTGAACGCCTTTAAATTTTTTGTCTTGTCTAATTGCCCTAGCTAGAACTTCTAGTACAATGTTGAATAACAATGGTGACAGTGGGCATCCTTGTCTTGTTCCTGATTTAGGGGGAAAGCTTTCAACCTTTCCCAATTGAGTGTGATGTAGGCTGTGGGTTTTTCATATATGCCTTTTATCATATTGAGGAATTTTCCTTTTATTCCTATCTTTTGAAGTATTTTTATCAAAAAAGGATGTTGGATTTTGTCTAATGCCTTTTCTGCATCTATTGAGATGATCATGTGGTTTTTTTCCTTCAATTTGTTAATGTGGTGTATTACATTGATTGATTTTCTTATGTTGAACCAGCCTTGCATACCAGGAATAAATCCCACTTGGTCGTGATGTATAAGCCTTTTGATATGCTGTTGGATTTGATTTGCAAGTATTTTGTTGAGAATTTTTGCATCTATGTTCATTAGAGAGATTGGTCTGTAATTTTCTTTGCTTGTAGAATCTTTATCTGGCTTTGGTATTAGGGTGATGTTGGCTTCATAAAATGTGTTGGGTAATTTTCCCTCCTCTTCAATTTTTTGGAAGAGTTTAAACAGGATTGGTGTTAATTCTTTTAGAAATGCTTGGTAGAATTCACCTGTGAAGCCATCTGATCCTGGACTTTTCTTTGCTGGGAGATTTTTGATGACAGATTCAATCTCCTTAATTGTGATTGGTTTGTTAAGTTCTTGTATTTCTTGTTGTGTCAGTGTACTTTGGTTATGTGTTTCTAGAAATTTGTCCCTTTCATCTAGGTTGTCTAGTTTGTTGGCATATAGTTTTTCATAATATCCTCTTATGATTCTTTTTATTTCTGTGAGGTCATTTGTAATTTCCCCCCTTTCATTTCTGATTGTATTTATTTGCATTTTCTCTCTTTTTTTCTTTGTTAGTCTAGTGAGGGGTTTGTCAATTTCATTGATCTTCTCAAAGAACCAGCTTTTGGTTTTGTTGATTTTCTCTATTGTTTTTCTGTTCTCATTTTCATTTATTTCTGCTCTAATCTTTATTATTTCTTTCCTTCTTTTTGCTTTGGGACTGGTTTGCTGTTCTTTTTCTAGTTTCTCAAGTTGTTCAGTTAAATCTTTGAGTTAAGCTCTTTCTTGTTTTTTAATATAGGCATTTAGGGCTATAAATTTCCCTCTCAAGACTGCCTTCGCTGTATCCCATAAGTTTTGATACGTTGTGTTCTCATTTTCATTTGTCTCAATACATTTACTGATTTCACTTGCAATTTCTTCTTTGACCCCCCGATTATATAGGAGTGTGTTGTTCAGTTTCCACACATTTGCAAATTTCCTTTTTTCCTGTCTGTTATTGATTTCTAGTTTCATTCCATTATGATCTGAGAAGGTGCTTTGTATAATTTCAATCTTTTTATATTTATTGAGAGCTGTATTGTAACCTAACATGTGGTCTATCCTGGAGAAAGATCCATGGGCACTTGAGAAGAATGTATAACCCGCTGAGTTTGGATGCAGTGTTCTGTATATATCTGTTAGGTCTAACTTGTTTATCATATTGTTCAAGTTCTCTGTTTCCTTGTTGATCTTCTGTCTAGTTGCTCTATCTAATGTGAGTGGTGTTGAAGTCTCCAATTATTATTGTAGAAATGTCTATTTCTCCTTTCAGTTTTGCCAGAGTTTGTCTCATATATTTTGGGGCACCCTGGTTAGGTGCGTAGATATTTATGACTGTTATATCTTCCTGGAGGATCGTCACTTTTATTAATATATAATTACCTTCTGCATCTCTTATCACTTTTTTGCATTTGAAGTCTGTTTTGTCTGATATTAGTATAGCTACCCCTGCTCTTTTCTGTTTACTATTCATGTGGATTATCTTTTTCCAACCTTTTACTTTCAGCTGGTTTGTATCCTTGGGTCTGAGGTGAGTTTCTTGTAAGCAGCATATGGATGGCTCATGTTTTTTTATCCATTCTGTCAGCCTGTATCTTTTGATTGGAGAATTTAATCCATTCACATTCAATGATATTACTGAAAATGCACTATTAATTTCCTCCATTTTATTCTTTGGTTTTCATATGTCATCTTATTTTTGTCTCTCTTTTTACTCTTTTTCTTATCCTTTCTACTTTTCTTTCTTCTATACTCTCCTCCAAGCCTCTCTCTCCTGTCTTTTTCTTTCAGGTTCTAAGGCTTCCTTTAATATTTCCTGCAAAGGTGGATTCTTTTTTGCAAACTCTCTTAGTTTTGGTTTGTTTGTGAATACTTTTTATTCACCTTCATATATGGACAGTTTTGCTGGATAAAGTATTCTCAGCTGGCAGTTTTTCTCTTTCAGTTTTCTAATTGTATTATACCATTGTCTTCTCGCCTCCATGGTTTCTGAAGAGAAATCTGTACTAAGTCTTACTGGACGTCCTCTGTATGTGATTGTTTGCTTCTCTCTTGCTGCTCTGAGAATTTTCTCTTTATCTTTTACATTTGACATTCTGAATAATATGTGTCTTGGAGTAGTAGTTCTATTTGGATTTATTCTCATTGGGGTACAGTGTGCTTCTTGGACATGTAAGTTCATTTCTTTCGTGAGAGTTGGGAAATTTTCAGCTATTATTTCCTCAAAAACTCTTTCTGCCCCTTTTCCTTTCTCTTCCCCTTCTGGAACTCCCATGACACATATGTTGTTGTGTTTTGTGTTGTCATTCAACTCTCTGAGCCCCTACTCAATTTTTTCCATTCTTTTTTCTCTTCAATTTTAGCTGCTCTGTCTTCGGTATCACTTATTCTTTCTTCTATCATTTCGAGTCTGCTGTTGTATGCCTCAAATGTATTTTTGACTTCACCTATTGTGTCTTTCATTCCCATGAACTCCGTTACTTTTCTGTTCAGGATTTCAAATTCTTCTTTGTGTTAGCTTAATGTCTTCTTGATGTCATTTATCTCTTTAACTATATTCTCTTTCATCTCATTAATTTGATTTTGGAAATTTGTGCTCATCTCGCTGATTAGTTCTCTCAAATTCTGCATCTCTTCTGGGACTTTGCGGTATTCCTTTTCTTTGGCCATGTTGTCTATTTCCTTAGTATGGCTCGTAATTTTTTGCTGGTGCTTAGGCATCTGGTTAGGTTGTATTTTACTTAGATGCTCTCTTTCTCTTTTATGGGGTTTTAGTGGCAGGAGGCTGTGAGTTACCACAGTCTTTGATTTTTGGCCCAACCTTGATTATTAGGATTGTTCTGCTGGTTGCTCAAAACTGGGCACTGGACCCAGTAATTGGTTGTAGAGTCGTTTCCTAGGGCCTTAGGCAGGGAGGCTACAGAGGCCAGGAAAAGCCTCTCTTATTAATTTTCTTATGTGCATTTCCTTGGTTTTCCAGGAGATGGCGCTTGTTGGCAGCTCTTAATTCAATGCCTGGTCGGAGCGTATTTGTTGTGACACAGGCCAGATCAATGTGATAGAGCTTCCAGTCTGGGGGCTAAGAGCCTTATAATTCAAACTTTCTGAGACAGTTCTCCAGACTCCTCTTGTAGCGCCCCCCCTTTTCCCAGCTAGGAAATATTTCCACTCCCTTCTGAATCCTCAACAATCATCAGTCCCTGTTAGTAGAGGAGGAGATTGGGAGGTTTGTATATCTTTAGCCCTGTGCAGGGTCCAAGGCAAACAATGGAACAGCCCCACCCAGCCTGGAAGGAGTCTCAGGACAGGGCAGACCAAACCTGGGAGTCAAAAGCAGGGTCAGCCCCAGGCTCTCTCTCCCCTCTCCTGTGGAGTCCTCGACAATTAGTCCAGGCTAGAAGAGAGGGAGGTTGCGAGGGTTGGATTTCTCCAGTCCTTCCTAGGCTCCCAGGGCAAACTGCCATGTGGAAGGGTCCGTGGGGCTCTACAGCCCAAATTTACAGGTCAGAACCTGAGTCAGCCTAAGGTTGTGTCCCTCTCTCCCCCGCTGCCGGGAGTGGAGATCCCTGGAGCCCTCTGTCTGTAGTCGCAGGCCCAGGGGCCAGAGAATTCTAGAGTGTGGGGGAGGGTGCCGGCACCAGCAGAAGCTGCTAATTCCAACTCACGGTTCTCCGTCGCGATTTCCCCTTTGTCCCTCTCTCCTCTGGGTGGTGTGCAGCGTTCACCTGCTGTCCTAAACCCTAGAAGATCTTTTTTGGGGATGTTTCAGCCTGTTCTCTAGCTATTTTTCTGTAGAAGAGATTCCCGTCTTACTAGTCCGCCATCTTCCCGGAAGTCAGTTTTTTTTTTAGATGAGAGAAATCATAGCATGCTGATGGAAACAATGCAGGAGGAAATAGTTGATGAGGCAAGAAAGGGAGGCAGAATTGCTAAAGTAGTGTCCTTGAATAGGCAACAGGATGGGATCTAGTTCATTAAGTAGTGGGGTTGGGTTTAGACAGGAAGAGCAAGAACAATTCATCTACAATAATAGGAGGGAAGAAAGTATATGGGTACTGATGAAGATAAGTGGATACTTGTAGGGGTTGGAATATTTTGTGTATTTGAATGGATAAACTTTGGAAGCAATGACCAGGTTAAAAGCTGGTAAATGCCTAGTAACGTAGACTTATAAAATAGTTTTGAGAACATGTTTACAAGAAGCTCAAGCAACATCTACTTATATAATGTTTTAGTGAACTAACTTGATTAGTTCCTCTAAAAAAGTGGGTGAAAGCAGCATGCCCCACTGGCCCTCATACATCAACTCTTTTGACTCCACTCTGTCTTCTGACTCTGAGCCATGTTACTTCCAACCAGTGTTCATGAAACCAAACAAAAGACACACCTCAAGCTCTGTTTTATTTTACTACATTAAGTTAAGCAATAAGGCAAAACAGTAACCTCTTAATAAAGATCAAGGAGTGCATCTCGTTCCCAAAAGGGACCAAAAGAATGTTTCTTCACAAATATGCATGACATTTCACTCATTATGCCTGTAAGTACTTTGAAAACTTTGGTGGTTTAATACAATTACAAATCCAAAGGTACTTAGCCTTAAGCTTCCAATATTATAGTTTCAAGTGCTAGTGACATCTAATTCTCCTGCAGTGGTCCACATTGACTCTGCATTTAACAATCTTGCACCTGATCTAATATAAAAAAGCAACACATAAAATTCCTAATTCACCAGATGCAAATATTGAACCATTTCTACAAACACACAAAATAACAGCTTGCACTAAAATCTATCTTGAGGAAACATTAAACAAATAAATGGCTCTGTTTTTCTGTAAGTTAACTTGGCTTCTGAAGAAAAAATATTCTATGATCAAAAGTGTTTTTGTTTTCTCTGTCACATGGGGGTGATGAAACCCATTACATCATTACTTTTGGGAACAAATAACCAGCTACATGCCATAAATGCACAACATACAACTTTGTATAGCCTATGCAAATGTGTAAACATATGAAGCTATTCTCTATTCTGGTGCCCATTTCCTCCCCTGGCAAAAAGGGAGTGGTAGCTTCACAGTAGGCTCTAGCAGGTAGTGAAGAATAAATTTGACACTCTGTGGAGTCACAAAAAAACTAAGCTCTTATTATAGCCTGCAAATTTGTCATTACCCAAGCCCCCTACCCAAACTCCTAAAAGGCTAAGTCCTATTTATTATTGTCAAAATATTATGAGTATTTTTTCTTACATTGCAGCATTTATATTACTCTGTAGGAATATTGTTTCATAAAGTTAGCTTGACCTTAAGTATAATTTAGTGTTTTTCAAAGGCTTCCCAAATATTTTTATTTTTTCAAGGTGGAGCTGACAAATTACTGTGTCCTGTCTATATTCTAGATTCCATTATGTCTTAATTTTATTTAAAGACTTCAAATCAAAAACAAAATCAGGGTAAAGAGGAAATTTCTTTTTTCCCTATATGTCTGCTGGATACTTGCTAACAATACACTTACTGAAAATGTGGTGCAGCTGGTGGTGTACTTTGTCAAGTCTCATTTTAGAAAACATCACAGAAATTAAGGTTAGCAACCCAACTCCAGAACATCAAGTTAAAACAGCATATGTGCTGTTAGGCCAGTATTATAGAATATTTGCAGAACTCTGTCATGGTTTATAATCAAAATGGTCTTATTTGACACAATACCATATAATAAAAGTCATAAACTCAGGAATGCCGAAAGGTTCTCTTTCTTAATATCCAGTTTTGGATTTAAGAGATTATAATCATTAGTTTCCCCTTCAAATTAATGGAAAAATCATGCTTTTAAAAATCTAACCTTTAAAATGTTTTCTGCATTCGGGGGGTAGTACACTTGTCCACTCAAGTTTTCTTTAGGCTCTTTCCATGTCCCAAATACTGAGAAGTTACTGAGTTAAAGAGAAAGAGCAGAGGAGCAGCAGTAGGATGTATGACAGCCAAGCTGCCTCCTTGTGGCAGCATTCTTCCCTGGATATTGTGGCAACATTTAAATGAATGAATTTGCCACTACCTTGATATGACACATAATTGTTTGTTTCTGATATTTTTCTTCAAAGAAAAAGTTCCTTATTCTACTGGGAAAAATCTTATTTGATTGATTTTAAGAGAAATCAATCAAATAAGAGAAATACTATATTGTATTTTCTTTAGAAGAGGGCAAATGAGGTCTTCAGAATTTCACAGTTTTTTTCCAATCTATTTTTCTATCAAGTAGAAATCAAAGGCAAGATGGGAGCCATGATGGAAAGGGAAGGGATATGTTTAGATTGCTAGATTCTATCTAATGGAATGCAAAACAGTTGATACACTCAGACCAATGCTTGATCAATAAGAGCAGGTCCACTTTTGGGTTATCATTTCATCTGTGAGATTCTGACCCTTTGTGATATCAGATCGGGAAGACAGTATGGTCAGGTGGTAAATCTAATGCCACTCCAAGGAACAGCTGTCCCCTTTCTTGGGACGGGACTAAGCTGTTATTAGTCAACGTGCAGGGTTCAGTGAGGGAGACGGATTTTCTGGTGCTATAGAAGTGAGAGCAAGAGGAACAGCAGTTACCCCGTGTTCCTAACACCTTGTCTACTCTCCCACTCCCCTAGGAATAGGATTCAGTAGTGCATGGGTATATCGCATTATAAACAAGGCATATTGAAGCAGCAGCTTCCACATTTTAACACGGGTTTGTGGTGACACTGTCCTTTGGGATCTGCCTGCCAGTGGAACCCTTCAAGGAAGAAGTGGGCCCAAGCTGAGTTCCACATGCTGGGTGAGCCAGATGACTTCTGTGCCCTGGTCACTTTCTTCGATGGGGCGGATAGGGGCTGCCAGGTTTTTAAAATCATGCTTCATCTTAAAGCACACGCTCACTTCGCCCTCCTCATGTTGTGGGGTAACTCTGATGAAAACACCCACTTTGTTGGCCTTTCTGAAGGCTATAATGCTATAAGAGGAAACAAATACAGCATTAGGTCACAGGTAAGCCTTATGGTCATTTTATAGCATAACAGTAAATCTGTAATGACAAGAAATGACCAACACCCCAATTATCAGCAATGAAGCATTTCTTTAGCCAAATGTTGGTCTCTCTTTTTTTAATTACAAAAGTAAAATATTATCATAATAATTCAAATGGGAAAAGTAAGTTTTTCTTCTTAATCTCCACTTCAGCATAGAGAAGAAAACTGTTTACAGAATGATCAGAATGGTGAAAGACATATCTGGAAGGACAAACACCAAAATGTTAATGGTGTTTTTGTCTGGTGATGAGATAATGGGTAATTTTTATTTTATTTTCTTCTTCAGGGTTTTATATATGTTTCCCAAATTTTCTAGAATAATTATTTTTATAAGCAGGAAGAAAGTTACTTCCAACTGTGGTACATGGAAGAGGTCACAAAAAGATCACTCACTCAGGGTCATCCTGAAAGTCTTGGGGTTCTGCCAACTCATCATATTCTGCTGCTGCATCCTTACCAGCTAAAATGAGCTCTTTGGGAGGCACTACCACCTGGAGAGCAATATAAAGAGGCCTGGCTCAGAAAGTAAATTCATTTAATGAAATACAGCAAAACATTAAAATTTATTTAGATATATCTAAGTAAAAAGGAAGTTTCAGGAAACATACAGTATTATATTACTTGTATAGAATTGATAAACATTGTTTAGGAATACATATATATCTAGTAAAAGTGTTAGAACAAAGAAGTACAAGAGAATGATAAAGTCAAGTGAGTGCTTACTTCACAATATGAGCTGCATTGGGGAATTCAATTGGAAAGTGATACACAGGGGGCTTCAATTGTGTTTTTTATTTTTATTTTTTTAGGGTGTGTGTGTGGGGATGTTAATGGATGTTTATTATTCTTTATACATTTTGGTATATCTGAAACATTTCATCATTTTCTAAAAAACAGAAAAACAAAGAGAAACATTGGTTCCATCATCAGATCTATTCTGAAATGTATCGATCATGTTGGGTATGGTTTATGGTCATGGAAAACAGTTAAAGCATTCGTTAGACTTATCCATATGCTATGACTAGGCTTCAACTTTGCTATACCAGAGGCTAACTGATAACAATGTCAACCAAATTTCCAATTATGGATACAAATGTGACAGGGGGAGGTGTAAGAGAAAGACAAAAAATCTACAAGTTGATATCTACAAGCATCAGGTGCCTCTTTCTGCCTCTGTCCTCACTAGAGCTGCGTATCTGTGCTATTTTTAAAAAGGAGCAAGGATAGAAATCAGTGTCATCTTCCTCTCGTTGAAAGTGATGCTAATAAGTGAAATCATTAAAAAAGTAGCAGAAGGAAAAAAGAAAAATAAGTATTATGTGAATAAGAGTTGATTAAAAATATAGAGCTCCTATCTATAATTTTTGTTATGAGAATCATGCTGAATGTAGTTATGGATATAAATGTTATGAGTATCATGCTAAATTATGACCTACCTATATATGGTATAGAGAAAAGCTCTTCATCTATAATTTCAAGGGCTAGACAAATCACCAAGTGGCAAAATGTAGAAGGCCACATTTCATTCATTCAGCAAACACTGAAAATCAAAATTACCCATTATATTTACTTAGTGCTATGTATAGTCTTTGTAAGCTGAGAGAATCTAGAGCAGGCATCCCTGCTTTTAAAAGATGATATCTGATAAGAGTCTTGAAGAATAAGTATGTTAGACTGAACGAGAGGTGTGTGTATGTCAGGGAAGTGGGGATAGGAAGGAGACATTCTAGGTAAAGCAAATAGCAAACACAATTTTCCAGCATGAAAGTCCAATACCCGCTGGATCTATTTGGATTACAACATTAATCCGTACTATTCAGAGAATGCTAAATATAGGAACGTGGGGGAATATCATGATGGAAAAAAAAGACAGAGGAAAGTTCATTAAGGAAGTCTTATACTATTCCTATGAGTTTGTACTTCTTCCCAAAGTCAGAGGGAAGCCAATGATCACCGTGGAAGTAATACAGAGGATTACGTGGTGGTCTGAAGCTGTATGTACCCAAGAACAACATGCTCTTAAATCTAATCCATTCCTGTGGGTTTGAACCCACTGTAAGTAGGAGCTTTTGATGAGGTTACTTCAGTTAGGGTGTGGCCCAGCCCAATGAAAAGGGCTCTCAATCCTATTACTGGAATCCTTTCTAAGCAGAATGAAATTGAAAGAGAGAGAGAGAGAAAGCCACAGAAGCAGCAGCCAGAAGCTAAACATAAATGGAACCAAGAAGAGCTGGGAGAAATCAGGAGATGCTGCCATGTGCCATGCCATGTGACAAGCTAAGAGCCAATGATAACTCCAGTAGCCAGTCACAGAACACCACAGTCTCTGGGGAGAAAACTGGAGAAGAAGGGAAAAAACAGCAGATACCACCATGTGCCTTGCCATGTGGCAGAGGAGCTAAGGATCGCTGGCAGGTAGTCTTTGGGAAGAAAGCATTGTC
Source organism: Tolypeutes matacus (assembly GCA_026826555.1). Lineage (NCBI taxonomy): Eukaryota > Metazoa > Chordata > Mammalia > Cingulata > Chlamyphoridae > Tolypeutes > Tolypeutes matacus. The sequence goes on from JAKSZT010010581.1 coordinate 10,794,266, forward strand.
TTGATGATGCCCTGATTTGGACATTTTCTGGCCTCAAAACCATGAGCAAATAAATTCTCATTGTTTAACCCAACCTATTTCATGGTATTTGTGTGAACAGCCAAGAAAATGAAAAAAACGCTGGAATGAGGGGTGGGGTAAAAACAATGAAGTCGGGGACTTCCGGGAAGATGGTGGACTAGTAAGACACCGGAATCTCTTCTCCAGAAAAATAGCTAGAGGACAGGCTGAAACAGCCCCGAAAAAGATCTTCTAGGGTTTAGGACAGCAGGTGAAGGCTACACACCACCCAGAGGAGGGACAAAAGAAGGAAATCACAACGACAGAACCGTGAGTTGGAACCAGCAGCAACTGCTGCTGTCGGCACCCTCCCCCACACTTTTTAGAATTCTCGGGCCTCTGGGCCTGCAACTACAGACAAAGGGAGCTCCAGGGATCTACCACTTCAGGAAAGGGGAGAGAGAGAGGAACACAGCCTAAGGGTGACTCAAGTTCTGACACGCAAATTTGGGCTGTAGAGCCCCACGGACCCTTCTACATGGTGGTTTGCCCTGGGAGCCTACTAAGGACTGGAGAAATCTGACCCTTGCAATCTCCCTCTTTTCTAGCCTGGACTAATTGTTGAGGACTCCACAGGAGAGGGGAGAGAGAGCCTGTGGCTGACTCGGATTTTGACTTGCAGGTTTGGTTTGCCCTGTCCTGAGAGCTCTTTCAGGCTGGTTGGGGCTGTGCCACTGTTTGCCTTGGAGCCTGCAAGGGGCTAAAGATATACAAACCTCCCAATCTCCTCCTCTACTAACAGGGACTGATTGTTGAGGATTCAAAGGGGAGTGGAAATATTTCCTAGCTGGGAAAAAGAACGGGGCTGCCAGAGAACACTGGAGAACTGTCTTAGAAAGTTTGAATTACAAGACTCTTAGACCCAGACAGGAAGCTCTATCACATTGATCTGGTCCCTGTCTCAACAAATACACTCCAACCAAGGCATTGAATTGAGAGCTGCCAACGAGCGCCATCTCCTGGCAGAACAAGGAAGTGCATATAAGAAAATTAAAAATAAGTAGGAGAGGCTTTTCCTGGCCTCTGAGCCTCCCTGCCCAAGGCCCTAGGAAGTCACTCTACAACCAATTACTGGGCCCAGTGCCCAGTTTTGAGCAACGAGCAGGACAATCCTTCAATCCAGGTTGAGCCAAAAATCAAAGAGCTGTGGTAACTCACAGCCTCCTGCCATTAAATCCCTATAAAAGAGAAAGAGATAGAGCATCTGAGTAAACTACATCCTAACCAGATGCCTGAACACCAGCAAAAAATTACAAGCCATACTAAGAAAATAGAAGACATGGCCCAAGAAAAGTAATACATTGAAGTCCCAGAGGAGATGCAGAATTTGAGGGAACTAATCAGCGAGATGAGCACAAATTTCCAAAATCAAATTAATGAGGATGAAAGACAATATAATTAAAGAGATAAATGGCATTAGGAAGACAAAAGAGCTAACGCAAAGAAGAATCCTGAACAGAAAAGTAACAGAGTTCATGCGAATGAAAGACACAATAGGTGAGGTCAAAAACACATATGAGGCATACAACAGTGGACTCGAAATGACAGAAGAAACAATAAGTGATACCGAAGACAGAGCAGCTAAAATAGAAGAGAGAAAAGGACAGAGAGAGAAAAGAATGGAAAAAATTGAGCAGGAGCTCAGAGAGTTGAATGACAACACAAAACGCAACAACATACGGGTCATGGGAATTCCAGAAGGGGAAGAGAAGAGAAAAGAGGCAGAAAGAGTATTTGAGGAAATAATAGCTGAAAATTTCCCAACTCTCATGAAAGAAATGAACTTACATGTCCAAGAAGCACACCGTACCCAATCAGAATAAATCCAAATAGACCTACGCCAAGACACATACTACTCAGGATGTCAAATGTCAAAGATAAAGAGAAAATTCTCAGAGCAGCAAGAGAGAAGCAAACGATCACGTACAAGTGACGTCCAGTAAGACTTAGTACAGATTTCTCTTCAGACACCATGGAGGTGAGAAGACAATGGTATGATACAATTAGAAAACTGAAAGAGAAAGACTGCCAGCCGAGAATTCTTTATCCAGCAAAACTGTCCTTCAAATATAAAGGTGAGTATAAAGTATCCACAAACAAACATAAACTAAGAGAGTTTGCAAAAAAGAATCCACCTTTGCAGGAAATAGTAAAGGAAGCCTTAGAACCTGAAAGAAAAAGACAGGAGAGAGAGGCTTGGAGGAGAGTATAGAAGAAACAATAGCAGAAAGGATAACCAAAAGAGTAAAAAGAGAGACAAAAACAAGATGACATATGAAAACCAAAGAATAAAATGGAGGAAGTAAATAGTGCATTTACAGTAATATCATTGAATGTGAATGGATTAAACTCCCCAATCAAAAGATACAGGTTGATAGAGTGGATAAAAAAACATGAGCCATCCATAGGTTGCTTACAAGAAACCCACCGTAGACCCAGGGATACAAACTGGCTGAAAGTAAAAGGTTGGAAAAAGATACTCCCTGTGAAAAGTAACCAGAAAAGAGCAGGGGTAGCTATACTAATATCAGACAAAACAGAATTTAAATGCAAAAAAGTTATAAGAGATACAGAAGGCCATTATATATTAATAAAAGGGATGATCCACCAGGAAGATATAACAGTCATAAATATCTATGCACCTAACCAGGGTGCCCCAAAATATATGAGTCAAACTCTGGCAAAACAGAAGGGAAAAACAGACATTTCTACAATAATAGTTGGAGACATCAACACCCGACTCACATCATTAGATAGAACAACTAGACAGAAGATCAACAAGGAAACAGAGAACTTGAACAATATGATAAATGAGTTAGACCTAACAGATATATACAGAACACTGCATCCAAACTCAGCGGGTTATACATTCTTATCAAGTGTCCATGGATCTTTCTCCAGGATAGTCCACATGTTAGGTCACAATGTAGCTCTCAAAAAATATAAAAAGATTTAAATTATACAAAGCACCTTCTCAGATCATAGTGGAATGAAACTAGAAATCAATAACAGACCGGAAAAAAGTAAATTTGCAAATGTGTGGAGACTGAACAACACACTCCTAAATATTCGATGGGTCAAAGAAGAAATTGCAAGTGAAATCAGTAAATGTATTGAGACAAATGAAATTGAGAACACAACGTATCAAAACTTATGGGATACAGCGAAGGCAGTCTTGAGAGGGAAATTTATAGCCCTAAATGCCTATATTAAAAAACAAGAAAGAGCTTAACTCAAAGATTTAACTGAACAACTTGAGAAACTAGAAAAAGAGCAGCAATCCAATCCCAAAGCAAGCAGAAGGAAAGAAATAATAAAGATTAGAGCAGAAAAACAATAGAGAAAATCAACAAAACCAAAAGCTGGTTCTTTGATTAGATCAATAAAATTGACAAACCCCTCGCTAGACTAACAAAGAAAAAAAGAAGATGCAAATAAATACAATCAGAAATGAAAGGGGTAAGTTACAAATGACCTCACAGAAATAAAAAGGATCATAGCAGAATATTATGAGAAACTATATGCCAACAAACTAGACAGCATAGATGAAATGGACAAATTTCTAGAAACGCACAACCAACCTACACTGACGCTACAAGAAATACAAGAACTTAACAAACCAAACTTTTAAGGAGATTGAGTCCTTCATCAAAAATCTCCCAGCAAAGAAAAGTCCAGGACCACATGGCTTCACAGGTGAATTCTACCAAGCATTTTGAAAAGAATTAACACCAATCCTGTTTAAACTCTTCCAAAAAATTGAAGAGGAGGGAAAGTTACCCAACATATTTTATGAAGCCGACATCACCCTAATACCAAAGCCAGATAAAGATTCTACAAGAAAAGAAAATCACAGACCAATCTCTCTAATGAACATAGATGCAAAAATTCTCAACAAAATACTTGCAAATATAATCCAACAGCATATCAAAAGACTTATACATCACAACCAAGTGGGATTTATTCCTGGTATGCAAGGCTGGTTCAACATAAGAAAATCAATGTAATACACCACACTAACAAATTGAAGGGAAAAAAACAACATGATCATCTCAATAGATGCAGAAAAGGCATTCGACAAAATCCAGCATCCTTTTTTGATAAAAACACTTCAAAAGATAGGAATAAAAGGAAAATTCCTCAATATGATAAACGGCATAAATGAAAACCCACAGCTAACATCATACTCAATGGGGAATGGTTGAAAGCGTTCCCTCTATGATTGGGAACAAGACAAGGATGCCCACTGTCACCACTGTTATTCAACACTGTACTAGAAGTTCTAGCTAGGGCAATTAGACCAAAAAAAAAAAAAAAAAAAAAAAAACTAAAGGCATCCAAATAGGAAAAGAGGAAGTAAAACTCTCACTATTTGCAGATGACATGATCCTGTACTTAGGAAATCCTGAAGTATCCACGACAAAGCTACTTGAACTAATAAATTAGATCAGGAAAGTGGCAGGATACAAGATCAACACACAAAAATCAGTAATGTTTTTGTACATGAGTACTGAACAAGCTGAGGAGGAAATCAGGGGAAAAGTTCCATTTTCAACAGCAACAAAAAGACGCAAATACCTAGGAGTTAATTTAACCAAAGAAGTACAGTTTTCTATATGCAGAAAACTACAAACAATGCTAAAAGAAATTTAAAAAGACCTCAACAAATGGAAAGAGATTCCTTGTTCATGGATTAGAAGAATAAATATTGTGAAGATGTCAATCTTGCCCAAACTGATTTACAGATTCAATGCAATACCAATCAAAATCCCAACAGCGTACTTTGCAGAATTAGAGAAGGCAATTACCAAATTCATCTGGAAGGGTAAGTGCACCCGAATAGCCAAAAGCATTCTAAAAAAGACGACCAATGTGGGAGGAATTTCACTGCCTGACCTTGAAACATATTACAAAGCTACAGTGGTCAAAACAGCATGGTACTGGCATAAAGATAAAACACATGGATCAGTGGACTAGAATTGAGAACCCAGAAAAATACCCTCACCTATACAGTCAACTGGTTTTTGACAAACCTACCAAGCTCACGCTAATGGGAAAAAAGTCTCTTCAACAAATGGTGTTGGGAGAACTGGATATCTGTAACCGAAAGAATGAAAGAAGACCCCTATTTCACCCCCTATACAAGAATCAACTCAATATGGATCAAAGATCTAAATATAAAAGCCAGGACCATAAAACTACTAGAAGAAAATGTAGGGAAATAGCTTCAAGACCTTGTAGTAGGTGGTGGTTTCTTGGACCTTACACCCAAAGTACATGCAACAAAAGAAAAAATAGATAAATGGGACCTCCTCAAAATTAAACACTTTTGCAACTCCCAGGACTTTGTCAGAAGGGTGAAAAGGCAGCCAACTCAATGGGAAAAAATATTTGGAAATCACATATCTGATAAGGGTTTAATATCCAGGATATATAAAGAGATGTTACAACTCAACAATAAAAAGACAAACGACCCAATTAAAAAATGGGCAAAAGACTTGAATAGACATTTCTCCAAAGAAGAAATACAAATGGCAAAAAAGCACATGAAGAAATGCTCAACATCACTCATGATTAGGGAAGTGCAAATCAAAACTACAATGAGATATCATTTCACATCTATCAGAATGGTCACTATTAAAAAGACTGAGAACTACAAGTGTTGGAGAGGATGTAGAGAGATAGGAACACTTCTTCAGTGTTGGTGGGAATGCAGAATGGTACAACCACTATGGAGGATTGTTTGGCAGTTCCTAAAGAAGTTGAATATAGACTTGCCACGTGACCCTGCAATACCACTACTGGGTATATACCCAGAAGAACTGAAAGCAGTGACACGAACAGATATCTGCCCACTGATGTTCATAGCAACATTATTCACCATTGCCAAAAGTTGGAAACAACCCAGGTGCCCGTCAACAGACGAATGGATAAAGAAACTGTGGTCTATTCACACGATGGAATATTATGCAGCTGTAAGAAGAAATGAAGTCGTAAAGCATATGACAACATGAAGCTGGAGGACATTATGTTGAGCGAAGCAAGCCAGACACAAAAGGACAAATACTGTACGAATGCGTTACTATGAACCAAATATATTGTGTAACATATTGTTTGATTAAAAAAAAAATTTATATGTATCCATTACATTTAATTGAGAAATGTATATATTTATTCATCTGTGTTTACTTTTTAGTTTCTAACTGTTTATATTTTCAATTATTAAATGATCAAAATAAAGCAAAAAAATAATAATAATAAATGGCATTTGCCTGAGGCCCTCTTGTGAGTCTCCTGAAGGAGCATCAGGGCTCTCGTCATGGCATGTAAAAATAAATAAATAAATAAATGAATGAATGAATAAATAAATAATGATGATTGATGATAGAAAGTAGATAATAGATAATGATAGATGACAAATTAGATAGATGATAGAAGGCTAGACAGATAGACAGACATAGATACAGATAGATATAATGTCACAATTTACCACATTATTTATTATATGTCAGTTATGCCTCAATGAAGTTGTTTAAAAACAAACAAAATAATAATGAAGTAAGTTAGGAAGTTATTGTCACAGTCTAAGTGTGAAATTACCCTCAGTTAGGCCAGTGGCAGTATGTTCAGTGTCAAGTAATAAACTTAGGTGGTAGAATGAAAAGAACTTGAAGACAGCTTACATGAGGGAACAAGACAGTGTGGAGTCCTTTAAGTTAGGTCACATGAGGCCACCCCTGGTAAAGACTCAGTCAGGATGAAGCAAAATGCTTCTACCTTAGCAGTGCTGTTGATATTATCAGGGTCCCCCTCCTCGCATTCCAACAGCGTCACATGGGTGAGGTTCTCCACTGGATTTGTAAGAGTCAGGAGGACCTGGCTCTCCTGGGGAACAGGAAAAGCATCTCTGAAACATATTACACTGCCACTGCTTGTTTAGTTGCTACATAAAATATTCCACAAAATCATCACCTCCTCCCCATTACTTCTAAGCAATAACACCAAGCATTCTCAAAGTGCTCACTGATTCCTATTCTATTATTTATATGTTAGACTATGCTCTGCAGTTGTTATTTCACTGAGGCAATGGGACAGATCCATGTAAAAGGCCAGTTACTAGTTCCGAAAATTTTCAGGAATTACATTACCTAGGTGATTAACAGTTCACAACTCTTGTCCCACCCAGGGTGCCACTTAAGGCTTAAAAATAAGGAAACCCTCAAAAATAAAATATGGTAGCCACAGGCTAGCCAGATGTGTTAACATAGAAAAAAAAAAATGGCACACCAAGACTGTAAAAGCCTTTCAAGGTTTCTTAAACCACGGTAATTTGCCATTGTTTGGTACTCCGTTGAGATGAGCAACAACATCTTTAAAACGAACAGGGACTATATAAATGTCTCCATGAACAGCATGAAAGGGAAGCGCTAAAGAGGATGCCATAGAATATTCTATAATTAAACAGGGTGTGTGGGAGGAAGGGGTGTAGATGAAGACCCCAAGGAACAGAGGGGCTACAGTAAAGAAATCTAGCCGATTCTGGGCACACACCCGCCTATGTGCACACACACACACACAAGACGGTAGTGGTCCCCCAGGCTGGAGAAGAGGAGCTAAAGATCCCTTTGGAGTCCAACATCTCCTTTCCTTTCCCCATCAATGATTCTACCTCTACCTAACAGGTACACTGCTCCTTATACATACATTTCAAAAATGCTGTTGTCAAGGATCCCAGCTTAAAGAAATAAAAACTCTTCATCCCTTTAATTCCTAACTTTCTTCTTTTCTATCTCTTGCTCATTGCTCTTCCATGCTAAACACATGCACAGCCACTCATATACACAGATTCATACATCTTTAATCAAAACAATCGATTCTTTTTCTTTTGATTTAATAAGCAAAGTACTAACCTTCATGTAGCGAAGGTTGGGAATTGACATGATTCTCACTTCTGGGATATAATTACTATGCATGAATAAAAAAATGCATTAATAGTCACCAGAATCCCTTAAAATTATTAGTTTCTTTTTAGCTAGTATAGCAAATAAAGGATTTCTTCAGATTTTAAAGAATCATACCATCACTGTAATAAGAACTTAAAGACATGACATGAAACCAAACTGGTAATGTGTTTTTTCTGAACTCTTATGTATACTTCTAACTTGGATCCTATGTATGTGTCATGCAGATGCCAAAGAAGACACCTATACATTTACAAGATTTTTTTTTTAATGTAGATATATTATTAGACATATTTTCTGAGATCTTATTTTATTAATGAATCATTTATTTATTTCTGTAATTCTGCAACTGACTGTAGGATCCAAGGCTGATTTAATAATAGGTTTTAGGGCTGTAAAAATACATACACTTATACAGTATGTGCTATGTGCCAGGCACTGATCCAAGCACTTTGTAAATATTAATTTGCATATTCTTGATTCTGAATAAGAGAAAGATATTACTGTTTTTTTAAGGAGGTACTGGGGAGTGAACCTGGGACCTCGTACATGTGAAGCAGGCACTGATCTACTGAGCTAGACCTAGGGAGCGAATATATCCCAGCTCAGCTTTTATATACTATATAATTTGAGACAATATAGTAACTTCTTTGTGCCATAATTTTCCCAACTATAACATAAGCAATAGAAGTATCCATCTCTTGAAGTTATTATGAAGAAAAAAATTAGACAATACATACAAAAAGTGCTTATAACAGTGTCTGGAACCAAACACTCATAAATGCCAATTATCATGCACATATTAATATAACATAAAATCTGAGTGCAGAAACACTACCAGTGGGGGGGGGAGTACATCTTAGAATTGAGACAATAAGGTATTTTAACTTCAGACTAGATGTTTTTTCATGCTGGGCATCAGGATTACCTGAGCAAGTTAATGCAAAATTAAGGATCCCATACCAAAGATTTGGATTCAGCAGGTCTAAAGCATGGCCAGAACATGTATATTAAGATTTTCAGGCAATTCTGCCAGGAAGTCAGAAAAGAGCACTTTTTCTTAAAGCAAGTTTAAGAGATCAATGCTAAGCAGAGTTTGTCATTCAGGGTTTCCGTAATGAGCATAACTCTTAAGAAGTTTGTACCAGACTTCCTATGTGCCATGTTTATATTCTCATTCTTAACAATCAGGTATTAAATACAGTGGTTAGGAAAATGGAACATATTTTATAGTGATTTACAGTTACAAAGTACTGGCAAACATAAAAGCTCATTTTATTTTTCTCAACAACTCTGAGAGGGAGGTAGGACACGTATTACTCTCATTTCAAAGATGTGGGAGCTAAAGTTTAGACACAGACAATAACTGACAGACCCCATTCCTCGCCCTCCTAGCTTCTTCTAACTCATCAGACCAGCACTTCTCAACTTTTTTTTTTTGTCTGCCACTGATGCCTTTTTAATTGCAACATAATATTCTGTAGAACATCTCAATTTAATCAACTATATCCCTGCTGATGGTTAATCTGCTTGATATGGAAATTGTTTCATGTTTTTTTTGCAAATGAAATATTGCAAGATATATCCTTGTAAATATTTACTTATATACTGGTGATTTTGCTTCTAACCCCTGAGATTCCTGAGACAATACTGCTGGGTTTTAATAAGTCTATGTAATTTCTCAAACCACTCACCAAAAAGCCTCTAGCAATTCACAACCCTACCAACAATGTATATGCAAATATGGGTTTCCCCATATTCTCACCAGCACTAAATGCTATTTTAACTTTTCCTATCAAGTCTCAGTATCTGTCCATACATTTCCATAAGCTGCCTGTCAAATCCTTTGCCCCACCTTATCACCACTCCTTTTTTATCTTTCAAATTTACAGGAATTCTGTATACTAGGGATAGTAAATTTGTTGTCACGAGTGGCAATTATGTTTTCCTGCTCTATTGTCTGCCTCACAACAACATTTACTTTGTTTTTTATAACTCATGTTTCATTTTATAAAGCCAAATCTGTCCCTCTTCCTTAGTGGCTTCTGGGCTTCCTGCCTTGCTTAGGAAGGGCAGTCTCACCCCTAAGTTAGACAAATATTTTCTTAATTTTCTGAAAAAAATTTTTTTGTTGGACAGGTGATTTTTATACTCAAAATTCCCTTCTTCTGCCAAGTCTCAGTGATTTAACACTGAGGATCACTTTCATCCCCTTAATGAAGTGTTATCACAATACAGGTAAATAAAATGAACATTATTCTAGGGATACTCTTCAATCTACTAAACTTTACTCTTTTTTTACTTGAGTTTTTAAAAGCTCATTCCCAAACTTAGGTACCTTATAATCTGTAATGAATGACTAGTGACTCTCCACCCAATCATCAGCATACCACATAGCCCCAATCCCAGACCATCACTGTGTCCCTGATACAAACACCCTGGATTCTTAGTCTGTAGATCTGCCTTAAACGTTAAGGTATATACCTTGATTAAAATTCTAAAAAGGCACAGAAGAGCAGAAAGACTATTCTAATATAGTTTTGTTTTGTTTTTTTTTCCTCCCTAAGCCAGGAGTAAACACACTTGCCATTGGAAAAAAACAAAAACAACAATTCCCAAGCCCCAAATACTCACACAGCAACAAGTTGGATTTTGAATTTGATAGATGTTGGATTAAATTCTGGCTTGCTCAAATTATGTTCACATTTCTAAAACGAAAAAAAAAAAAAGTAATTTGTATAGGAGGGAAAACAAGAATATACTTTGCTGTCCCACAGAGCTGATAAATTCAAAAGGATAGTATTTACTAGTGTTTTGTTTTACTCTGCTACAAGACCCCCATCCATGTTTTAAAACAGAGTGTATGCTACTGATAATTGAAACTTATAAATGAAGATGTTTTGGAATTCTGAAATGAGTGACCACACCTTCAAATATTATTATACCTTTATGGTGTGAAAAAGTACTGACATAATAGCTAGCACATACTGAGTTCTTTTTTTTTTTTTTAAGATTTTATTTATTTATTCATTTATCCCCCCCTTGCCGCTTGTGCTCGCTGGGTCAGCTAACCACGCCGTGCGGGCGGGCTTGCCTTCACCAGGAGGCCCCGGGAACCGAACCCGGGGCCTCCCATATGGTAAACGGGAGCCCTACTGATTGAGCCACAGCCGCTTCCCAACATACTGAGTTCTTACATGTCTGTTGAACAATGTTCTCAGCGCTTACGTGGATTAAAACATCACTTCAACCTTAAGAGGTATTTGTAAATACTTTAGCTATTGTTCCTATTTTAGATATGATGAAATTGGGGCACAAGAAGGGAAAGTACCTTTGCAATTTCTCAGAGCCAATAACAATTGGAAATAGGATCTGAATTCAAGTACTGTGACTCAGATCCCAAGCCTTAAAACAGAATAACAATTATTTACTTACTTTCTTGAATGGGTACTATATTATACACCTGTAAAATTTTTTTCAACAGAAAAAAAAGGTGTACAGTGTAAAAATTATCCATTATTTGTCCCTTGTCCTCCTCCTCAAAGCCAACCAGTTCCTCAAATGTTCTCTTTCAGGCTATGCACATAAAAATATAAGCATTATATCATCTTTCTTTTTTCTCAGTAACACAAAAGGGAGCATTTTATAAACACCGGTCTGCCTTTTATCACTTAACTTATCTTGGAATTAATTCCATATCTGCACATACAGAAGATTTACACTGCTTATTTAACCAGACCCCACTTTACCAGACCCCACTTTATCAATAGACATTTAAGATGTTATCATTATTTTGCTAATAGAAATATTGCAGCAATGAATATTCTTGTACATCAATCATCTCTCCCATGTGTAAATATATCCGCAGGATTATGTCCTAGAAGTGGATCGAAGGGTGCATGCATTTGTTATTTTAGTAGTCAAACTGCCAAAGTCTGTCAATCTGATGACTATGAAATAGTATCTCATTGTACTTTTTTTTTTTTTTTTAAGGAGGTACCAGGGATTGAACTCAGGACCTCGTACATGAGAAGCAGGCACTCGAACTCGGAGCAACATCTGCTCCCTAATGAGAGTTGTTTTTTTTCATTTGTTTTTTAGGAGATAGTGGGGGCCGAACCCAGGACCCTCATACATGGGAAGTAGGTGCTTGACCACTTGAGCTACATCTGCTTCCCTCACTGAACTTTTTTTTTTTTTAATAGATTTATAATTATTATTGTATGCATGTATCTTTTTTTTTTTTTAGATTTATTTTTATTTATTTATTTCTCCCCACCCCTCTGTTGTTTTTCACTTGCTGTATCTGTTCATCTTCCTTGTTTCATTAGGAGGCACCAGGAGCCGAACCCGGGACCTACAATGTGGGAAGGAAGCGCCTCATCACCTGAGCCACCTCCGCCCCCTGCTTTGTTGTGTCTCTCCTCATGTTTTTTCCTCCCCACTTCTTGCGCCAGCTCACCGGCCTACCCATGCATCAGCTCGCTGTCTCCTTTAGGAGGTACCGGGAACCTCTGCTCCCGGCTTTGTTGTTTCTCTCGTCATGCTTTTTCCTTCTTGTGTCTCTTGTTGTGTCAGCTTGCCACACCTGTCCGTCACGCCAGCTCCCTGTCTTCTTTAGGAGGCACCAGGACCCGAACCAGCGACCTCCCATGTGGTAGGCGGGAGCCCAGTTGTCTGAGCCACATCCGCTTCCCCACACAGTACTTTTAACATATATTTCTCTAATTACTATATAAGATTGAGTATCTTCTCATATTTATTGGTTATTGGGACCTACTCTGCCATGGCTTGTATGCTAGTATCTACTGGTTATTTTTATACTGGGTTAGCTTTTGCTTATGATAAGCTCTTTACATACTCTGGATACTAATCTTTTGTTAATTATATACCTTACAAATTATTTTACTCAGAGTGTAGCCTATCTTTTCATTTCTTTACAGTTTTTTTTTTTTTTTAGGCAGGGAGCAAAAGTTTTATTTTTAATGTAGTCAAATATATAATTTTTTCCTTTATAGATTATGTTTGTCTTATTTATGGAACACCCACCTTGTCTAGAAGTAAAAAGATATTCTATTTCCTTCTAGAAGTTTTTATCTTCATATTAATCCCTGCATAGTAGGACTAGAGATGAGTAAAAGTAATCTATAATTTTCTTTTCAACATGTCCTTGAGAGACTTTCAGTATCAAAATTAAAATTAGATTGGCCTCATAAAAAAGGTAGGGAATATTTCCTTTATGTCTTTTTTTCCGGAAGAGTCTAAGAGTTCATTATGTTTGGAAGAATTCTCCAGTGAAATGACTGTAATTGTAAATTCAACTTCTTTAATATTTATAGGACTTAAGCATTTTTATCTCTTTTCTATCAGGCTTGGTTTCATTTTTCTCAGAATTTTTGATTTTTCATTTAGGTTTTCAAATTTATTGACATAAAGTTATTTCAAAATATCTTTGTTATGTTTTATTTTTGTAGTGAAAGCTTATTTTTTTAAACCTTAACACTGAACTTGAGCCTTTTATTCCCTAAATTGTCTAGTCAAAGGTCATTTTTATAAACCTTTTACAAAATCTAACTTTTGGCTTTGTTGTTTATTTCATTAACTTTTGTTCTTAACTTTGTTTCCTTCCTTCTACTTTGTTTCAGAGATTAATTTTTTTTTCCCCTTATGAAAATCTTCAGAGGAATGTGTGGCAGTTTGAAATTATTTTATGAATCTCAAAAAGAGAAATATTATGTTTGTAAATTCATCTATTCCTCTGGATGTGATACCTTTTGATTGCATTAAATTCAGTTGAGGGGAACAGGTATAGCTCAGTGGTTTGAGTTCCTGCTTCCCATGTACAAGGCCCCAGGTTAAATCCCTGGCTCCTCCTGAAAAAAACAAAATAGTTTAAAAAAAAAAAAATTCAGTTGAGGGGCCTTTGATTAGATTACTTGCTAAGATCCCTTTAGGACTTTGATTGGACTATGTCAGTGAGGTGTGCGTCAGGTTGACCCATTGCTGGGTCTGACATAAACAGCAAACACAGGGAAAGACTCACTCAGACAGGCACAGGAAAAGGAAGCTACCATGTTTGATCCTGCCATTTAAGAGAGAGGATTGTTTAAGCATGAGGCCCCAAGAGGCTGCACCCACGGAGCAGCTCAAAAAGAAAAGATCAATAATATCAACAAACCTTTAACCAGATTGACAAAGAAAAAAAGCAAGGAAATAACTAAAATCAGATATGAAAGGGGGACACTACTACTAACCCCACAGAAATAAAAAGGACTATAAGAGGATATTATGAACAGCTGTACATCAACAAATTAGATAATCTCAATGAAATGGACAATTTTCTAGAAACACACAAACAACCTACAAGGACACCAGAAGAAATAGAAGATGTCAACAGACCAATAACAAGTAAAGAGATAAAATCAGTAATCAAAAACCTCTCAAAAAAAAAAGAAAAGCCCAGGATCAGGCTTCATTGGTGAATTTCACCAAACATGCCAAGAAGAATTAACACCACTACCACTCAAAACCTTCCAAAAAATTTAAGAGGATGGAACACTTCCAAACTCAATCTATGAAGCCAGCATCACCTCAATACCAAAAGCACATAAAGATTTCACAAGAAAATACAATTACAGATGAATATTCCATATGAATATAAATGCAAACTTCAACAAAATTCTTGCAAACTGCATCCAATAGTACATTAAAATAAATGTATACCATGAACAAGTGGGATTTATCCCAGACATGCAAGGATGATTCAACATATGAAAATCAATTAATTATCAATTGCAATGAATGTGCCACACTAATGAAGGATGTTTATGTGGGAGGGTGTGGGAGGTGTGGGGAGTGGCGCACATGGGAATCCCTATATTTTTTGTGTAGCATTTATGTAATCTAAGTATCTTTTAAAAAATAAAAAAAAAATTATTACAAAAAAAAAAGAAAATCAATTAATGTAATACATGGCATTAATAGAAGGAGAAAAAAACACATGATCCGGGAAGTGGCTGTGGCTCAATCAGTAGGGCTCCCGTTTACCAAGTGGGAGGCCCCGGGTTCGGTTCCCGGGGCCTCCTGGTGAGGGCGGGCCCGCCCGCACGGCGTGGTTGGCTGACCCGGCGAGCACAAGCAGCAAGGGGGGGGATAAATGAATAAATAAATAAAATCTTAAAAAAACAAACAAACAAAAAAAAAACACATGATCCTCTCAAGTGACACAGAAAAGGCATCTGACAAAATCTAGCATCCTTTCTTTTTTTTAACATTTTTTAAACTTTATTTTGTACATTTAATAATTGAAAATATAAACAATTAAAAACTAAAAAGTAAACATAGATGAATTAATATATACATTTCTCAATTAAATGTAATGGATACATATAAATTTTTTTTTGAATCAAACAATATATTACACAATATATTTGGTTCATAGTAACGCATTCATACAGTATTTGTCTTTTTGTGTCTGGCTTCACTCAACATAATGGCCTCCAGGTTCATCCGTGTTAGCACCCCTTCTTGATAAAAACACTTAGAAAACCAGGAATAGAAGAAAACTTTCTCACCATGATAAAAAGCATATATAAAAAACCCACAGCTAACATCATACTCAATGTTGAAAGACCGAAAGCTTTCCCTCTAAGATTGGGAACAAGACAAGGATACCCACTGTCATCACAGTCAACACTGCACTGGAAGTTCTGGTAGAGCAATTAGGCAAGAAAAAGAAATAAAAGGTAGCCAAATTGGAAAAGAAGTAAAACTTTCCTTATATACAGGTAACATGATCCTATATAAGAAAATCCCTAAAAACTTACAACAAAGTTATTACAGCTAACAAATTCAGCAACATCATAGGGTACAAGAGCAACATGCAAAAATCAGAAGTGTTTCTATACACTAGAAATGAGCAATAAGAAGAGGAAATTAAGAAAAAAAATTGCATTTACAAAAGCAACTCGAAAATCAATTATCTAGGAATAAAATAACTAAGAAGTTATACATGGAAAACTACAAAACATTACTAAAAGAAGTCAAAGAAGACCTAAGTAAATGTAAGGACATTTCATGTCCATGGATTGGAAGACTAAATACTGTCAATTCTACCCAAAGTGATTTACCAATTCAAAGCAATTCCAATCAAAAATTCCAACAGCCTTCTTTGCAGAAATGGAATAACAAATTACCAAAGTTATACAGAAAATAAGGGACCCCAAAAAGCCAAAACTTTTCCATCTTAAAAAAGAACAAAGCTGGAGGGCTCACATGTCCCAATTTTAAAACTTATTACAAGGCTACAGTGGTCAAAATAGCATGGCACTTAACCTACAGAACTGAGTGGGACAGAGTATAAACTACAATGTAGACTATAATCCATCATTAGTGGCAAAGCTCCAAAATGTGTTCATCAATTGCAGTGAACGTACCACACTAATGAAAGAAGTTGTTAATGTGGGGAAAAAGGGGAGATATGGAGAGTGGAGCATATGGGAATCCCTTATATTTTTTATGTAACAATTTATGTAATCTAAGTATCTTTTAGAAGGAAAAAAAAAAAAAAAAAAACCAGCATGGCACTAACACAAGGACAGATATATATACAAATGGAATAGAATTTGTATATATAGAGAGTTCAGAAATAAACCCTCACATCTATGGCCAATTCTTCTTTATATATTTTGAGACTAGGTTATTAGGTACATACAAATTTAGAACGGTTAGGTCCTCTTTATGAACTGAATCTTTTTTCTTTCATGAAGTACCCTCTTTAAAAAAAATTAGTGTTTGCACAATATATCTTTTTCAATCTATTTTTACTTTTAACCTTTCTGTTTGCTTTTCTTACAATCAGCACATAGATGTAGATTCCCAGAGCCTAGAATACTCAATTTTTCTTCAAGCTTCTTTTTAAATTAATTATTTTTTATTATCTGTATAGCAAAGATTTAACCTTGTCTACAAGAGATATGATCTTTGTCCTTGGCTTCTGGGAGGGAATCCCTAAGCCCCTGGAAATTCATGACTGATAGGAAAATGTTTCTTTGCCTGGAGGCCTTGGGTTATCCAACAGTCTAACAGTATGACAGGGTGGGGATTTGCCATACTGCATAGTATTAGGGTGGGGATTGGCAACATCAGAAAGACCAACAATGTGATTTAGGATGGGAGGTCTGGATCCTGAGATGAGCCATGTGGGCAGTCAATCATGTCTATGTAATAGAGGCCCAGTGAAAACTCTGGTCACAAAGGCTTGGGTAAGCTTCCCTGGTTTGCAATATTTTGTCTGTAATGTCACATACAGATGCTGAGAGTAATGCTGTCCTGTCTCCATGGGGTAAGGACACCCGGAATCCCCATGTTTGGACCCTTCTGGATTCTGGCCTGTACTTCTCCCCTTGGGTGATTTTAATTTTTATCCTTTTCCTGTAATAAACCGCACCCATGAGGACAACAGCTTTCAATGAGTTCTTTGAGTCCTTCTAGTAAATTACTGAACCTGAGGGTGGTTTTGAGAACCCCAAAACTTGCTGTTGTTGTCAGAAGTGAGGGCAGTCTTATGTGGACTGTGCTCCGTCTAACTGTATAGTTAGCTAAACTCTTTGCATATTCTTTTTTTTTTCCTCTCTCTGCTAGCATAAAAGTTATACGCTTTCACTACTCTTTTAGGGGTTAGCACTATGTCCTCATGTGAGTTTTTTAATCTTTGGATGCCTAAGTTTCCATATCTGCAAAACAGAGATAATAAGAATACCCTCACCTTGTAGGGTTGTAAAGATTGAGTCAATATGTTGAAAGCACTTAAAATTGTACCTGGGAACCTAATATAGTCTCCGTAAGTGTTTTCTAGTTTTACTACATTCCAGAGGTTTTGATATTGGTCAGATATCAATCATGCTTACTTTATTTCTGCTTTTCTCTTATACAAATAGCAACTCTATAGAATGGAATACATACCCGGCAACGTAGGGACCGTTTGATCAGAAGATGTTTATGGCGAGGATAGAGCTGTGAAGCACAGACTGGTTGAAAGTCTGGCTGTAAAAGGCGCTGCTGAAGAGTAGTTACTAGCACAAAAGACAGAAACCAGGCTTAATTTACTTTGTTTGCTCAAAATCACATTTATAGTTGTAATTACATTAAACAACACTGCCTTTTAAATAATAGAAGCAAAGAAGAATAATGTAAAAAATTACCCTCTGTTAAATTTACTGGTCTTGTATAATAGTCTTCAGGTAGAGGTTCTACTTCATCTACAGCCTGAGCTGGCTCAATCTTTATCTCTTTTTGATCCTCTCCTTCTTTAAGGCTAAAAGATAAAAAGCAGTACTTTCTCAGATTGCCTGCCTGAGTATCCTCAAAGTCTCGCATACCAATAACTGAAGTATTCCACTATTGTAGAATATTCTTTCTGTTTAGGTCACATCCTGAGTCCCAATTAATATAATCTAAATATGAGAATCTTTTCCATTGGCAACATTTAAAAAATATCCCATTCCTTCAATATTCATTTTGAATCTGCCTTTCTCCTCAAAGCTATTTAATGTCCAAACTTACGAAAGTCCAGCAAGGGTACTGATGGATGCACCAGCTCGTGGTCGCTGAAGCCGGGTTCCAAGACCATATTTGTCCTAAAAAGGATTCAGAAATTAGAAATTCTATATTTACACATCCCATTTATCAAAAGAAAAATATGTGGGTAGAATAGCATGAGAAGCTCAGGGAAATAAGCAAAAAAAAAAAAAATAAATAAATAAATAAAACACAAACATAATAAAGTTAACTTAAAAGCTTCTTTTAGAGAGAGTAATATATAGCCCCAATCATTATCCTATTCTTAAAAATAATAATAAAAGCACCAAATATGGAGATTGAAACTACATAAATACAGCAAAACTGAACCAAATGTGGTTTTTTTACTATTAACTAAAAAATATCTAAGCTACAGCTCAGACCAGAACTATATGGCATGTCTAAGACACATGATAACTATCTCCCTGGAACACCAGCAATCATGTGCTAACTTCTTCAGGGTCAGCAAGAATCATAAAAGAGAACTTACCACTACATGAATAGTATGTTGCTGTAGAGCCCAAAAATAGCAGCAGGTTGCAACAGAGACAAAAAAATGCAGCATAAGATAGGAGCAAACTCACACAGCAGGCAGGTTATATGGGAGAGTTAGAAGAATAATGTATTTAACTGAAGTTCCTCTCCTAAACATAATATATGTAAGTGTATATGCTGAATATACCATTGGACTATTCAGCAAAGCTCAATAAGACTTCCTTAAAGTAACTGGCAAATATAGGTGCTTTGCAAACTTTAACGTTTTTATCAAATTCTATACTAGATATTTTTATATGGACCTTACCAGTCCTTAGAATTTCAAAAGTTCCACTAATTCTCTTGTAGAAGCAGTTTGACATGTTACTTAACCTCTCTAGATCTTATTTTCTTACATGTAAAATGGGGATACACAAACTGCTCCACAAGATAGTTGTGAGGATTAAACAAAGTGTGTAAAGTGCTTAGCACAGTGCTTGGCATATTGTCAACATTCAATAAATGTTATTTATTAAATGTCAATCTGCTGGCCCCAAGCAAGCACAGAGAAAACAAACTGTTCTGTGAGCAAAAATAAAACTAGGGGACAATAATAAAAGCTCCAATTTTAATCTCTTCCTTCTAATTGGTAGTATATAGGTACTTGAATGATATCCATATATAATTCCTGTCAAAAATTCCACTTGTATATGTTAACTATTTAACCACAGATGCACTGTGTGGCAGTGTTTTACAACGTGAAGAAATATGGGAAGGTGCCCCCAAAATTAGGATAATTAGAGCTGGGAAACCTCTACTCCAGGATGTCAAAGACGGACTCCATGGACAATATAAATAAAATCTACCACTTGTCCACCTTCTTCTTCTTCTCCTCAAAGCTGTAACTAATTGAATTCTGTAGTGCCTACAAAATTAAACAATAGCCTCTTTGGGGAATAATCAGAAGAGAAAGGGGATCAACGAAGAAAGAAACACAAGTGTCCTTATAACTCAAAAAGTCACAGAACAAATCAGTGATATGGCTGAACTTAAACATCTATAATTTGAGGAACATCTCTCTGCTATGCACCATCAGAAATCTAGGGAAAATGGACACTGAAATGGTCACTGTTCTTAGATGCTCCACAGGTCTTGATAAATGAATTGCAAAGCCCTTTTTGTATCAAACCCTCACCGAAAAAGCCAGAGGCATATAATTTCGACGCCGTGCTAGTTTCTTGCGATCTCGTTCAACCTTCTCTTTCTGAGCAAGCTGCTGGTAATACTCAATCAGTTTGTTCATCTATAAAAAATGAAAGACTCAGTATTTTGGTTTCACCAAAAAAGCTATCAAGAAACACGCAAAATTAATCAAGTACACTGACCAGATACATAAAGAATGGAGATTACTGAGGTGGGCAAGTTTGCCCCTTTCTTTCAAAGTGAATTTCCCTTCATTACATGATCTATATTTAGAATTGAAATGGAACTGCCAAGTTTAACAACAGGAAGAAATGAGAAAGGTTTAGGCATTTCATGCTCTTACTTCATTATTTATTTCCCCTCATGACTGCTCCTACATATTCTGCATGGTCACAGGACCATTTATGTCTAAGAACATGACATTTCATACTCTATTCCTCCCACTCCCAGCCCATCACACTTTTTCATTTTTAATACATAAAAATTATATATACAAATATGGAAGAACAGAAAGTGAAACTCCTCTTACACCTTATGCCTGAGTCTACCCCAACCCTCTCTATGGGTAACCACCATTTATAAGTTAGATATCCATAATTAATCCTATCTTATACATTTATAAGTTAAATATCTATAAGTTAGTCCTATCTTATACATTTACAAATACAGGTATGATAATTTTATGTTTTGTATTTATTTTTAAAATTTCCCCATATTTTGTATATATTTTATAAGCCTGTGTATAGACATATAGCTTTGCTGCAAAGAGAAAAATAAACACCGGACTTTTTATTTTTTAGTATACAAAAGGAATGTTATTTTAAAACTTCCTTTTTTATGTTAAGTATCATAGAGTTTCTATCTAGTACAAATAAAAATTCATCAAGTACATCACTCCATCCAGTACAAAGAGACATACCTCATTCTTTTTAAAGGTAAGTTACTGCATAGTACAGATGTCCTACAAGGTATTTAACTATTTCCTACATATTGTTTACATAGTTGCCGTTAAGAACTCTTGCCCTTTCAATTCAGCAGCTATGACTTTTTTAGAAACACTAATCTGACTCAGTCACCTCTCTGTTTAAAAACATTTAAAGGCTTCCCAAACTCCTTAACTTGGTCTACATGGTCTTACATGGTTTGACCCCTAACATCTCAATCTCTCTTCATTCACCTAATACTATGCCCCACTCTTGACATACTCAAGACAAGAGTATGACAAGTTTGGTTCTTGCCTAGTAATAGCTTTGTTGCTTCTGCCTATAAGCTCTTTCCATATACTGTTTCTTCTACCTTGAATTCTTTCTTCTCTATATCAGTCACTCCCAGATTTCAACATAATCCTCAGTTGTGGACTTAAATAGTTGGAATTCTCCCTAATACATGTTTATATAGCACAATTTCTCTCTTCTAATGCATTACTTATCACAATTTCCTTATCTATATATTGATTGATTGACTTTGGTTTTCCCAATGGACTTAAGCTCTATGAGGGCAGGAACCATGTATTTCTGTTGTCAGCACAGTCTCTAGCACATAGTAGGTGCTCAATAAATGTGTGACAAATGAATATATATTCTCCTGTGAATAAGAGAAAATATTTCTATAGATTATAGAGTTCAGGAAACAGATACTGCTAAGAGCTCAAAAAATGTGTATCAATTTATAGTAATACAACAATAGTATATGTGAGAAGACTCATTTCCCCTCACCCTAGATATTTTCAGTATTTCAAACTTTTGCTGATCTCATAAGTGAATAATTATAGATCATTTAATTTTCACTGTATGACTGGTCATACATACTTCATTTCTTTATCAGCTCATTACCTTCTCTTACTCTAGTTCCAGGGGTAAAAAAAAAAAAAGGCGACTAGTTTCCTTGTTCTTGTGCACGCCATGTCTGGTTCCTCAAGCGTCGCTGCTATGAAGAAAGTGGTTCAGCAGCTCCGGCTGGAGGCCGGGCTCAACCGTGTGAAGGTTTCCCAGGCTGCTGCAGACTTGAAACAATTCTGTCTGCAGAATGCTCAACATGATCCCCTGCTGACTGGAGTATCTTCAAGTACAAACCCTTTCAGACCCCAGAAAGTTTGTTCCTTTTTGTAGTAAAATGAATCTTTCAAAGGTTTTCTAAACCACTTTTCATGAACCAGTGAATATTCAAAGGAGGGCTAAATTTGAAGCCTGTACAAAAGCTTATCCCTGTACCACATGTGCCATACTATACAAATTTCTACTTTTGTCAGTCTTTAACATCTACCTCTCTGAATTTCCATGAGTTGCTGTTTCACAAGGGTAATTATTTTATAACACTGGCAACAGCATACAATAAAAGGCTTAGTGTAAAAAAAAAAAAAAAAAAAAAGTTCTATTACCTACACCAGATATCATTTCCTTATGAACTGTTATAGGATGTTCAAATCATGATCCTTTGAGCAACAGCTAAGTCCAAAAGCATCTTCTAAATATAAGTACATGTTGATTATATTTCCAAGAGTATTTCAGAAAAAAATTAAACCTTAACTCAGTAGGTGGGTATATGAAAAAACAAAAATATCTTGTTTCCTTGTTCTGATTTACAACTCAAATACAGAACTAAAACTATACCTAGGTTTCTTCCATTACTTGAGCCAGACTGGAAAAAACTGCTAATGTGATTTAATGTCTTACAATGAGAAGCACTTTCTATGTGTAATAAATACCAAAATACATGTCATGGACTTCTAAGGATAGGCCATAGCCACTGACAAAATGGAAGATTTTCAACCTTTTTCTCCATCTTTTTTTATTTCATCCTCTCTCTCTGGTGACTCTTTACTTACCCTTTGTGTGTAAGGATTTTCAGGTTCTTGCCAACCGCCACTAGCTGTAAAATAAAAACATTAAACAAGACATTTATAAACTGCTAATTTTATTTTCATGAAACCAGGTCTTGCAGGCCACAAATGAAATGTAAAACATAAAATCACAGAAGTATGTGAATATTCTCACTGTACTGATTTTGTGATAATCAGGGCAGCCTAAACATTTGCTATATTAGAAACCATGCATGTGTCCCCAGACCTAGTTTTTCTCCCTAGGTCTGGTTTTTACAATGCTGGTGTTATACTAAGCTTAATTTATTATATGACCATCCTGTATGGGAAATGACTGTAACTCTAGGCATCTTTGGTCAACCTTAAGAGATACAGCAGGGGGATGGATGTGGCTCAAATGGTTGGGTGTCCGTCTCCCATATGGAGGGACCTGGGTTTGATCCCTGGGACCTCCCAGTAAAAAAGAAAAAAAAAGAAAAATATAGAAGGTGCGTGGGCCACCAGGCCCCATGTGCGGCATCTTCAGGCCCCACGAGCAGGTGAGCCCCCCAGACCCTACGTGTGGGTGCGCCGCCAGGCCCTGCAAGTGGGTAGCCCCCCAGGCCCTGTGTGCAGGTGTGCCGCCAGGCCCCATGCACGGGTGTGCCATCAGGCCCCGCAAGCCACGCAGCAAGATGATGATGTAACAGGACAGTGACACAAGGGAGAGACAAGACGAGACTTGCCGAAAAACCAGGAACCAGGGTGGCACAGGCGGTAAGACGCCTCTCTCCCACACTGGCGGTTCTGAGGATCGAATCCCAGTGAAGACAGGAGGAGAAGGAGGAGAAGAGAGGGCAGGAAACGGACACAGAGAGTTGCCCAGCGAATGGACACAAAAACAGCAAAAATGGGCAGGGTGTAAAAATGGATAAAAGTAAATAAATCCTAAAAAAAAAAAGTATAGGGGAGTAGGATATGGACTATAGTTAGTAATACTTTGTCGATGCTCTTTCATAATTTGTTAACAAATGTTTCACAACAATGCAAAGTATTTGTGGTGGGGTGATGTGTGGAAGCCCTGTATGATGTTATGCATGTTTGTTCTGTAAGTTCACAATGTTTACTGAATACTTATTGTTTATGTATGTTCATGCATTAATATTTCAATAAATTGTTAAAAAAAAAAAAAAAAAATCAAAGAACTTCCGAGAAAAAAACCCAGAAATTGTATAGACAAGAATGTATAGGTTAAAAAAAAAACAACAATTAAATATAATGATTGTGCTGATGATCACGTCTAATGCATGCATAGGTTTTGTGCCAGGCACTTTAAGTGGATTACATTTTTATTCTCATAAAAACCCTCTGAGGTAGGGGCTTATTAGTCTCATTTACAGACAAGGAAACTGAGGCTCAGAGAGCTTAAATAACTTAGATAATGTAGAGAGTAAGTGGCAGAGCCAGGATTCAAACTCAGGCAGTCTAACACTAGAGACCCTG
Organism: Tolypeutes matacus; assembly: GCA_026826555.1. Lineage (NCBI taxonomy): Eukaryota > Metazoa > Chordata > Mammalia > Cingulata > Chlamyphoridae > Tolypeutes > Tolypeutes matacus. The sequence continues at coordinate 10,818,842 of JAKSZT010010581.1, forward strand.
CTCTTATCTGCAACACTATGCAATTATGACCATGGTGCAGAGAAAACTTTCTTACATAAGAAACAAATAGCACAAATCATAAAAGAAAGGATTATTCAAGAAACTTGAAAGTAAAGTCATAATTAGTATTTTCAACAGAAGGTGCTAGAACAATTGGATACCCACATGCAAAAAAAGAGAACCTCTGACTTTTATACCTCACAACACCAACAAAACTTAATCTGAAATGGATCATAGATTTAAATGTAAGATTAAATGTAAGAGGAAAAATTATAACCTTTTTAGAAGAAAACATAGGTGAAAATCTTAAGTTAGGCTAACATTTCTTTAATAGGACATAAAAAGCACAAAATGTAAAAGAAAAATTGATAAAATGGACTTTATTGAAATTAGAAGCTTGTGCTCTTCAAAGGACATTGTTGGAAAAATGAAAAGGCAAACCCAAGATTGCAAGACAATATCTGCAAAACATACATATAAGGATTTGTACCCAGAAAATATAAAGAGCTCTTACAATTCAATAAAAGGAAGACAAAAAGGGTGGGGAGGGGGCAAAAGATTCATACAGACAGTTCACCAAAGACACAGATGGCAATAAGTACACTAAAAGATGCTCAACATTATTAAACATTAAGAAAATGTAAATTAAATCCACAATGAGCTATCACTACAAACTCACCAGAATGGCTAAATTGAAAAAGACTAACAATATCAAGAATTGTTGAGGAACTGGTATTCTCCTACTTTGTTGGTGAGGAAGTAAAATGGCACAATCACTTTGGAAAATAGTTTGGCAGTTTCTAGTAAAATCAAATATACACTTAACTTTATTTATTTTTTTTTAAGATTTTATTTATTTATTCATTTATCCCCCCCCTGCTGCCCGAGCTCGCTGGATCAGCCAACCACGCCGTGTGGGCGGGCCTGCCTTCACCAGGAGGTCCCGGGAACCGAACCCGGGGCCTCCCATATGGTAAACGGGAGCCCCACTGATTGAGCCACAGCCGCCTCCCTACACTTAACTTTATGACCCAGCAATTTCACTTCTAGGTATTTACCTAGCAGAAATGAAAACATAGAGCCACACAAAGACTTGGAGGCAAATGTTCATAGCAGCTTTATTCATATGAGCCCAAAATAGAAAACAATCCAAAGTCCATCAACTGGACAATGAATAAACAAACTGTGGTATATCCATACATTAGAATACCACTCAAGAAAAAAACAATAAAAAGAAAAAACATGGATGAACCTCAAAGCATTATGCTAAGTGAAAGAAACCAGACAGAAAGGACTATGTACCACAAGATTACAATTATATAAACTTTTAGAAAAGGCACAATTATAGTGACAGAGAGCACATGAGTGGTAGTCAGGAACCAAGGGTTAAGGAGAAAGAACTGATTGCAAAGGGGCACGAGGGAACTGGCGTAAAAGTGTCTGCATCATGATCGTGGTAGTAGCTATATGACTATAGGCATTTATCAAAAATCGAAGAATTCTACACTTAAAATTGGTGAGCATTATGATACATAAATTATATCTCAATAAAGCTAAACATAAAAGGGAAAAATTAAACTATAATGAGATACCATTTCATAGTTATTAGTTTGGCAAGACTTTTTTTAAATAGAGTCCAACAATACTAAGAGTTGCCAAGGGGTCGGATGTGGCTCAACTGGTTGGGCGTCCGTCTCCCATATGGAGGGACCCGGGTTCGATCCCCGGGACCTCCCGGTTAAAAAAAAAAAAAAAAAAAAAAAGAGTTGCCAAGGAGCTGGAGCAAAAGGGTGGTCTACTCTTATACAGTACTAGTGGGAGCAAATTCGGCAAACCACTTGGAGTTAAAGATGTATGAACTTTATGATTAACAATTTTACTTCTAGGTATACCAAGAAGTCCTTACATTAAGAAACACATAAAAGCATGTTTCTAGCAGCATTAGCACTGTTATCAAAAGCAAAGAACCTGTGGCATGGATGTAGCTCAAGTGGTTGAGTCCCTGCTTCCTATTACGAGGTCCCAGGTTCGATCCCTGGCACCTCCTAAAAACAAACAAAACAAACAAAAACACCAGCTCTCATTGGGAAGCAGATGTAGCCCAAGTGGTTGAGCACCTGCTTCCCATGTACGAGGTCCTGCATTCAATCCCTGGTATCTTCTTTTAAGAAAAAAAAGAAAGAAAAAAAGAAAAAAGACCCTGAAAACAACCTAAATGTTCATCAAGAGGACATAAGTAAATTATGTTAAGTATGCATGAATCAACTATATAGCACAAACATGTTGAGAGAGAAAAGTTGCAGAAGGATACATACAGTATGTTTCCATTTGTTTAAAATATTTTAAAAACACTAAGTGTTAGTGGCTACATACATATGTGAAGAAGTATAAAGATATGCATGGAAATGAATAAACACTGAATTCAGTATTGTGACCCATTACCTCTGGGGGGGGTTGGGGAGACAAAGTGGAAGGAGGATGCAATAGGGAGAAGACCACACAAGGGGCTTAAAATGTCTTGGTTATGTTTCATTTTGTATACTGGGTGATGAGAACATGAATGTATATTATTATTTGTATAATTAAAAAAAAAATTTTAAAACAAAAGACTCAAATATCTTGCTGAAGATGACACTGTACTCTCTTGCAAGAAATGACAGAAAAACATCCTTTAATACAGTATTCGTATTTTAAAGGTTGCCTTAAGGCAATCATGAAAAATAAAGAATTATGTAAATGAAATGTTTCAGTTGTCGTAATATTTTTAAAAATCTGTTTTATCTAATTGCTTCTTTAAAGCTGGTAATTTATTCTAAATAGCAACTTGGGAGACATAACGAATTCATTAAGTTTTTCTGTGCACATTACTGACACACTGGCTTACTTATAAATAAATAGTTCTAACAAATGTGCTTTCAGAGTTTCTCAGACACTGATGATCTCATGGAAGAAATGAAATTATGTTTATTTCTTAAGAGCTCCTGGTATTCAGTTCTCCTAGGAGAGAGAGATTTCCAGAAACTAGCACAAGTTTTTATGTTTAAAATACAAACTCTACAATCCTAATGCCTCATAATCCAAAAAGCATGAAACAAATGCTTTACAGAGTAGCAAACCGAGAAATCTATTAGGATTTCTTTTACTTGATAAAAAAGAGGCAAAATATAAACATGGAAGAATACACGTTAACTCACTGAGGCATACACTATACCCCTTTAAGGACGTTTTTGTCATTTATAACTCAAATTCTTAGGCAAATTCTAACACCTTACCTGCTATACTGACATTACAACATACACTCACGATGTGCAAAGCCAGAAAAAAAGTGGTCTTTATATCTACACACACACACTTTTTCTGTTTCATTTATAAAAACCTATCGATCTATCCATCCACATGTATCTTTGGGCACATGTTTGAATATTTCTCCAAGATAGACACTTGGACATGGAATTACTGGGCAGAAAGATAAAATTAATTTAAAATTTTAACAGATGTCAATTTGCTAAGGCAGTATTCTATGAGAGAACTATCTTCCCATATTTTAGCCAATACTTGATATTACCAGATTTTTAAATTTTTGCCAAATTAAGTTTTTATTTGCATTTCTCTGATTACTAGTGAAGTTGTACTAACTTTTTTGCATATTTATTGACTTTTTTGGGTTTTTTTAGGAGGTACCAGGGATAGAACCCAGGACCTTGTCCATGGGAAGCAGGTACTCAAACCACCGACCTACACCCCCTCCCCTATTCATCATTTTTATTTCCATTCTGAGAGCTCCTACTCATCTCCTTTGCCTGTTTTTCTACTGGGTCATATGTCTTTTTCTTAATGATTTGTAAGGGTTCTTTATATGTTTTGGTTATTTATCTTTAGACTGTCATAAATGTTCCAAATTTTTCCTAGTTTGTCACCTATCTTTTAATTTTTTTTTTTTTTAAAGATTTATTTATTTACTTTATCCATTTTAAATCCCCCTTCCCCATTTGCTGTTTTGTGTCCATTCGCTGGGCAATTCTGTGTGTCTGTTTCCTGCCTCTCTTCTCATCCTCCTCCTCCAGTCTTCACCAGGATTCGATCCTGGAGACCTCCGATGTAGGAGAGGTGTTCTGCTACATGAGCCACCTTGGTTCCTATCTCATCTTGACTCTCCTTTGCGTCTCTCTCCTGTTACGTCATCATCTTGCTGCATGGCTCCCGGGGCCTGGCAGCTCACCGGCACACAGAGCCTGGCAACCCATGCGCCTTCTACGTATATATTTTTTATTTTACCGGGAGGTCCCAGGGATCGAACCTAGGTCCCTCCATATGGCAGACGGACGCCCAACCATTTGAGCCACATCTGCCCCCCTATCTTTTAATTTTATTCATGGTATATTTCATCATCAGAAGAGCTTATTTTTTATGAAGAGCACTAATAGTTTTATTCTAAGAAAGTGCCAAATTTATGAAAGCTATTTCATCAACTCTAAGAAAAGAAATAATATTGCCTAGGCTCAGGTGAAATGGCATAGTCCGTGAATGTGAGAATATGGAGACACAGAAGATTCAATAACAAAACCCTCTGAATTTAGCTCCTGCTATGTCAGTAAGTATCAGAAATAATAACTTGTGAGCAATTATAGCACTAGCTATCACACAAAATCTTAGGTTGCAGTCTACCACACTTACCCACAGATTTGTCTGCCATGCCCACATCTCTAGATGTCCAACGACAAAATCCACACGCCAGGTAATAGGCTTTCTTCATGGTGGTCTTGGCTGGGTCATCTGGGAGCTGTGTAGAGATGCTTGTTGCCCGGGTGGAGAGGGTATGCATGCAGCCAGGACAGTCAAAGCAGTTGGCACATCTGTAACATGGCAAACACAACCATTCATTCATTCAACAATTATCAAATACCTACAATGTGCCAGGCATTGTTATATGTATTCGGAATTCAAGAGAGAACAAACAATAGGGAGCAGTGTCTCTCAAGCAAAAAGAAAATTTAAAAAAGCATTCCTGGGGGCTTCTTAGCAACTTTGTTTTAAAACTTCCAAAGTATTATATGTTCATTATTAAAAACAAAAAAAAATGCAATCATCACCAAAGCCCCTGAAGAATTAGAGCCTGACCCAATCCTACTCTAGAGAGGGAATCACTGTTAATAGTCTGGAGTTTACTATTCCAGATTCTTTTTATGCTCATACAGACCAAAAAGATTTCAGAAGAAAAGAGAAATATCACAGCTTATGCCTTTAGAGAGGGCAGCCAAATTGCATGATAGAAAATTGAGAGGCAACAATACAATATGAAATTGGGTTTGGAAAATAACTGCTTGTTTGCTGTGCCAGAGACCTGAAAAAGATAACAGACAATGCTATCAAACTGGAATGGTTCAGAAGCAGAGCATTTTCAGGGCTTTCTGTTCTCCCCTTAGACAATACTCTTCTAAGTGCTCAGCCAACATATCCCCTTCAGAAATATTGTCACTGTGCCCCATTACTTTTAACTCTCCCACAAACCAAGATTATAAAGATTTTACCTCTAGAACCAGGCTTAGCTGAGAAGTATAATTGGATAATAACTCCAATGATCTACTATATTTTGCCACATGGATGGCCTCATTTATCAAAATGAGAATACTAGTACCACGTCATAGGGATACACTGAGAATTAAATGATAAAATTAATGTGTTGAAAAGTGTATAACACAGTGCCTGGCTCATTAGGAGCTATTTCTTGGGAGCAGGAAGGACAAATAATAATGGTTTACATACATGGAGGGGTAAGGGTGTGACTGGTAGCAAAAGGTCTCTCATACCAAGCTAAAAATCAAACAGTATCTAATAGCAATTAGCACACCTAGCATCCAGATCCTGGTTTCTACAACCATTCTCCAGTAAAAGAACCAGAGCTCCTTGGGAAAATGATGAATTCTAGGACTAAGGCAAGAAATATACAAGATGGGCCTGGAGCATATTGCATCTTGTAGTGCCAGAAAATAGAAAAGTGCTCAAAAAATGAATAAACAAACTCAAAAAACCCACACATGCAATGATAGGATATGTCAAAGGGATACAGGAGTCAACTGAAAGAGTTCCCAATGGCCATAGTTAGAACAATTTGAGCAAAAAAAAAATAAAGTGGTACTGGATTATAATCCAAAGCATAAAATAAATATTCTTGAGTCCATAATGAAGTAAACGACTGAATAAATAAATGGGGGAGAAGAGACAAATCTTCCATGCAAAAGAATTCCAAATAATTTATGTAGTCAGCCCTCAAGGAGGAGAAGTATAATTTCCTGTTCCTCAAGTGTAGGCTGTGCACAATGACTTCCTTCCAAAGAGCACAGTACGGAAAGGGAGGAAAAAAAAGAGTAACTTTACTCTTCTTCCCATGGAAAAACCTGACAAGTCAGGTAACCAAGATTTACAGAAACAGTGATAAATCAAAATGACAGTATGTACCCTTGAAAGGATGTGATGAGAAATCGCACTTTACTTCTGTGGTCTTCCTCTCCAAAACACATTACCCCCCTTCTAATTATAAGAAAAACTTCAGTCAAATCCCAAATCTACAAAACACCTGACCAGTACCCCTCAAAACTGTGAAGGTTATCAAAAACAAGGAAAGTCTGAGAAACAACCAAAAGCAAAAAAGAACCTAAGGAGACATGACTACTAAACATAATGTGGTATCCTGGAACAGGAAAAGGACATTAGGGGAAAACTATGTTTAGTTAATATTGTATCAATACTGATTCATTACTTGCGGCAGATGTACCATGCTTATGTGAGATGTTAACAAGAGGGGAAACTGGGTGTGGGATAAACGGGAACTCTCTATACTATCTTTGGGATAATTCTGTAAATCTAAAACTGTTCTAAAATAAAAAGTTTATTTTAAAAATATCAAAGGACATTTTTCTTGGCAAAAGTGATGCTAAAGAAGGAAAACCAGCTGGCTGAAAAACAGTTAATTCCATGTGTTTTCTTAACAGCTACAGAGAACAGAAGAAGCAGATCCTGCTCTTACCTATTCTTTTTCAGTTTGGCTTCAGCCGATGGCATATTTTCTAAGCAACTGGGACAATAATGGGAGTCCACCTAGAAGGAAACAAAAAACAAAATAGAGGAAGAGAAACTCAGTTTAGCTTATGTGTATGTCTACACTAAATACTGAATTTTAGAAATACATTACTCCACAGCAGAAGGTGAGAAATCACTGGTACATATATAAATATATATACAAGTAAGCATATATATGTATATGAATATATGGCATTGACTTTTACTATTTAATTGCTTTCCTTGACTATATTGTAATATTATTATGAAAAATATCTCCAATAAAATAATTAGTATTAATAATAATGTGTAAAATGGCTTACAGTATAGAACATTCTTTCATATACATATTTAACAGTCCAGGACTCTTCAGTGAAGTGCTCTGAGTTAGGCTGTTTAGGTTCAAATCCCGATCCTCCCTCCTATCCCCAAATTACTGGCTGTATGACCCAGGGCAAACACTTTATGTCTGTTTCTTTACCTGTAAAATGGTAAAATAAAAAAATTGTTTTCTTTAAAGTATCCACTTCACTAGTTTGTAGGAAGGATTAAAGGAGATCATGAAATAAATACTTGGCAGGTAGAAAGTACTGAATAAACCATAATTTTAATCACTATCAGCCTTTCCTTCACTACACTGAGTTACTCGGCAGTAGGGTTTAAGTCTTATTTGTCTTTTAATCTCCTAAACTTACTGAATGAACAAGATGTGCCAAGTGCTACAAAAGTGGACTTTTGTTTATTATTTCATACAGGGTGTGGTCTTCCAAGTTCTAAGTATCCCACCTCCAACCTCCAGTGTGCCTGTAAAGGATAGCACATCCTCAGAGGCGCCATGAATTTAACACTGTGAGCTTCTTAATTGACAGACCCTGTTCTAAGCGCTTTTCATTCAGCTTCCCCGAACCCAATCTCTTCCTTGCTGCGCAGGGCAAAGCAGTATGATGAGAGCCCAATTTCTTGCCAAAGTAGGGCAGAACTTCCAGGATGGGTGGAGCATGAATTAGAAGGCTGTGTGCCCTCCAAAATCAACCCTAGAAAAGACGATATTTCATCGCTCAAGTGGCCTGAACTAAGCATCCCCACACTCCTTTCTCTCAACCCACCCATTTACCAAGCCACCCAGGAGACAGCCAAAGTGCCCCCAAATCAAATTTGTCCAATCAGAAGGAGCGCTAGAACCTGAAGATCCGCTCAGCCCCACCCAAGCTCGTCCCTCCTCTCCAAGTGACAAATTATAAGCAAATTAAATCGCAGGCGAATCTGAAGGACGGAAGACAGAACCAATCGACAAGCAAGGAAAATGACTACCCGCCTCCAATCCGCCGAACTTCCCTGCCAGTCGCGGTGACTAGGATGAACGCCCTCCCGAACCCCCCAACACCCTTCATGGGATGACTCCGTTACCTCGTGAGACACACATTCAAGCGACCGAAGCTCACTACAATAACGGCAGAAGTAAAGCTGCGAGAGCGGGGCCCGAACCTTCTTTTCTCCCTGGACTAGATACAGAACCCGCTCCGATTGCAGCAAAGACGCCATCTTGAAGAAGGAGGAGTCAATAGGACCCCGGTTGCGTCACGTGACCCGAAGTTTGACCGTATTCTCGCCGCCTTCCTGTCGTCTTTCAACGTAGACTTTGACGTAAGGCCGGTCGGAATTAAAGTGCGCGTGCGCAACGTAGGTCCCAGCTTTCTCCTTTTCACCCTCGCCACTCCCCTCCCATCTCTAGCCGTTGAGTAACGTCAGCCGCCCGGAGGGAGCTCGTACCTTTTTACACTTAAGTACCGGCTCACGGATAGGCTCAGTGCTCTCCTTTTCTTCATTTCTCCCAGAAAGGAAGGGTGCTCTCCTGTTTTATTTACAACTCCCCCTGCTTCCCACTCCTTTCCAGGCAAGCTTCCAGTAGACAGATGGTGGGTCTCAAATGTAGAATTCCATGGGAAGTGGAAAGCAGAGTCGCAGTTTCTTTTGACAGCCTTGCCACGGACCTGTGGGAAATTTTCACATATATTATCACAGGTCCTCAACGCAGAGGCCATATCTCATTCATTTCCAAGTTTCGATTACTTAGCATTAGGACTAAGTGTACACAGCCGGCCTACAATAAGTATTGGTGAACGAAAGCATGGACTTAGTGAATGTACAGTGTTGCCAGGTGTCGCCTACATTTTTCTAATGCGTAAACTGAAGTTTAGCCATGTAAAATGGCCACTGAGAAGTGGCCTAGCAGAGACTGGAGACCATGTTGTCTGCCATCAGTTTCTGTGCTTTTTTTCACCGTACTAAGCTAGTGTTATTTCCTGTATGACATTAGAGTTGGTAATTGAGAAGAATTGCATAAAATTAGCTAACATTATTGAGCACGACGTAAGTGCAGGACACGTGTCAAAACTTTACATACATTATTTTATTTAATTCTCACTAAAAAAAGGAGGGTACTATTATCTCCATTTTACAAAGCAAGAAACTGAGGTTCAGAACATTGCAATGACTCTAAGCTTTCACAGACAGCAGAACCCTGTTCTGACTCCAGAGCTTCCATTCATTACTTGTCTGTATATTGCCTCTAGCATATTTTCTAATGTGATGATATTAATAACACCTTACATCTGCATAGTGCTTTTCAATTTATACAGTACTTTTATATCTCATAAGTTATGTCACACTAACACTTTAAGCCTAAAAGTCATTAATACTCTGACCTTTTATTCACTAAGCAACAACATAGGCTCATAAATGGACTCTACCTCTGAGAAAAAGATATATTACCAGCCAACTGCTTTGCAGTTATTTCTTCATGTTAAGGAATTCCTCAGCCATGTGGTTTATGAATTAATTTCTGCTGACTTTGAATTTCTTTTCCCTGATAATCTTCCTTGGTAAAATGAGGTCCCAGAGCTTGCAGGTGCAGAGAGGCTGCAGACTCGAGCTGATACCTCATGGAATAGATACTTTTTGGAGGACTGGTTTTGAGCAGTTCAGTTCATTGGACAATTATCTGGCCCTTGCTATGTGCCCAGTATGGTGGAGGGAACTAGAGATAAATGAGACACCGTCTCTGCCCACATAGGGCTCTGAGTATAGGCCCTGGCACAATGTTTCTCAAGTGTGGCCGAGGACTATAATCAACAATTATAAATGTTGATTCTGAGCCCTTCCCAAGACCTGAATTAGAATACTTGGGATGGGGTCCAGGAATCTAAGTTTTAAACAAGCTCCCAGGTGAATCTCATGCCCAGTAACTTGGAGAACCACTGCTTTCTGAACATTACTTCTTTGATTTTCTGTCTTCAGCCCCAGGACCGAGTATGTCAGGACTTCTCTCCATTGCCTTCTGACCTTCAGTAGCACTACTTTGCAGGATTTCAGACATTATCTGCCCATGATGCTGTGGGACATGGAAAGTCGTTCGATGGCCAAAGATTAAAACACCCTGCCAATCTCCTGCCAAGCCCCTTTTCCCACCTTCAGGGCCTGGATTCTAGTCCTCATAATTCCAATTCTTCAGAGCTTCATCTGCCAGACTCTGAAAATTAGACTTGGCTTTAGAGATCTGTGTTCTAGTGCCGATTCTAGGCCCCCATCACAAAACCACCCCCCAATCTTTTTAACTATATAATTAATATATTAATATATCCTTGAGATACCTCTGGGAATCCACTCAGCAAACCTGGAAGTGCAAACGAGTTAACCTTTGACCAACAAAGGGTGGGAGCCTGTGAGTAAATGTCCCCCTCTTCTGTCCCTCAGACATTCTTCATGAGTCCTTAGAGGGTTCCAGCAGGATCAAACCATAGTTACGCACGTTGATGACAGGCTTGATGATGTACCCTTGTGTTGCCTTTCCACCCTCCTGTTTCACTTTTCTGGGCCCCGAGCTCACTACAGTTCATTGGGATCACTCCTCAATGTAGGTTCCCTGTCACAAGCTCTTTTTTTAGGCTCTGCTTTCCAGGGGGAGTTCAGGCTAAGACAGAGACCCAAAAGTTGAACCACCAGATCAAAGGGTAACCATATTTAATAAATATGGCAAAGAGCCCTGTGAAAACCTGGACCAATTTATTCAGCTCTCAGCATGTGTTGAGAGTTCCCACTTGCCCCACTGCTTTGCCATCATGGAATATTATCAAATCTGGGGGAAGACTTTTGGCACTTTCTAGCTGTGTGATCTTAAGAAAGCTATTTCCACTCCTGAGTTTTGTTTATAACAGATAGAATGGGAAGAACAATCCCTGTCTTGATGAAAATGAAAAATTATGGCTGTGAAAGTACTTTGTAAGCTATGAAGTACCAGGCACATGTAAGAATTGGTCCCTAATTATCCCAAGTATGAAAAACCCAAAGAAGTTTCCTGTCTCTAAAAGAGTCCTTAGTCTTAGAGTAAATCCACAATACCAGGAAGAACTGGCAGTTATTCAGACTTTGGTCAAATGAGGTGTTACGGAAAAGGCCTGGATTTGGACTCCCACATCAAAGGCTCAGGGTCCTCTGTAGCTTAGGAACCCTGGAAAATGCTCTGACCAAACTTGGCAGTCTACCAGAATTGCCTTCTCCGCTTTTGGTTCCCTCCTTGTAAACTGCTTTCGACAGTTTACAAGGAGTTTTCCTGCTTTGAATCTGCAGGCTCATCTTAAAAGCCATACTAATTGAGTGTGGGGGAATAAAGAGCCAGTGTTTCACCAACATCCACCCTGTCCCTTTGAGGGGCCCCACCCAGGAAATGTGCTAGTGGTGCTGACTAAAGCTCATGTCCCAAGTATCAACATGGCAGAGGCCTGTGGACATGTTTTCATTCTGAGAAATCTGTCTAGAGATTGTACTTTGAATTGTTTTTTACAGATCTTATCTTTTCCCATATGCCTGCCCCTCCTCTATGCACACCTAGCTTCTCCAGCCAAAAACCTGGGAACTTCCTACTGCCCTTGAGTAGCTTTAATACCTTCCTCTCTTCATTCTCATAAACTTCTGCATTAATTTAGGGTTTTACAATTTTTCTACTGGATTTATTTTTCTACCTTCTACCTAATTTGTTCTCTAAATTGAGCCAGAACAATTTTCCTTTAAAAAAAAAAGAAACAACACATTTTGGTCTTGATGCTTTTTTGTTTTTGTTTAGCTTCCTCCAGTGACTCTCCATCGCATAGAGAATAAACCCTTAAACTCTTGGGATAGTGTAGAAGGCCCTCCAGGTTATGGGACCTGTATACCTCCTCAGTCGCATCTTTCGAACACCTCCTACTTGTGCTCAAGGCCTGTTTGACTCTGGCTGATGCACCAATAAGAAAATGCAGTGTCTTTTAAGCACCTTCAGGCCCCTCACATGCAGTTTCTTCAGCCAGCTCAAAGGTATTTTCCTCTTTGAAACCCTGTCTGACCTTACAAAGAGGGAGTTGACCAGCCCACCTTTGTCCTACACATTGCATTGCCTTGCCTTCATTTTCAAATAAATTTGTCTTTCCTTCCAAACCATGGGCTCTGTGCAGGCCTGGCAAATGGCTTTGCCTAGAGAAGGTACTCAATAAATTTTGTTTGGTGACCTTTACATCTGGAAATATTTATTACATGTACAAATTGCTGAATTTGTTAAAATTAGATATTATTTGCAAGGTACCTTACATACCTAAAACAACCCTGTGTGGCAAGTACTATAATTATTAATCTAATTTTACAAGGGAGGAAACAGGCTCAGAGAGGATAAGTAATTTGTCCAAGGTCACAGAAATAGGGACTGGTAGAGCTAGGATTTGAACCTGGGTCATCTAACTCTATACCATAATATCTCATAGATTGTGCTATAGCCCATGGGTTGGCAAACTTTTTCTGTTAAGGGCCAGGTAGTAAATACTTTAGGCTTCACAAACCAAGAGTCAAAATCCCTCCCTGTTGCCTGGGGTGGGCTACACAGGGTTGTGGGTACACCTTGCACTTTGCTCCCAGCTGCAGTCAGCTGGAGCAAAGAAGGAAGGGCCTGCCAAAAGTGAGACAGAGAGAGAAAGAAAGAGGGAGGGAGATAATAGAAGAATAGAGGAACAGAAGTGGCAGAGGTCCTTCAGTTTTACTCTCTGCCAATAAGGCTAGCTGTCTTAACTTGGGCAGACTGAGATTCCACTGCTCTTTGCCCAGGAGTGGGCAGTCGCCTGCAGTGGAATCCCTAACGTGTAGGCAGCTATAGATGTGGGCCCTGGGCAGTGGTGAGCTGCAGGCACTGGCCAGGGAGGCAGGCACTGGAGCAGAGGGGAAAAGCTGGGGAGGACTCTTGCTTGGTTTCCAAGGCTCACTGTGGCAGCCAGCACGGAGGTGCTTACCGATTTGGCTTAATGGCTTGTACAAAAACAGGCAGTGGCTATATTTGGCCATATTTTGCTGACACCTGCTGTAGCCTTCTGGTGTGGTAAACTGGATGACTTAGAATCTTTATGTACTAGAAAGATTATGTATTAGAAGTCAATCCCTGTGTTTTCCAGATGGAGAAACTGAGGCCCTGAGAGTCAAAGGGGACATTCTGATAGATTGTCTCACTCCCAGAACAACATTCCATTTTCTAATTCCATAAATGTAGTTCCCTGCTTAACACTACATCAGTTAATTTATATCTGTAGCAGTATAATAAACTGTTTGCTCTTCTAACAACACCTAAAGAGAAAAGAAAGGAAATGAAAAGGAAAGTAGACCGTTAATGGATAACCTATTCAATTTTGCCCGTAAAATTTGTAGGAATTGCTTCATTCCCACTTTGGGCACGTCAGTGTCACGTCCTGAGACTGCTCTTCCCTTGGCTTCAGCAGTAACCTCGAATTTGTACCTCCAATCTAACCAAAGCTTGTACACCTCCCTCTCCCTTCTCTATGCCTGCTAGATTCACAGGAAGCTAATGTCAGTTCCTTTGCACCCTTGGAACACTTCCTGTGTGTTCTGCTGTGGCTGCAGAGACGTGAGTTGGCATCTTTTTTTGGCCAACGGACGCAGGGTGACCACAGCTTAACCACTGCCGCTGTTAACAAACTGCCGCTAGTGCTTAAGGCAGGTCCCAGGTCCTTGAAATGCTGGCCCATGGCTACCTGCTCTCCAACCCATCATCTCCTCATGTTTATCCCTACTCACCCCTATGGGCTCACAACTGACTCAGGAACCATAACTCTCAGCGAGATAAGGGTGAAATCATGGAACATTAGAGCCAGAAGTGACCTGAGAGATTAATGAGGCCACTCCCCTTATTTTTAAAGATGAAGAACTGAAGCCCAGAGAAGGAAAGCGACTTGCCCAGGGCCAAAGAGGAAGTGAAAGGTGAAGCTAGAGTTTGGACCCTGGTCTCGGCACCTCTTATTTTCAGGAAGTGTGGACAATTGAGCTAAAAAAAAAATGTTGTCTCTCCTCCCACTGCTGAGGTTGAGGACCCCACATATGCCTTCTAAATAAATGCTCATTATTCACCATGAAAATAAATAAATAAATAAATTGAGTCTTTTCATTGCACTTGGCTGGCCACAGTTTCTACACAATTTACCACACAAACCTCAAGGCTTGCTTCTAGGAGGCCACTAGTGTAGTGCTTGTTGAATAGAATAAAATAGAATTGAAGACTGAATTCTTGTCTCTTTAACTCAGTGCCTGGCACAGAGGAGGTACTCGGTATATAATTGTTGAATAAATGAATGAATGCCATTTTCAACCATCTGGAACTTGCTGGTAGGTTGAAGCCATCAACTAAATTTTTTTTTTCTTTTCTGATCTTTAAGGAATTCCTCCTTTAGAAGGTAGAGGAAGGAATGGGGGAGGGGCAAGTTGCAATTTTAAATAGGGTGGTCAGGATTGGCCTTGTGAGAAAGTAAGATTTGAGCAAGCTTTGAAGGAGATGAGGGAGGGAGCAAGGTGGCTATCTGGGGAAAGGGCCTTCCAGGGAGAGGCTGAGCAGAGGTCCTAAGGCCTGTTGGAGGACCAGCAAGGAGGCCAGTGGGGCTGCAGAGTAGTGACTGAGGGGGCGGGTGAAGGGGAGGAGGTCACGGAGGTAATGGGGGGTACAGCTCAGGTAGGACCTTGGAGGGAGTTTTAAGGATATTGGATTTTATTCTGAGGGAGATGGGGAGCCATTGCAGGGTCTCAAGCAGAGCAGTGACATGATCTAAACTACATTAACAACAAAAACAGATGAAAGGCCCTACCTTGGTTTTTAGAGAATTTTCCACCTTATCTGGTGTCGCTGCAGGGAAGCCCACGGCGACAACGGAGGGGCAGCTGAAGGGTGGTGGTAGCGACTGGAGGCTTCTTGGTTAATCAGTCCCTGAAGTTGTGGCTTCTACAGATGCTTTCCTTGGGAATCACGAGTTTACCAGCTACATTGTAGTTTAGGGGATAAGCGAGTGTGGAAAAGGACCAAAGAGAAGAGCAGAGCCAAGATGGCCGTCCTCTCTAAGGAATATGGTTTCGTGGTTCTCACTGGTGCTGCCAGCTTCATAATGGTAGCTCATCTAGCCGTCAACGTTGCCAAGGCCCGCAAGAAGTACAAGGTGGAGTATCCTACCATGTACAGCACAGACCCAGAAAACGGGCACCTCTTCAACTGCATTCAGCGAGCCCACCAGAACACGTTAGAAGTGTACCCTCCCGTCTTATTTTTCCTAGCTGTTGGAGGTGTTTACCACCCGCGTATAGTTTCTGGTTTGGGGTTGGCTTGGATTGTTGGACGCGTTCTCTATGCTTATGGTTATTACACAGGAGAACCCAGCAAGCGGACTCGAGGAGCCCTGGGATCCATCGCCCTCGTGGGCTTGATGGGTACAACTGTGTGCTCTGCTTTCCAGCATCTGGGTTGGGTAAAAACTGGCTTAGGTAGTGGGTCCAAATGCTGCCATTGAAGAATTATAGAGGTTTAAAAAACTCATGCATTTTGAATGACTTAATTTCTCTGTCTTTTTTTAAAATAAAATCTATCTGGCATCAGCCTCATACCTAAAAAAAAAAAACAAAAAACAAAACAAAACAAAAAAACAGCTTTACTGAAATTCACATACCATACAAATCACCCACTATCTTTATACCAATGTTACAAATTCTTCCCTTACTACAAAAATAATAAGTCTATTTTTGGTCCATGGTTGCATTCCCCCCTTATGTTTGTTCATGCCACAATCTTGAGGATTTGGGGATGGTGAAGCCTGCTCTGCTTCAGATTGAGAGGGAGCTTAGATCTTATGGGGCAGATGGAAGGAACTGTTTTACTTGCAGTTGTAGATACTCTTTACTTTGTGGGATGAGGGGGTGCCCATTATCATTTTGTTAGTTGTCCTGGGCGAGTCCCATGAACTTGAGAGTAGGTGTTGGCTGCAGCTTTGCTGAGATTCAGGGCTCAACCGGCATATGAACAGACCAAAGCTTTAAGTCTCTGGGACATATATTTAACTGGTATAGGGCTAATTATAAGTTCAAAAAAAGGCGTAGCAGAATCATGTGTAGGGAAATTATAAATGAGCCTAACTGTTACAGTGGGGAAATAGGTTATCATATATTCCAGGGTAAGGTCCACTGATGGGATGCTAATTTCATGGGGTCGTGTGCCTTGCCTATAGTGTCCATATGTCTCTAGAGCCCTCAGGAGCACAGTAAGGCTTTGCTTACTGTGACAGTGAGATCTGCCTGAGGCATGCATAAGTGTAACCTCTGGAATATGTTCACAGTTTGACAGGGCAAAATGTTACTAATAAATTTCCATTGGACTACAGAGTAGAAACAGAGAATGTACATTAGACATTCACATATTTAGTAAGAAAGATTACCAAAATGCTTTAGTGTTTGCAAGTATACTAATGCATGCTAAAACCTTTACCCATTCAGTCTTTTTTTTTTTTTTTCCATTCAGTCTTATTAGCTTGTAAAATATATTACACTTTATTAAAAACTTCTGCATATTTTATTCAGGTATTAAAGTACTGTAAGTGTCATAATCCTGCTATACTTGGTTTAAGAGATGCTAAGCAGAAAGATTATTTTGATCCTCTAACACAAAGTACATAAAAGCAAAAAAAAAAAAAAAAAGTGCTAGTATTTGTAAAACATCATTTAATGCATGTAAAATAACTTTGTAAAGGTATTATTTACGTGGATTTGCAACCATTTAGCAATTGTTAAGCTTGATCAAGAATAGAATAAAGACAACTCTAAGACACTTCATGTAGTTTTCATGTATCTTCACAGATATGTGCAACCATCACTACAGTCAATTTTAGATGTGTTTATCACCTCAAAAAGAAACCCTGCATCCTTTAGCTATCACAACCCTATCCCCTCATCCTTCCCCTTCACCCGAGCCCTAAGCAACTCCTAATCTATTTCTGTCTCTATAGAGTTCTCTATTATGGATTTTCATTTGAATGAAATCATATAATATGTGGACTTTGGTGATTGGCTTCTTTCATTCAGCATAATGTTTTCCAGCTTCATATGAGTTGTAGTATATATAAGAACTCCATTCCTTTTTTAATTTTTAAATTTTTTGTTCTTTTTCATTTTTTAAAAATATTTTTTGTTTTGTTTTGGTTTATTTTCATTTTTTACTTCCTTTCTTTTTCTTTTTAATGTTTTTGTTTGTTTGTTTTTCTTTTATACTCCATTCCTTTTTATAGCTGAATAATATTCCATTTTATGAATATAACCACATTTTGTTTATCCACTCATCATTTATGGACATTTGATTGTTTCCACCTTTGGGCTATTGTGAATAATATTATTAACATTTGTGTACAAGTTTTTAGGTGGGCATATGTTTTCATTTCTCTTGGGTATACACCTAGGAATAGAATTGCTGTGTCATACGGTAACTCTATGTTCAATTGTCTGAGGAACTGGCAGGCTGTCTTCAAAGTGGCTGCACTATTTTACATTCCCACCAGCAGCCGACTTTTCCACATCCTCACCAGCACTCATTATCTGACTTTCCAGGCTATAATTTACAAGGGTAATTCTGGATACTGTTTTGGGAGTAGAATGTAGGGAGGCAGGGGTAGAAGCAAGGGCCAGCTAGGAGATGACTGCCACGATTCAAGCAAGAGGTGACAGTGCCATGGACCAGGGATTCCGGATATATTTTAAAGGCAGAGCCTATGGAATTTCCTGATGTGCAGTTCTGGGGCATCATGTACGTAGAACTCCCATGCAACAGAGAGGCCCTTTTTGGGCTAGAGGATAATCCATTTCGAATCCACTGGGAGGTTTCCTCCTCATAAATTACCAAGACTATCTGTTTCTTCTTCCTGGGGTCAAAATCAAAAGCACCACGGAAAGGAGCAGATATTTTTTTTGTTGAAACGAAGGGGATGAAGCTAACTTATTCAGTCTCTAGTTTACTCTGTTCCAAATCGCCAAGGACGGTGATTACCACACAGGAAAGCATATTTCACAAGAGCCCAGAGAAAGAGCCAGTCAGTTGTAAACATATTAATCAGATCTTCAGCATTCCAGCTCAGGCTGAGAAGGACATGCTGGTATGGACAAGCCCAGCCCATTTGGAATTGTGCCAAGAGTTCTTCCAAACACACTTTGCCTCCTGATGGGAGGGGAAAATGAGTTAATAAAAGGAGAGTAGGTAGAGCATGGCATACCGCAAGGTCTATGTATTTATTAGGCCGTAGTGTTTAGCCCAATCCCCTAATTTAAAAGTGGGAAAACAAGTCCAGAGAGAGGAAGTCGTTTGTCTAAAATTACACTGAATCTCCAGTTTACTTAATCAGTGGTTTCTTTTGGTACGTTTGAACAATTGGGATTTCCAATCTTGTCCACACTCCCATCTGTCCCTCTTGGGTGCCTGTTACAATACATTTCTTGGAAGCTCTTATACTTTGAGCTGCTGATGTTTCATTTAAGAATCTTCTTCCCTTACAGGGATGTTCAGTGGGATATTTTGTTACTCTTGAGCACCTGTGGAAGCCAGCCTCCAAGTTGGCCCCCAGTGGTACCTTCTCCTGCTATCCATATCTGTATTAGTTTCCCATGGCTGCCAAAACAAAATTCTACAAACTTAAAACAACAGAAATTTATCGTCTTGGAGCTTTGGAGGCCAAAGGTTAGCTATCAGGGTGCCATCAGGGTTGTGTCCTTTTGGAGGCTCTGAGGGGGAATCTGCTCCGTGTGCCTCTCCTAGCTTCTGGTAGCTGCCAGCAGTCCTTGGCATTCCTTGGCTTGGAGTCACATCACTTCAATTTCTGCCTGAGTCTTCATGTCACTCTATCCTCTGTGTCTTCTTCCCTTTTCTTGTCTAATAAGGAAACTTATCATTGTATTAGGGCCCACTCTAATCAAGGGTGATCTCCTCTCCAGATCCTTAATTATATCTGTAGACTCTTTTTCCAGATAAGGTCACATTCACAGTTTCCAGAGAGACATATCTTCCGAATGTCCAAATTCAATCCACGGCAATACTCCCCTCTGACATCGTACCGGGGTTGGTCTGTGCGACCAAGCGTATGACAGAAGTGACCGCCCGATATTTCTGAGTTTAGATTATAGAAGACTGTGGCTTCTATGTTGGGTGCTCTCTTGCTGGCTCACACACTCTCTCGGATCACCTGCTGCAGGGGAAGCAAGCTGCCTCGTTGTGAGCAGCCCTGTGGAGAGACTTATGTGGCAGGGAACTGAAGCTTCCAACCAACAGCCATATGAGGACAGCAGCCTGACGGCAACCAGTGTGTGAGCTTGGAAACGGATTCTCCAGCTCCAGACAGGTATTGAGATGACTGTGGCTCCAGCTCACAGCCTGACTACAGCCTCCTCAGAGACCCTGAGCCAGAACCACCCAGCTAAGCTGTTCCTTCCCCTCAGGTAGGGCTTCCTGACCCTCAGTAACTGTGAGGTAATTCATGATAGTTGTTTTAAGCTGCTAAATGTTGGGGTGCTTTGTTATGCAGCGACAGTGTAATACAACCACCTTCCCTTGCCACCACAATAACAATTAACCTCTGCTGCACTGTATACTTCCCTTTCTATTCCTGCCCCCTCCACCATCCTTGTCATTGCCTTGTGCCCTGCCCATGTATCCTTATCACCAACTATCTTCTCTGAGGCCAAAGCCAGAAGTCACCAAACTTGCTGAATCAGTCATAGTCCCAAAAGGAAACATAATGTGGGCTAAAATGGGTAATTTGAGAAAAGCTTAATAACAGGACTATTTGCAAAAGTGTGGATGGGCTGGAGGGTAAAGACAAGGAATACTGGAGTACCCCAGAAGGAGTAATGGTGGGGTGGTGTTCACGGCCTGAGGCCTGAAGGGGAGGGATGGAGCAGTTCCTGGAACTTGGAGACAGAGAGAACTATGTGGAGAGGACCCCTGACCAAAGCTGGGACAAATCTCTTTAGCTGAGTGCTGTTCCTGGGGGATCAGGGAGGACTCATTTCCAGGTACATCTCGATGGTTAGGCTGACAGACTGGCCTTCTGTAGTTCTGGAAAAAGCTCTCAGACACAAAGATACAGGTACTGGCAGCTGCAAGTGTGTAGCACACTGAAGAGGTTCTGGGCCAAGGATTTGAGCAGAGCATTAACAGTTGCCCATTACAGGACCCTCTGAGGTGGTACAGACAGATGCATCTCCCCATGCACAAAGCAGGAGGGAGAAGGGTGAGGAGGGTGGCTCTAGAGGGGCAAATGGAATTTAAATAAGTATTTTTAAATAAATGAGTAAAAGTCATTCATATTCTCTTAAATTTAATAGCACTGTATAGGTTTCAAGACAATAACTTTTCCTTTTGATTCTCAGATTCTCACAATTACTGTGCTTTATCCTTTCTCATAATCATTTATCTGATAGTCTGGGCATGCATTGTGCCTTAGCTAGGAAAAGAATTACCCTTTTTTAAGAGCAGAAAACAGAGGCACAGAGAGGAACTAACTCAGTAAGAGTCAGTTAGGTGCAAGGCATTTAGAATGAGTTCTGCCACTTCCTGGCCAAGTAATCTTAGACAAGTTAGTTATCCTCTATGGGCCTCTGTTTTCTCATGTGTAAAATGGGATTTCATAACATTTTCACCATACACTTTTGAGGGCTAAGTGGTATAACACATGCAAAGTTCTTGCTAAACAGTAAGTTCTCAAGAAGTGCTTTTTAAGAAAATAATCTATTTGAAAAAATAATAAAGGCAGAGGTTTCTATTGTATTTTTTTTTCTTAAGACTGTAAATTACTTCAACAGTGAGACTGACTGAACTGAGATATCTGCCAGTAATTGACATTCTATTTTCTCTCAGCTACATGACTGTGTAATAATTGAACACTTTGGCATTAGGCCATGAGAATTGATTCAAATGATTATAAACCCACTAATGAAACCATGTGACTATCACTCCACTTCAAAGCTATAAAATGAAACCTTTCAATTTCCTTTTCTTTCTTCCCTGTCTCCTCAGCAACTTGTTTGATCTCATATTCCAATGTGGAAAATTCCATCACTTTACCATCTTACCTAGTCATTTGTTCAACGAGGTCTTTCATCTATAATTTTTAAAAAGTTTTAATTCAAATAAAAATTCCTGCACCTAGTTTTCAGACTAAAAGCAGCTGGCTTTTGAGAGCCAGCAGGCAGGCAGGGCTTCCCTAAAGGGTAAAAGGGCGTTTTGCCCAGGAATCTGTGCAGCAAAAAGAACCTTGGGAATTTTTCCAGGGGGAAATGGGAGGGTGGGGGAAGCAGTAATCTCAGGAGGCCTGGTGTCCAGTGGCTGACTTCTTGGAAAGAACTGAGCTGTTTAGGGGCCTGTAAGGAGGGAGCTGGTGTCTGAGCCCAGGCACATGCATCAGTGGGGCAAGAAGCTCAGCTCAAAACCATGTTAATCTTAAAATCCTGAGCTTTAGTTTTGAAAGGATTTTGGAGGTGCAAATGACTGCAGAGAAAATCTAATTCAACTCCCCTCTTTTAACTTCTGGGGCTAAATTGTTTGAGAAGGGAAGGGAGTCAGCCAAGGCCACAAGGCAAACTAGTGGTGGAGCCAGAACAAGAAGTCATGGTCCTCAGTTCTCAGCTCAGTGACTACATTGTGCCAATGGTGCACCTACTTCCCTCTGGCCCTCCAGCTCTCCACAGCCCAGTGGGATCCCTCTGCAACACCTTTCTGATTGTACCTCCAATGTTAGGGAGCACATGACACCCCAAGAAAGCCCATTCCATTCTATTTTCAGGTATCTCTCTTTAAAAATTTTTTCTGGGAGCAGATGTGGCTCAAGAGGTTGAGTGCATTCCTCCTACATGGGAGGTCACGGGTTCGGTTCCTGGTGCCTCCTGAAAAAAACAACAAAACAAACAACAAGCAAAACAAAAAAAACCAACTCAGGGAAGCCGATGTGGCTCAGTGGTTGAGTGCTGGTTTCCCACATACGAGGTCCCAGGTTCAAGTCCCAGTCCCCGGTACCTCAAAAGAAAAAAAAAAAAGTTATTTCTTATAGTGAGCTGAGATCTGCCTCCTTTCAACTGACTCTCTTTAGTTCTAGGCCTGCCCTCAAGTCCACTCCCTCTGCCCTAGGACATACCTTAGAGGTTTCCTCAAGAGTCTCCACGCCTCCTTGGGTCTTTCATTCTCCAGACCATAGATCCCATTTCTTGCAATTCTGGTTGTTGGGGACATAGTTTGGAGGTACTTTATGTTCTAGACACCACTGTCTAGTTAAGGTTTCCTTCAGACTGTGGGGTCCAGAAAGGATCACAAGTTTCCAAGCTTACTTTGCCTCTAGGTACAACCTCATAACTGGAAAGAGAAGTTTGGGTGGATCTCTCATCATGCTCTTAGTACCCCACCTATCATCCATTCATTCAACACTTGCTCTACATTTAGGTGCTAGAGATAGAGAAAGAAAATATTACATCAGAGTTTGGAATTTAAGGCCTTGTTGAGATTAGATCCTGCCCCAAATTGAGAGTGGTATAGCATTTACACTCTGGACTCAGATAGTCCTGGGTTCATATTTTGGCTCTGACAATTACTAGCTGGTAGTCCTGGCAAGTCACTCACCCTCCCTGAGCCTCAGTTTCCCCATTTGTTGAAGGAGGAGTTTTGGATTAGATCTTTAATTTTCCTTTTAATTGTGGACATGCTGTGTCTCCATTTCGTGGAAATTCAGGAAGGGAAGAATTGTACATGGTAGGAGGGATCTACTTCAGGGCCTAAGGAAAAACCTAGCTATGAATATGTAATTCATATATGCCACATATACAAATAAGTAACACTTAGATCACAAGCTCTTCCACATTCACAGTTTCACTTGAACCTATTTATCCTCACCAAAACCTCTTGAGGGAGGTATTAGTATTCCCATTTTACAGAAGGGAAAATTGAAGCTCCTAGACATTAAATATTTTGCCCAAGGTCACACATTTAGTAAGTGCCAGATTCAGGTTTCAAACTCAAGTTTTAAAATTCTGAACCACTATGCTCCTACTTTTGCTTGGGAGTTCTTAGCATTTGGGTAGAATGGTATTAAGTTAAAGAAGTTCAGTATTTGTTTCCAATGCTGGGTTCTCTTTCAAATAGTTTGTCAAAGTATAATCTCTACATTGTTAAAAAAAAATATGTATATAACTCATACACATACACATAATGAGAATGTATCAAAGTTCTATTTAGATGTTTAATGAGGGAGCCAGTAAGATGACAAAGAATGCTGAATTGAGATTAATAAATTAGACGCAAAACTGGCTAATGTCCGACAGGGCAATAAAAACATAATCATGGGGTTATTTTTCTATGGAAATCAATTGCATCTCTACTGGATAAAGCAAAACAAAACAAAAAACATTTGCACCTTATCAGTTTTCTACAAGTTAGCATTTAACTTTTAGGAATTGTAAAATCTCTGGACATTTACTATTTAATAGTAAATAGTGAGTCAGACAAAGATGTTCCCCTTAAGAAGGCTTGTTAGGTGATGCTATGACATTGAAAGGACACCCAGTCATCCTTTCAATTTATTTCCAAGCTTTGAATACTTTTTTAACAGTCTACCTCTATGGCAATAAACTTCAAAAAATTTTTATGAACTGTAAGAAGAAATGAAATCATAAAGCATATGGGAACATGGATGAACCTGGAGGACATTGTGTTGAGTGAAGCAAGCCAGACACAAAAGGACAAATACTGTATGAATGCGTTACTATGAACCAAATATATTGTGTAATATATTGTTTGATTCAAAAAAAATTTATATGTATCTATTACATTTAATTGAGAAATGTAAAAAAAAAAAAATTATGATCACAAAATGGCAGGTCTCATTATATTTTGGGATTATTGGCCTGATTCATTTACATGGAGGCTTCCTATTTGTATGGTCAGCAAATCTGGAGCCATACAATGCTGAACAGCTATTATAGCCAGAGAATTAACTTCTGTTTGGAGATTTCCCAAGAAACTATGACTGAATTTTCATAACCCCAATCATTCCAAAGATATATATTTTAAATTTTTTCTTATTTGCTCATCTATTCCAAGACCAGAAAACCAAAGCCAAGAAATTAATCTCTACCAGCTTTCACTGCAATCTCTATAAAGGTGGGTGACTTCCTCTTATCTCAAGATCCTTTACACTTGCACAGGTTCCTGACCTACCAGAAACTTCCTTACTTCCTACCATAAGGCTGGGTCCAGCAGGCATCAGACCAGTTTCCTGGGAAGGCTTTGTAGGCATTGGCTCCACATAGAAAATACAGCTACTGCTCTTTACCTGATTACATGAAATTTATTCACAAATATAAGACTCTTGGTATGGTTTTGGTTGGCAATAGCTTTGTCCAATTACATACCGGTAAGGAGGAGGGCAGATTCTTGAATCTATGCAAATAATTACATTGCCACGGGCTTGGTAAAAGTATTGAATCTTGAATTCTGAGGGGTCAGTGGAAACAAGCTATCATTCAAAAAGAATTCTATTTCATAACTAGAAAAAGACAATTCATAGATTCAGAAACTAAAACCCAGGTTGCCAGGGGCCGGGGTAGAGGTAGCGAATTTCTCCTTGGGGTGATGGAAAAGTTGTGGTAAGAGATGGTAGCGATGGTAGCACAATACTGTGAGTGTAATTAACACTACTGAATTATATATTTGAATGTAGTTAAAAGGGGAAATTTTAAGTTGTATATATGTTACTAGAATAAAAATTTTTTTTAAAAACCCTTAGGTCTGTACAACACAGTATTGTACCCTAATGTAAATTGTGGACTATAGTTAACAGTTCAATTATAATAATATTCTTTTGTCAATTGTAATAAAGATGCCACACTAATGCAAAGTGTTAATAATGGGCATGGGGGCATAATATGGGAATTCAGTATTTTCTGCATGATTTTTCTGTAAAATTACAACTTCTCTTAAAAAAAAAGTATTCCCTTTCAGTTTGCATAAGCATAGATTGCTAAATTGAGGATTAGTGATAAATCATGAAGAAAGCAAATAATTAGAAAAACAAAAGAAAAAAGAGCTTCCTCATATGTCCATTAGAAAACAGAATGTTAAAAGCAATCCAGGGGGACAGATGTGGCTCAAACAGTTGGGCATCCGTCTCCCATATGGAGGGACCTGGGTTTGATCCCTGGGACCTCCTGGTAAAAAACAAACAAACAAACAAACAAAAAAGCAATCCAACAATATTGCAAAATAAATAACCACAATTATACTTCCCTTATCACTTTGTTAGGCTCATGTGATTTATTTTTGGCTCACAAATCTTGGATTGATCAGCAGTCTGCTTCCATGAAGTCATTTGCTTCCAGACTATAAAGAGTCCTGATTCAGTCCCGTAGTTCAGTCTATAGATGTCTATTCCAATGATCCTGAGAAGACTGGCCCTTAAATCTATTCCAGTTAAGAGTACCTGGTACTGTCTCTTCCACCAAGGTGCTAGGATTGTCCTTTGTTGAAGACTCTGAAGCTTATAGTAGAGGCTGTCAGGTAAGCATGGAAGAATGCAGAAATGTCCTGTTGTTAATAAGACTGAACGCTGTGTTAATTTATTACAGTAGCCAACCATATTGGAAAGAAGGAGGGTAAAATCCTTTTTTGGGATTTGGTTAGTGTTTCCTCAAAGGTATGAATATATTGTGGACATGGGGCATTGACAAATCTACCTTTAAAATTAACATAGGGAAGATAAAACTTTTTTTTTTAATTGGACAATCTGTCCCATTTTGGGGGCTTAGTAAATAGTGCAATTTTTATAACAGTTTTAGCCAATTAAGAAATATGGTGCATACCACACATACCTAATTATTCTAGCATTCATCATCCTTGTGAATGACACATCATGGGTTATAAGGTGAGAGAACAAGCCTTTGGTATTTTAGCCACCTAGTAAGCACCAAAAATGATCTGATGTGTGAATATACCTATATACTTTAGTTTTTCAAAAATCAGGAACTGATCTCAGAAGGCAACATGAAAAAGAATTTTCAAAGAATCAACATTAGCTTAAGGCAAAAGCCTGAGAACAATGAATGGTTGTAGCTTAGCTACCTATTCACCAGCATGACAATACAATATTATTAGACATAACCAAGGGAAACATAATTATAAGATATTTTAGCTCTTTTAGAAATGAGGAACTTTTGCTGTTTTTCTGTTTTATCTTTAAATAATTAAGGACATGACAATTTTAGCAAAAAGTGCAGAAAATTATTCTAGTGAGATATATATAATATCTGCTATTTGGGCATATTACACAGAAGTTAAAAAATAACTTTTACTATCTCTTGTTAAGAACAAATTGGGATGAATCTGGAGGACATTATGTTGAGTGAAGCAAGCCAGACACAAAAGGACAAATACTGTATGAATGCATTACTATGAACCAAATATATTGTGTAATATATTGTTTGATTCACACACAAAAAAAAACAAAAAAACAAACAATAAACAAAACAACAACAAAAAAGAACAAACTGTATACTCTAAGACCATTTGTCATTTTAACATAGAGAAAAAGAAAACCAAATTTTATTCTTGCATTAATATAACACTTGACAATAAAGGATTCACAAGCTTTCGAAAACAACCTAATGAGTAAAATCATTAAAATAGAGCCAATTTTGTCAAAATTTTAACATATTTTATTGCTTCTTTCCAAACCCATGGTATCAAAAATCAAGGAAAATATTTTTTTTCCCCTTAAGCTTCTATTAACCTGCTCAAATTTTGCCTTTTCCAAACTTCTTTCACATTCTGGCATAATCAGACATATTTTACTTTAAGACAAAATTTGTCTTTTCCCCTTGATAAACAAAACCATACCCATTTTCTTGTATATACATTCATATTTCTTTACCACTTCAATTCTAATATAGTCTCAGAGGCCCACATAGATTACGACTTTTTTTTTTCATCTTTATAAATTGATTTATATTTACATTTTATATAAATGGAGTCATACAACATGTTACACAATACATTAGGGTTTACAGTTATGCAATCATTCACAACTTTTAACTAATGTAACTACCTTCTATTTCTTCATAGACAGAGGAAACTATGGGTAGGCACCTGATTTGAAATCTAAGCAATTAACAAATCAGCAAAAATCAGAAGAAAATATTATAAGCCTTCCTACGGCCATGCACAACCCTTTAACATTTCTTAATGTGGCACAACTGAACATATACATTAACATAACACAGGGATTTAGCCACTCTCAAACATAAAAATAAGAGGAATGGTGTGTGTGTGTGTGTGTGTGTGTACTACGCTTTGTGACCAATGTTTTTGTATTCTACCTTCTTTAGAAATTTCCCATGTACCTAAAGATTATTCACCAATTTACTTCATTTAGTTTAATTTCTTAAAATTAATTAAAGACTGACAATTATGGTAAGGCTGATAAATTACAGAGTAATATAATCAATGACACAAAAATTTTAGGAAGTTCAGATTAACTAGGCTTTCCATGATAAAACACCCCCCATCAACTCTATCACATTACTTTTTTTTTAATTAAAATTTTTTTTAAGTACCGGGGTGGGGATTGAACCCAGAACCTTGTATATGGAAAGTCGGCACTCAACCACTGAGCTACACTGGTTCCCCCAAGTTGATTTTTTCGTTTGTTTGCTAGTTTGTTTGTTTGTTTGTAGGAGGTACCGGAGATCAAACCCAGGACTTCGTATATGGGAAGCAGGCGCTAAAGCACTTGAGCTACATTCGCTCCCCTATTCTGTTTTATGTTCTTCATAATTATCAAAACTAATATCATCTGGCTTTTTTATTTGTTTACTTACTGGAGTATTGTGATTATTTTCCCAGTAGATGTAAGCACATTGGGGAAAGAGAACTTGTCTTCTTTGTTGCCATATTCCCAGTGTTAAGAACATGTAGTAGACATTCAATGAACATTCTACTGAATGAATAAAAGAAGGAATAAATAGATGAACTCTTTACTCATATAATTATACCAGACAGGAAGAATAGTTCTCATTTTATTATTTTACAAGTGAGGAAATGTAGGCTTTAGTGATTCTTTAGCTACTGAGTGACAGACTCAGAATTCTAATTTCCTGATTTATAATTCAATCATCCCTGTGAATCCTTGTGAATTATCCCCACAACTAAATAAATACAGTTGAATAAGTGAAAAAGGAAAAGGAAAAATGGCTTATGTAGATGTGATTCATAGAGAAGATACCTGATATGGATTGCATCCTAGTGGGGGCCCTTTAGAAAATATGACTACTGTCATTAGTCTATAGCTTCCTCTATACAAATTCCCCCCATTATCAGAGGGTCTCCTCGTTATTATTACTTGTTTCTTTGAGTTCCTGAGGGTATTGCCTTTAGAGTACTTGTAATTGAGGACCAAGGAAGAGAAATGGGAGCTGTTACCTGGTTGTAGCTGTATCAAAAGCCTGTTGCTGAAGTAGGCTGTTTCCTCCCAGACAAATAGGCTATTTGTTTCCTCCTAACCACACCAAGACAGTATCCATTACTCTTCCCTTCCAATGCTGTCTTGGCAAATTCAGTACAGCTGTGGCATCAGATTTAATGCCATACATGTTCCCATAGAGTATTCAAACTTCTTTTTTAGTTTGCTTTTTGATTTTCAGGGCAAAGCGATATTAAAGAGTTACTGATGTACTGTTAAACAGGAAAGGCGGACTACACATGGCTAATGTTGGCTCCAGTACTGGGCCTCCACATTATCTCAGACAGCCAGGGCATATAGAGTTACCAGCTGTCCAGCCAAAGAAACCTCCATTCCTTTCCACTAACCAGGAAACATTCTGTACTAAATTGAGATGGTCTTCATTTACCTTATTTTTTAAATGAGAGTTTTATATGAAAATTATTCAGAATTGTGCGGTACTTGTTTTTAGGATCCAATGCTTCTCTTTGATTAAAACATGTTGTTGGGTGATAACGCCTAGAATTTTTATCAAGTCACTTCTCATGTCAGTCCCCTTGGTCTTCATTGTCTCCCCTTAAAAACAAAAAACAAAAAGCTGGCATCCAGTAATGATGACTTAGGAATCATTTCTGCTGACCTCATCCATGAATCAGGAAACAGCTGGGGGTAAGTTCAAATATATGACACCGTTGCAAATTTAGGTCTGGGTAAGGCAGCATGATGCTTACCATATTCATTGGGCCAAGGAAGAAACTGACACACATGTGGGCTCCACATCAAGTCCCACTGGTAGTCAAGTCACGGAAAAAAGGAGTCAGATCACCTCATAGATGGAGTGGGGACAGGAGAAGGCAGAGTTTACATCACCCTGCCTGGGAGCCAGGCCACAAACAGCATGTGGGAAGCCTCTAGGAAGCAGAACTCTAACGGGCCGTTGGTCATCTTGGACTGGGCCATTTCATTGCTGTCACACACAAAATAGGCAGGGTGCTGAGGCACCTACAGTGACTTCACACTGGTCCTCTAAGTCAATCCTCACAACAGGGCTTGGAGACAGGCGTCATTATCCTCACTTCACAGAGAATACAAGAGAGAGGCGAAGCCTTTGTTTGGCTCTTAGTACACTGCAAAGCAGGGAGGGAGTCCCTGGCTCCTCCATCCAAATCCATTGCTAGAGCGTTCCATGTATAGGACACAGCTGGAAAGAGTCTTGGAGCACACATTTTAGGCCAACCCTATCGGTTTACAATAAAGAGAGTGGAGGTCCCCAAAAGGCGAAGTGACTTGCCCAAGGTCACACAGCGAGTCTGTGGCAACGGTGAGACGGGAACCCTAGACCCCGCGGTTTCTTCTTTTCTTTGCTGTTTTTTCACTCATAGCCCCCAAGGGAGGCTGGAGGAGGAGCTGAGCAGGCGTGGCTGGGGTTGGGGGCCCGGACTTTCCGAGGGCGGCCCCAAGCTGTTGCGCATTCCTGAGCAGATCGAGTCGAGCGCGCCCAGTCCGTAGCCGCGCGTCCGGGTCTCTCCTGCGCGCTCCCGCCTCCCCGGGGCTTGGCAGAGCCTGGATACGTTCGGGGCGTTTGCTGAGGTTGAGATTCCAAGTCTGGGGACCATTTCCGGCGGCCGGATCCTGTGCGGTCCCGGGGAACCCGGAGAAGCGCGCTCAAGCTGTCCCTGTCCCAGTTACTTTACGCAGACCCGCCGCGATTCAGCTGTGGCGAGAGCCGCGGGCTTTAAAGGCAGTTCTGTGGATCCGGGGTGAGTGGGGCGTAGGGTGTATGTGTGGGGTTCGGACTGAGCCGACCTGTTTCGGACTCGTGACCAAACCTCGTGCAGCCTCCCACCCCCGGTGCCTTCCGTCTTTCCCTTTTCATCCCCTCTTCTCCCTCATTTCTACCCATTCCTTACTTTTGCATTTTTCTCCTCCCTTTCTCTTTTCCCTTTTGTTCCAAGTACCTAAGTTCCAGCCACCCTGCGCACGCGATCTTGGGCCTCTGGGGAGGCCGAGCTAGGGCGGCTGAGCCCCAGTCCCGTTCGTAGATGGGGCTCTCTCCCGGCTTCCCCGCTCCTGCCTTCTTGGGAAGCGCAACCCCTCCTCGAGGAGGTTCTACAGCCTCTTTTCTCCCCAGGCCCGGTGTCAGGGCTCGGCTTCTGGGCCTGAGCGCCAGACTTGGGCTCTGCGCTGGAATTTTGGATCTTTGTGCCACCCCAAAACAACGGATTATCTGTCCTGCTTTTCTCAGAGTCCGGCGTGGTAGTGCCGGGAGTTTGGAGTCAGGGTGGTGGTGGGTTTTAGCCCTGGCTCTGCCACTGACCAACCTATCTCCGACCCTTGCTTTCCCATCTGTGCGATGGGGAAAATAACGTTGGAGTACAGAACGCTGAGGAAGAGATGATGATAAGTTACTTGGAGAAAAGCCTTTCCAAGCTCCCTCCTCCTCTGGGTCTTCTGGCCCTTTACATTGTTGCAGTTGCAGGTTTTCTTGCACCCCTATCCCCCTTCCACAAACGTGTAAATTTCTTTAGGGGAGGAACTTTTTCCGTCCTGATCCCTGGTATCCTGTGGATGCCGCACAGGGCCTGGCAAATAGTAGGCGCTCGATACATGTCTGCTGTGTGAAAGAATGAAAGATGAAAACCGTGGAAGCCTGTGTACATGTTATGAGTTATTTTTGTTGACCACGGCCAGCCTGGGCTCTTTTCAAGGCAGCCCCACTTGTTTCTTCCTGAACAGCACTAGTCATGTGGCACCTTGGGGCTAACAATTCTCCCATCTGTCTGTAGACAGTGAATACTAAACTCCTCAAAGCTCCAGGCTGTAGTGGTGAAAGCTGCTGGGTCAGTCAAGTATCAAAGATTTCTTGACCATCAGCTCCGAATGTGCCCTGAGCAGTGGTACCACTGCAGCTGGTAAAACTCAGGAGGGACTGTTCTCTGGGAGTCAGGAGACCCTTTGAGTTGCCTTTACTGAGGCATTTCCCCCTCTGGACCTCTCCTCCCCCATCTGTAAAATAAGGAAGTGAGGTTGCAACAGATGTCTGTCTGTGGTTGTGGATCTTGTGCTCTTCGAATTATGCAGTTCACTCAGCATGACCCTGAGCACACACAAGACAGCCCTGCTGGGCTTGAAAACACTGTGTGCTTCTGCAGTGACAACCAAAAAAGCCAAAGAAAAGTGCTTCTCTGCTCTAGCAGCGGCCCTCTGTCTCCATCTGTCTCAAGGTTATGAATCACAATCCATCAAATCTCCCAAACACTGATGGGCCTCAGAACAAGGGGCTCCAATGCATAAAAGGTCTGGAGATTTCCCCTCCCTGGCACAGTCTGTGAGTCACTGAGCTGTGGTGAGGTGTTTGAACACAAAACAAACTAGAGACTCTGGGGGCCTGTGGTTGGGTCAGATACTGGGCCCCAGGGATGAGAAACCAAAAGGATCAAGAGGCATCACAGCCTCAGATGCTTTCCTAGCCACATTCTGATCCTTGCTTTAGTTTCTTCTCTGTGGATGAAAACATAAAAACAAAAAGGTAATATCTCAGAACAGATAATAAGAGAATCCTATGAACAACTTTATTCCAACAAACTAAAAAATACAGACAAAATGAACATATTTGTAGAAGACCACAGACAACCTAAATTGAACCTAGAAGAAAGAGAAGACTTCAGCAAACCTATCACAAATAATTAGATATAACAGTCATCAAAATCTCCCCAAAATTAAAAGCACAGGCCCAGATGGATTCACAGGTGAATTTACCAATAATTCAAAGAAGATATAATATCAATCTTGCTCAAATTCTCCCAAAAAATTGAACATACTAGAACCCACCAAACTCATTCTATGAAGCCTTCACCCTACTACCAGAGCCAGACAAATATAATATGAAAGAAGAAAATTAAAGCCTTATTTCTCTAATGAATATTTATGAAAATTTCAACAAAATATTTGCTAATGAACACAAAATAACATTAAGTGAATTATACACCATGATCAAATAGATTTTATCCCAGGTATGAAAGGGAATTTTTGACACAAGAAAATCAAATAGTGTAATATACTGCATTAATAAAATTAAAAGAAAAAAAAAAAAAAAAAAAAAAGTAATATCTCCAAGGAAAGTGGTTCTTGATCTTGGCTGGTCTTAATTGCCACCGTTGGCATTGGTATCAAAGAAATACATGTGTATTCAGTTTGTTCAGTTTATAGGAATAAATGTTGGCACTGGCACCCCTGGAAGCCCTAGCTCTGATATGCCAGGTAAACTGAATGATGTAGTAATAATCATACTTGACATTTATTGAGGGTACTCTTTTACATGTACTAACTCATTTAGTCTTTACCTCAATCCTATGAAGTAGGTACCATCATTACTCCATTTTACAGATGAGGAAACTGAGGTCCAAAGAGAGTAAGTAACTTACTCATGCTCACCAGGAAGAAGGTGGCAAAGTGCAATTTGAACCCAGGCAGTCTGTCTCCAGAGCCTGTGCTATGAACATCCCTGGAATTGGGGGGGGTAGTCTTGGTTTATATCTTGGCATTGTCATCTACTTTCAGGGTGATCCAAGGGAAGTTATGT
Organism: Tolypeutes matacus; assembly: GCA_026826555.1. NCBI lineage: Eukaryota > Metazoa > Chordata > Mammalia > Cingulata > Chlamyphoridae > Tolypeutes > Tolypeutes matacus. Next base: position 10,852,328 of record JAKSZT010010581.1, read on the forward strand.
GAGGATTTGACAGTCTCTGGATTAATGGATCAGTAGGGACCCTAGTTTCCTTTCAACTCAGTAGGGAACCAGAGGGTGAACCTCAAGAGAGAATGGAGTACATCCAGGAGTAAAGGCTAGGAGTTAGTTAGCCAGGGAGGGGGTAAAACCAGTCAGAATTATAATCACCTGGCATGTTAAACAACAGCAAGCCGATTCAACGACCAAAAAGTGTACTTTAAGTTGCCAGCTTCCTTATTTTGTCGATTTGGACTCTGAATGACTGATGGGGCATGTGAATTGCTGATGACCCATTACATATTACCAGGGAAATGAAATGGAGGGAAGAGGAGAGAGAGAAAGTTTCAACCAGTGATGACGAATATCTGGCACTCCTCACCCCCCGTCCCAGGCAGACACTGACCATCAGGACTTGGCTTCTAACCTCCACAAAGCCTGGGAATCTTTCTCAACTCGGTGCTCTGGACAGCCTCTACCAGATGACTGTGAAGCTTTTATCTTGCTCTCCCAGATGCTTCCCATTTATTCCTCTGGGGTATGGTAAAGGAAGTAAGAAGTGCCAAAACAAGTTTCTTTTGAGTGCCCTGGGTGGCATCATAGGAAACAGCTTGGAGCTTTTTTCAGATTAATTTTCCCTTCCCTTCCTCCTCTTGGCATTTTTCTTTAATAGTCTTCAACCCAAGACTGCTCTGGAATTGGGGACAGGGCAGTGAGGAAGCTAATGTGTCAGGGGAGCAGAGTCAGTCTCTGAGAGCTGGCCAGCCCTGTGGAGATCATCTTTTCTATCCTTTCTGGTTGACTGATGGGAAAACTGTGGCCCGGTTTGGGAGATGGACACAGTCTTTTAGTTTCCTATTGCTGCTATTACCACAAATTTGTTGGCTTAAAATAACACCAATGCATTATTTTACAGTTCTGTTGGCCATTAGCCTGGTACGGGTCTCACTGGACTGAAATCAAGGTGTCGGCTGGCTGTGTTTCTTTCCAGAGGCTCTATGGGAAAGTCGTCCTCTTGCTCATTCAGGTTGTTGGCAGAATTCAGTTCCTTATGGTTGTAGGACTGTGATCATTTCTCCTGCTGGCTGTAAACTCAGGGTTATTCCTTGGCTCTGGAGATCAGCTCTATTTCTTCCTCCTTCCTCCATCTTAAAAGCTGCAAAGGCAAGTCGAGTCCTTTACCTGTCACATCTCTCTGACCCACTCTTCTGCCTCCCTCTTCCTCTTTTAAGGACTCAAGTGATTATATTGGGCCCATCCAAATAATCCAGGATAATTTCTCCATCTCAATGTCCTTAACATTTTTTTCTTTTAGGGGGTACCGGGGATTGAACCTGGGAGCTCGTACATGGGAAGCAGATGCTCAACCACTGAGCTACACCTGCTCTGCATGTCCTTAACTTTAATCATATCTGCAGAATCCCCTTTGCCTCTCTTCTCATGGTTCCATCCTCTGAGTTATCTTTCTTTTTTCATATTCACAGGTTCTGGACACTGGGGAGTGAACATCTTTGGGTGTGTGTGCATTATTCTGCCTACCATACACAGTGAGGCTCACTTTGGGTGAGTAATTTGTTCAGGATCACACAATGAGGTTGGGAATTAGCTCTACTCTGGTGCTCTTTAAACTGTATCCCCAAACCCCCTGAGAGCTCTTCTCATGGAGATTCTCCTTTGATAGTTATGCATACAGCAGGCACTTAATCACTGGCAAATAACAATGATGGATAGTAGTGGCTTAAACAGGATGTTGGGGATTTGGCCTGGGTTTTCTCCTTTCTTGGCTCTCTTTTGGTTCCTAAGACTCTGTGATTTTGTTGGGTCAGATGGTACGTGCAGTCTTGAATAGCTCTGGCTGTGTTCTGATCTCTTTGAAGTATCCTGGTGTTTTTCCATTTTTTCAGCCACAGAGGAACAGATAGAAGCTCATTCAGGGAACAAGTCTTTAGGCTGTTAGGAATTTTTGGAGGAGACAGGGGCCAGTTGGGGTGAACTGAGGACAGAGAACTCTTCAGGGACCTCAGATCACCAGAGAAAGGCTTCCAATTTTATTCATACCACATTATTTTATAATTGTGTGTCCTGTCCATTCCTTCCTCTGGCTCTTGGGAACAAAGGTCCCTGGTGAAGCGGATTCTGTGCTGGGTTGGTACATGCCTGAGGCCAACTGTTACTCAATGGGAGAACTATTTCCAAGGGTAAATCTGAATCTGGGATGGCTTTCTCATACAGGACTTGGCATGAGAAACTCCCACACTTTTTATCAGTGTCCTCTTCTGAGAACAAAAAAAGAACGGTTCCCCCCTTGGGTAGCCTTCACCCCTTCAGACCCATTTCAATATCCAGCTCATGAGCCCAAGGAATCAAATCTTGACTTTGGCCTTCCCAGCCCAAGCAAGCTAAGAAGAGTGAATCCCAGAGGACCAGTCCTCTGCCATTCAGGGTGGGCTGTGATGAAATCTCCTGATTGTACGGCAGAGTCAGAGAACCATCAAGTCCAGGGTGTCATTTTATTTTGGAGATTTGGTTCTTACATTTGGGTCATTGGGACTTTTGCAGGGGTGAAGGGTTCTTTCTGGACCTCCTCCCCCAACTAAGTTCATGTACTTAAGTTCGAATTTGAAATTCCCCAGTATGTCCATATTCATTTCTTTGTTGATCGAATGTTTATTGGGAAGGGGTTTGATAGGTGCTGAGGATACAGCAGTGAACGAGAGACAAGGCTTCAGCTCTCCGTGTGCTTGCATTTCAGTGGGCAAAGATGGTGAATAAAAACAAACAAGCTAGTTTTAGATTGTGAAAAGTATAAGGAAAAAATAAAACAAGGTTTGAGACAGGGAATGGTTGATGAATGGGGTGTAATTTAACAGGATGGGTCTAGAAAGGCTTTTCTGCAGAGGTGATACTTCAGTTGAGAACATGGACTTTGAGACACTAGGAGCTGCCTAGGAAGATCTGGGGAAAGGACCTGTGAAGAAGAGGAAACAGCGAGAACAAAGGTCTTCAAGTGAGATCTGGGCTTGGGACACAGGCTTCTAGGCTTCTAGGAGGTCAGTGGTAGCTGAGGTTGCCCTCTCCATCTGCATGGCCTAAATGCTCCATCCTTCCCTGACAAGCCCACCAGCGCTTTCTGAGGGTGAAGCCATAGGGAGGGGTCTGGAAGGTGGGTGATCCCGGTAGACCCCCAGGTCCTCTGCCCTGTGATTCACCCGCCCCACTGCTCACATTCTGCAGGATGTTTGAAGAGTCCTGAATCTTGCGACGCCCCCAGCCTCAGTGACTCAGAGCTGGTTCCAGTGGCCTGCCTGGCCGCTGTGCCTGCACTGCCTGCCCAGAGCTCCTGCAGGGCTGGACTGAGGCCACACCTGCTTCTATCTGCGTTTTCTCCCACTTTGGGATAATTAGGTTTGCCTGCCAGCAGGAAGTCGTTTCTTTTATTGCCTTCTTCCTCAGTGAACTCCTTGGGTGGTAAAACCGGTTGGAAAACCATTGGCAATCTCTCAAAAGTTAACTGTTAGCTGTAGTTCAGCTGTAGAGGGTGTGTATTTCCTGTGGAAGGTCAAAGCTGCACAGGGGACAGACCATCAAAGGCTGTTTATTAACTTATTAATGTGGTTTCCTAGATCAGACCTGGAGAAGTTGCAGCACCCTACGTAATGGCAGGGCCTCTGACCTCTGAATTTAGGAGCTCTGTTTTGTAGGCTGGCTCAGTTTAACATTTATGAAGCCCTCACTGTGTATCAGGCACAGTGTTAAGTGCTTTATATGCATTAGGTCATTTAGCTCCCATAGCAGCCCATCAAAAGAGTTACTGTTCTTAGTTGTTGTTATTCCCATTTTCAAAGGAGATAACTGAAGTTTATAGAGGTTAAGCCGCTTGCCCAGCCAGGACTACATATGCTCCCAACTTGTGGACTTTTTATCTCACCACCTCTGGGCTTTGTTGATGATGTCAGTTCTGCTCACCCTGCCTTCCCCTTCGTTCCTACCTTTTGAACTTCTACTTATCCTTCAAAGCCCATGTCAAAGTCTTCCTAAAATTTTCTGTCCTACCTCAGGCACAAACAAAGGAATGAGGACTAATATGTTTTGAGCATCTCCTTTGTTGCAGACTTCTTTACATATTGTCTCACTTTATCCTCACAATAGGTTGTTGTGATAGACTGCTTTTAGTATCCCTGTTTTACAGATGAGAAGACTGAGGTTTAGAGATTTTAGGTGACTTGTACAGAGTCACTCTTCTAATAAGGGTGAAGGCAGAATTCAAATCCAGATGCCCTTAACTTCAGAGTCCATGTGCTTTCCACCTCTTTCCTCTTCTCTATAGCATGTGGCTTGTGTCTTCAGTGTAACACTTCTCTGTCTTGTATTGCAATTAACGATTGCAATTAGTGTCTTTTTCCTCCAAAGGAGAGTGAGCTTCTTAAGGGCAAGCGCTATATATTTTTTGTCCTTATCTCTACATCGCCGCTGTCCCCAGTGTTAAGCACAGTGCCATAAATGTTTACTGAATTGAATTGCCTGACTGTACACGTTTCATTTTTGAATAGGTCATTTTAATCAGTCACTCTGCTGCTTGATTTTAAAAAATCATTAACATGGATTAATCATCTGTCATCTTTGTTGATAAAGCAAAAACATGTTCCAAGTCTGGGATGCTGACAAACTGACTGAAGGTGGGGGTAGGGGGGATATTTGCGTAGATTAGTGAATCCCTACAGCTAAGAATTATTAATCATAATAAGAATTAACATTTGTTCAGTGCTTGCTGTGTGTCAGAATGCTGCTAAGTACTGTGTATGACGATCTCATATAATTCTCTCAACCCTTTGAGATAGATACTATTTTCCCATTTTTGTTTTTGTTTTCAGCTGAGAAACTGGAAGCATAAGGATGTTTAAGTAACTGATTCAAGGTTGCTTGGCTAGAAAGTGGTGGAGCCACATTTAAATCCAAGCTGACTGGCCTTAGAGCCTGTTTTTTTGGTTAGTTCGTTTTTGTTTTTTTAAATTTTTTTTGGCGGTGACATGTACAGCATAACATTTCCCATTTTTAATTACTTTCAAGTATACAAGTTGTTTCCATCATTTGGTTATTGTAAATAATGATGCTGTGAACATCTGTGTGCAAATATCTGTTCAAGTCCTTGTTTTCATTTCTTTTGGATATGTATCTAAAAGTGGGATTGACAGGTCATATGATACTTCTATACTTAGCTTTCTGAGGAACTGCCTCACTGTTTTCTGCAAAGACTGCACCATTTTATATTCCTACCAACAATGAATGAGTGTTCCTATTTCTCCACATCTTCTCTAATACTTGTGATTTTCCATTTTTTAATTGTAGCTATTCTAGTGGGTGTAAAATGATCTCTCATTGTGGTATTGATTTGCATTTCCCAAATGGCTAATGATGTTATGCACTTTTTCATTTGCTTTTTGGCTATTTGTATATCTTGAAGAAATGTCTGTTCAAGTCTTTTGCACTTTTAAAATTTTTCCTTTTTTTTTCCGAGGTACCGGTCTGAGGTTTGAACCCGGGACCTTGTATGTGGGAAACCAGTGCTTAATCACTGAGCCACATCGGCCCCCCTCAGTTGTTTTTTTCCTTTGTTTGCATGTTTTCTGTGTTTTTTTTTTTTAGGAGGCATCAGGAACCAAACCTGGGACCTCCCATATGCAAAGCAGGAGCCCAGTTGCTTGAGCCACATCGCTCCCCTCTTTTGCCCATATTTAAATTGGCCTACATCCATTGCCACAACAGTGGGAGAGAGTGTGGTCTACAGTGTGAACTGTGGTCTATGGTTGGTGGCAAGGCTCCAGGATGTGTAAGTTCATTGAGGTTGGTGGGCCACACTATGGGAGATGTTTGTGTTGGATGTGGTGGGAGGTGTGGGAGGTGGGCAGCATGGGAATCCCAGTGGGTTCCGTCTAATATTTTGGGTAATCTAAGCACCTCTTAAAATATATGTATATATATATAAAAAAAATAAAAATAAATTTCCAAAAAAAAAAAAAAAAAAAAAAAAAATTGGGTTGTTTGTCTTTTTGTTGTTGAGTTGTAGGATTTCTTTGTATATTCTGAATACTAAACCCTTATCAGATATGTGTTTCCCAAATATTTTCTCCCATTGTTTAGATTGTCTTTACTTTCATGATAAAGTCCTTTGATGCACAAAAGTTTAATTTTGATGAAATTCCATTTATCTATTTTTTATTTTGTTGCTTATGCTTTAGGTTTAAAGTCTAAGAAACTATTGCCTAACACAAAGTCCTGGAGATGCTTCTCTATGGTTTCTTCAGGGAGCTTTATAGTTCAGGTTCTTATATTTAGGTCTTTGATCCATTTTGAGTTGATTTTTTGTATATAGTATGAGATAGGCATCCACATTCATTCTTTTGCATATGGACATCCAGCTTTCCCAGCACCATTCATTGCAGAGACTATTCTTTCCCAGTTGAGTGCACTGAGCACCTTTGTCAAAAATCAGTGGGCCAGTGCCCACTTCGGCAGCAGATATACTAAAAATTGGAATGATACAGAGAAGATTAGCATAGCCCCTGCGTAAGGATGACATGCAAATTCGTGAAGTGTTCCATATTTCTCAGAAGACATTTTTCCAAAGAAGAAATACAAATGGTGGGAAAAAAACCTATGAAAAAAATGTTCATTATCACTAGCTGTTAGGGAAATGCAAATCAAAACTACAATGAGATATCAGCTCACGCCTTATAGAATGGCATTATTAAAAAAAAAAACAAAAAACAAAACAGAAAACAGTAAGTGCTGGAGAGGATGTGGAGAAACAGGAACACTCCTTCATTGTTGATGGCAATGTAAAATGGTGCAGCCTCTGTGGAGGACAGTTTGGCAGTTCCTCAGGAAGCTAAATATAGAACTGCCAAATGATCTGGCAATCCCTCTACTAGGAATATACCCAGAAGAACTGAAAACAGTGACACAAACAGACATATGCACACCTATGTTCATAGCGGCATTTTTCACAATTGCCAAAAGATGGAAACAACTCAAGTATCCATCAACTGATGAATGGATAAATAAAATGTGGTATATACATATGATGGAATATTATGCTGCTGTAAGAAGAAATGAAATTGGGACACATATGATAACATGGATGAACCTTGAAGACATTATGCTGAGTGAAATAAGTCAGACACAAAAGGACAAATATTGTATGGTCTTACAGATATGAACTAAATACAAAGAATAAACAAAGTGTTAAAACCTAGAGTATATGTTAACAGGAGAGAGGATGAGGTGCTGAGAATGGGTACTCATGCTTAAAGTATATAGAAATTTTAATTAGCTTGACTGTAAAAGTGTGGAAATGGATAGAGTTGACGGTAACACATTATAGTGAGTGTAACTAACACAGCTGGTTTATAAATGGGATTGTAGCTGAAAGGGGTAAGTCTAGGGATGTAAATGTCAATTGAAAGAAATCTAGAGAATAATCTAGGACTGAATACCATAGTGAACTCAGAGGTGGATGAGGATTATGGTTAACAGTACAAATACAAGAATGTTTTTCTATGAACTACAACAAATGTGTACATCACTATTACAAGGTGGTAAGAATATGCAGATGCATAGAAAAATACAATTAATACAACTATGGACTATAGTTAACAGCAATATTGTACTATTCTTGCATCAATGTCAAAGAAGAGACTGTGTTACTAACAGGGGGTTATGGAAAAAATATACTAAATGTCCACTATAGACCATAATGATAATAGGCTGAAGATGTTCTCTCATAATCTGTAACAAATGTTCCACAATAATGTAAGGTATTAGTGGAGGGGTGTTGTATGGGAATTCTGAACATTATGCATGATTGTTTTGTAACTTCACAACTTCTCTAATAAAAATATATATACATAAAAAAATCAATTGGCCATAAATGTGAGAGTCTATTTCTGAACTCTCAATTCGATTCCACTGGTCTATATTTTAACAGTGCCATGTTGTTTTGATTACTGTGGCTTTGTAATAAGTTTTAAGATTGGGAAGTAAGAGGCCTCCAACTTTGGTTCTTCTTTTTCAAGATGATTTTGGCTATTTGGGAACCCTTACCCTGTCATATAGATTTGATTATGGCTTTTCCATTTCTGCAAAAAGAGCCTGGGCTTTCAACACTGGTAAAGGAAAGAGTCTCTCTACATTTCCTCCACTTAGAAGAGATTCCATGGCCCCACTGGAGCACAGGAGCTTGGGGATTGGTTGATTTAAGAAATGTTTATTCAATATCGAAACTACTGAGTAGAGAGGGAGGGCATTTGTACTAGAGAAGCAGAAGTGAGCTGTGCTGGGTAAAATCAGTACTAGGGAAGAGTTAGACCCCAGGCAACGTTGTCCATGTTGTCCCTCTACCAATCCCTCATTTTGTATACAAGTGTGTTTTTCCCTAATTGGTGCAATCTCCCACTATAAGTAGGATTCCAGTGCCTTTTCCTCTCTTCCCTGAAAGACTTACCCACAAAGAGGGATAAATAACTTACAGTTTTTACCCATTACCTTCTTCACTAGATTTATTTGCATTTGGGCCTTAAGCCAAAGGGATGAGATGTAAAGTGTGGAATTCCATACATCAGTGATTCTGATGCAGAATTCCTTCCCTTTATTTTCCCTCTCTCTTTTTGTCTCTGGTTCTGGAAATCCACCTGCCCCATTTTTTCTGTAAATTTGCTTAGGATCCTGGGTGGACTTAAAGGACCCCTGTGGGCTTTTGCACAGCAAAAAGGCTTAGCCAAGAAACCTGCCCAGTTCTCATTGTTTACATCAGTTTATATTCTGCCACCATCCTACCACCAATTTCTCCAACCCAAATCCCTACTGTCTTCCCCCAGCTTACATTTCAAACAGAATGTTGGTGGAATTGAAAAGAGCACTGTAAACCAGGAGGGCTGACATTTCAGTTCTGGTATTAACTTGCTGTGTGAACTTGGGCAAGTCATTTCATTTCTTAGGCCATTTCCCTCGTCTATAAAAAGGGAGATAGGTTTTATAGTTTCAACTAGATAATGTCTTTTTTTTTTTTCTGTGTAGATTTCTAGAACATCATTAGTTTATTGAAGTTTCATCTCTACAGATCAAACTCAGTAGAATATAGTATTGCTGTCATAGTTTACTATTAGTGCATAACAAATTACCACAAACTTAGTGGCTTAAAACAACATATGTTTATTACCTCTTAGCTTCCCTGGTCAGGGTCCAGGCATGACCTCGTCCTCTACTTGGGATCTCCTGAAGCTGCAACCAAGGTTTAGGTCAGGCTACATTCTCATCTGGAGGACCAGCTAGGGAAGAATCTGCTTCCAGGCTCGTTCAGTTTGTTAGCGGAATTCTTTTTTTCTTTCTTTCTTTTTTTTTTTTTTACTGGATACATAAACTTTTTTTTTTTTTTAAATCAAACAATAAGTTACACAATATATTTGGTTCATAGTAACGCAATCATACAGTATTTGTCCTTTTGTGTCTGGTTTGTTTCGCTCAACCAATCCAGGTTCTTCCATGTTGTCATATGCTTTGCAACTTCATTTCTTCTTACAGCTGCATAATATTCCATCGTGTGAATAGACCACAGTTTGTTTATCCATTCATCTGTTGATGGACACCTGGGTTGTTTCCAGCTTTGGGCAATCATGAATAATGTTGCTATGAACATCAGTGGGCAGATGTCTGTTCGTGTCACTGCTCTCAGTTCTTCAGGGTATATACCCAGTAGTGGTATTGCAGGGTCACATGGCAAGTCTATATTCAACTTCTTTAGGAACTGCCAAACAGTCCTCCACAGTGGCTGTACCATTCTGCCTTCCTACCAACAGTGAAGAAGTGTTCCTGTCTCTCCACATCCTCTCCAACACTTGTAGTTCTCTGTCTTTTTAATAGTGGCCATTCTGATAGGCGTGAAATGATATCTCATTGTAGTTTTGATTTGCATTTCCCTAATCATGAGTGATGTTGAGCATGTCTTCATGTGTTTTTTTGCCATTTGTATTTCTTCTTTGGAGAAATGTCTATTCAAGTCTTTTGCACATTTTTTAATTGGGTCGTTTGTCTTTATTGTTGAGTTGTAACATCTCTTTATATATCCTGGATATTAAACGCTTACCAGATAAGTGATTTCCAAATATTTTTCCCATTGAGTTGGCTGCCTTTTCACCCTTTTGACAAAGTCCTGTGAGGTGCAAAAGTGTTTAATTTTGAGGAGGTCCCATTTATCTATTTTTTCTTTTGTTGCACGTGTTTTGGGTGTAAAGTCCAAGAAACCACCACCTACTACAAGGTCTTGAAGCTGTTTCCCTACATTTTCTTTTAGTAGTTTTATGGTCCTGACTTTTATATTTAGATCTTTGATCCATTTTAAGTTGATTCTTGTATAGGGGGTGAGATAGGGGTCCTCTTTCATTCTTTTGGTTATAGATATCCAGTTCTCCCAACACCATTTGTTGAAGAGAGTGTTTTGTCTCATTAACATGGACTTGGTAGGTTTGTCAAAAACCAATTGACTGTATAGATGAGGGTTTATTTCTGGGTTCTCAATTCTATTCCACTGATCGATGTGTCTATCTTGATGCAAGTACCATGCTGTTTTGACCACTGTAGCTTTGTAATATGTTTAAAGATCAGGCTCATGGAATGGAGTCTTGCTTCAGGGCCAGCAGGAGAGAGAGGATCTTTGACCTCAGATCTTGACCTCAGAGAAAGCCTAAGCCTCTTTTAAAGAACTTCCAGTCAATTCATTCAGCTCTACCCAGGATAATCTTTTGATTAAATTAAACCTTAATTTCGTCTGCAAAATCCCTTCATCCTTCTATACAATCTATGCTAATCACAGGGTATCCCCAGGGGGCAGAGATCATGGGGGCTATCTTAGAATTCTTCCTACCACAGCTGCCTTCCATAATCCCCTATTCCTAGTTGTACAGGGAACACTCTAGAACCAGCTCCCCATTTTCTGAATTAGGTCAAATGACTTAATTTATGAAATGGCTCTAAAAGTTGCCTGTTCCTACGCTAAAAGTACCCTGCTTTGAACTCATTTATTAAATGTGATATGCTTCCTTTTATTCTAATGGAATTTTCTTTTTCATTTATCTGATACCATTAAATGAATATATAATTATTCACAGAGGAAATCATTTAAATTTTAAATTTTTGATATTTAATTATTTTTGGTACTTTTCTGTTTGAAAATATCTGTTGTAGAAAAACTCTTACTTTAAGAAATCTTCTATGTCCTTGGCTGATTTTTAAAATCTTTTCATTCTATCCAGTATCTAGGAGAGATGTAATCTCCCACTATAATTGTGGCTTTGCCTGTTTTCCCTTATAATTCTGAGACTAGGTACAAAAATATTAAAAATTGTTTTACCTTTCTGGTATCTCTTGTAATACTTTTGCCTTAAAGTCTATTCTGTCTGATTGTAAGATATCTACTAACTTATGTAATTCACACTTATATGGTGTTTCTTTTCTAGCCTTTTACTTTCAGCCTTTCTGAATGCCCATGTGTCTCGTAAAAAAAAAAAAAAAAAAAAAAAAAAAGTATATTTTGTTCTCATTTTTGGATAATCTGGTAGTCTTTGTTAGTTTGGGTTAAATCTACCATCTTTCTGTGTGCTTTCTATTTGTGTTTATTTCCCCTTCACCTTCTTTACCCTGGAAGTTATGCATTCTTTTACAATTCTTTTAATGGCTACTTTAGAGATTACAATATGCATCCTTGATTTGACAAAGTCTAATGTTATTTGGTTCTTTTGTCCTTTTTCCTACGTTGTAAAAGAATTAGAACAATTTAATAGTATTCCTTCCTCTATTTGCTATTCTATTGAATATTTATATTCTGTATTTTTGCCTGAAAATGTCTTATTTCTTTATAATTCTTGGCAGTTATTTTTGTTTAGCTCTTAGGGGATATTGTTCAACACTTTTCTAGAGTCCATTGTTTCTAGTTGGCTGTCAGTCTAATTGTTTTTCATTTGAAGATAATCTGTCTTTCTTTCTGTTTAACTTTGATTTTCAGCAGTTTTACTATAATGTGCCTAATTATGGATTTCAGTATGTTTATCCTGCTGGAAGTTCATAGAGATTCTTTAGTCCATGAGTTGATGATATCTGTCATCAGCATTGGAAAATTCTCAGCTAGTATTTACTCTAATACTCTTTTCCGTTCCATTCTCCCTTCTCTCCTTCTGGGACTTCACTTACATGTATGTTGTACCTTGCCAATATTTCTCTATATCCCTTACTCAGTTTTCCATATTTTTCATCTGTTTGTTTCTCTCTGCTTAATTCTAATAATTTTTTTCTTGACCTATCTTCTGGTTCACTAATTCAGCTTTGTCTAATCTGCTGTTAAAACCATGCACTGCATTCTTAATTTCTATTATTGTATGTTTCAGTCCTAGAATTTTTATTTGGTTCTTTTAAAAATCTGTGTGTTTTCCCTTATAGTTTTCAGTTCTCTGTCTAAATCCTCAATCCGCGACAACCGTAATTCAATTTCAGGAACTGTGATGATTTAAAGCTGGGTTGCAGTCTGTGGAAGGTATACTTCCAGTTCACCCTTAGAACTAAGGGTGCTCTTTGTAGTCAAACCCAAAATGCAGGGGTTTTGCCATGCACTCTCTCTGCCTTGGCAGGCTGAGGACTACAACTTTTGTTTCTTTAGCCCCGAGTCTACCAGAAGCACTGCCCATTCTCTGTCCTTTACTAGGGGAAATGCTGCCCCAAATGTCAGACTCATCTCCCTGGATTTCTGTCTTCTCCCAGATCTTAATTCTTCACTATTCTGTTAGTTCTTAGTGCCTTCAAGCAGTTTGTTTTTTTGTTTTTGTTTTTGTTTGGTCCAACTTTTTTAGTTGTCTTCAGTAAGAGGATTGGTCCAAATTGTTTAGATCACTATTACCAGAAGCAAAACTCCTGATCTTTGTAGTTTGCATATCTCTTCTTAACCCTCTAAATCTGGAATGGCCTTTGGCCAAAAGCAGTAAAAGTCTGACTTGCACTTAGAAGACAGCTGTGGGTCTGGCATAATGTCCTATGCTCATTCTGCTGGGGGTTGACTCTTTGGGGGTCGCTGTAGTGTAGTGGTAAATAAAGGGTCAGGAGACCTAAGTATAAATCCGATTTACTTAGCTTTATGATCACTGGCTGGCTAATCTTAGCTGTACTTCTAGGCCTGTATGGGACAAGGCCTAGCACAGTGCTTAGCATTTGTTATTAAATAAATGCCAGCTTGTTTATTCTGTGTTTGTGGTAATAAGGGGAGGGGTACTTAACATCTCTGTGCTTCTTTGAAGTTCAGAGTACTTTTGAGTAAGTAATACTAATTTCTAAGAGAGAGCTTCCATAAAGCAAATATTTGACGAATGAATGAATGTTCTGTACAGAGTTACTTGTTCTGATAGTGCTCAACTAAAAACAATATTGCCTTGTCAGAGAGGGAAAAGTTGCTTGCTGGTGAGTGAGAGTGTCATAGTTGAAAGGTTAACAGGTAACACAGACTAATTGTCTTGAATTCGCTTAATTTAAAGCTACCACCTTGTAGGTAATTCTATCTTGTGAAATTTATATAATTTCTCTATAACTAGAATGTTGGCCATAGGATGGGATTGGCTGGAACAGTGATTCTTTTGAAAAAGGACTTTTAGTTGTTTTTAAAAAATGTTCCTAGAAGGAAAACTTGGTGTTTCCTAAGCAGGGCACCCCATTTCCTGCCTAGATTGGACCAAGTAGAGTACTTGATAGATGGGATGAGTTTTCTACTTTTGGCTAAACGACAGTTTTTCCCTCCTTTGACAAAACTACAATTTTTTACCCTTACACTCAGACTTTTTTTTTTCCCCAGGACATATTTTATTTATTCCTTTTTATTTTGTGGGTTAGCAATTTGGTGTGTGTTCAGCAGGGTGGCTCTGCTGCTGCTCTTGCTTGGTCACTCGTGGCTGCAGTTATTTGGTAGCTCGCCTGGTGGCTGAGGCTGCCAGTTGGCTAAGCCATGTGTTTCCAGCAGGGTAGCCTGGGTTTTCCACATAAAGTCACAGTCCCAAAAGCAGTAAGAGAAGGGGGAAGTCCCAGTGCACAGATGATTTTTCTAGCCTCTGCTTGTGTCATATTTGCTAAAGTTTCATTAGCAGAAGCAAGTCACATGCCACACCCAGAGTCAGTGTGGGAGGGGATCGTACATGTGCGTGGATGAGGGGCAGTGTGATTCTTTGGAGGCCATTATTGTAACAGTAGATATACTACGGGGTCACATTAGACTCTCCTGGGAGCTTTGCAAAACCCCCGTGGGCGGACCACATCCAGACTAATGAAATAACAATCTCTTGGGGTGGGACCCAGGCATCAATATTTTTTAATTTTCCCAGGTGATTCCAGTATGCTGGTAGAAACCCTTGGAGGATGGGAGTGCATTTCCATGTCCAGAAATTTGACTGACAAGTTTTTAGAAATATATTTTTACTCAAGTGTGATATTCTAGTTGGAGAAGAAAGGAAAGGAAGAGGGGTGTGTATACATTGTCATATATGTGCTTTTAGGTGCTCATATATATGTCTGTGAGTTTCTCACCAGGGAATGGTAAGAAGACACATGGACAGGAGGGGCCAGGAACTGGGGAATATCTCAGCAATGGGAGGGGGTCGTCAGATTTTGGTGGTCCCCATGTTGATGTTCTAGTGTAGGATCTATGAACTTTCTGACATATGCCTTGCTTCTTTAAAAGTTTACTTTGTGACCAGGAACTTTCTGTCCCAGATGCCATCATTTTGCAGTGTTTTGGCGATGAAGGTGCGTGGTTGGTGGGTTTCAGGCCCTTGAAAACATCTTCATTCTTGGTGTGACATGGGGGTCAAGGCAAATCAGGCCAGGGCAGAGGTAAAAGCTGCCTTGAACCGTCGGTAGTTTGGGAGGCCAGAGTCCTCTAATTCTAAGAACAATTGTTTTTCTCCAGCAGAACCACGGGGGACTCCCCAATTCTGTAACAATGGTTGATAAAGCAAATTTAGTAGGCAGGTGACCAGGACATCTCATATGCATCCATGGGCATGGGCATCCTTGGAATATATAATGCGCCCTAAAGATTAACTTCCTGCCTGGAGGTAGTTTTTATTATTCAGTCTTGTTTACGGATCCCGAATTGTCAGTAAATTGGCCAAATTGTTTAAGCCTTTGGGCTCAGAAGGACCGACCATGTGTCCATCTCACAGGGCTGGTGGTGAGCTGATAGGATTGGGATGTTTGGTACCAGTGGCTTCCCCATTGGTCAGGTCAGGGTGCTGTTGAAGCAGAGTTTCTTAGAAAAGCATATATTGAACATGTCAGTTCATTGTTCACTAATGAGGTAAATAGCAGGTCAAGTATGGCAATTCAGAATGACCTAGGATATAGGAGTTTAGGTCTGACTGCTGTTTTTACTTCCAGTGGTCATAAAATGGTCAAATTCTTGTTAATGAGAGGGTTAAATTTGTGACTTTGAATGACTTGAACCACATTCCAACATGAACCTTTAATCAGAAATAAGTAACTTATCTGAGAAGCAAACAATAAGCAGACGGATCTATGGTTAATAACTAGATGTACCAAGAATCAAAGATTTTATGCACTCACAAGGAGTCAGTGCACCCAGATGCCAAACAGAGGTCAAACAGAAGCCAACTTAGCAGAAGCTTGGAGTCCTGCTTTTTCTCAAGCAGAGTTTTCCAGCATGCAATTAAAGATGCTGGGCATATGGTTTGCTTAGTTCCTATTTTGGGGACAAAGTTTTTCTTTCATAGTGGGGTGGGGTAGAGAACCCTCTTACATGGGGAGGAATGGGGTCCATTGAAGGACAGTGTGTGAGGACTGAGAAGATTGAAACGGGGAGCTGTGTGCTCCCTGGTGCCTGACTATGCCCATGTGTAGCCAAGCCTGTAGTCCTGGAATGGTAGCTCTGGGGAAGGGCCCTTGGAGAACATTTGAGCTGTGGTTCACAAACTGTGTTCAGAGTAGTAGGGATCAAGGGGAAGCTGAACAGCTGTGCTGGAGGACCTACAAGTAAGCAGACTGTGCCACGTGGGACTCAGAAACAAAACAAAACAAAACTGAGAAAGTTATTCTCTCAGAATTTTTCAGTTAGAAGAAAAGACTACTTTAATTTCATCATAACATGTAAAGTTTGTGTGTTATGGTTTAGTATTGCTTTCAGTTTGAATTGCATATGTGAAGGGGAGTGCCCCAACCTGGTGCTTCGGACCTGTAAAGGTATTTGGGTGAGACCCCAGGACCCCTCCTTGCTCCCACTCCCCCTCCCTGCACTTATGCTAGAGCAGCTTCACTTCATCTGTTTTTGTGATTGGGGTGAAATTTTAAGTACATTTTCACTTGTGAGAGAGTAGTGTTCTAAGGAGACAGGTTATAAAAACAGTTTCAGTTATTCATCTCCTTGTTCTGTTTTGATTTGTTTTAGTGGGTCTTTGAATAATTATTCTGGAAGGGGGTGGGGATTGAAATCGAGGGAGGATCCCAGGACCACAGTTCTGTCCCTGTGAAAAAGGCCTACCTTTGGCTTGTGTGTTCCATGATTCTTGGTTGTGGATGAGCCCTAAAGCCTGAGTTCCTGTAAATGACAGGTTTTGCTTATGAAAATCAGCCAGGGAGATTATGTATTCCTGGCATTTGGAGTCACAGAGACTGTTTGATATTAATGGGCTTACTGGAAAGGGCTTTTGTGGGGTTCCTTTGGCCTAAAGTAAGTTCGCTGTTGATGTAATCAGGAGACCACAAAGAATGATTTCCTCCACCCCCGTCCCTCTTTACCCGTTTGCAATCTCCTGTGACGCATGCTTTTGTGTCTTAGACCTTGGAGAAAGTGCCCACGTTTCCAAGGCTGAGGCAGGGCCAGTCTGTGCCTCTCCCTCTGCAGGTCCCAGCCTGATAATCCTGGGACTGTGGGGAGCTTTGCCAGAAGCTTCTTCTTTGAATTTTCCCAGAGCTGACCAGTCTGGCTACAGAGTACCTAGAAATCAATTCCCAAGTCATAGTGCTAGAAAGGGTCTTAGAGATCTTAGTGATGGTGAGTCCAGGGGTTCCCACACCCGACTGCACATTTGCATCACCTGGGGAATGTGGAAACCGTGCCCCCTCCCATCCCTCTTGAGTCTGATTCAGGAAGTCTGGAATGGGGCCCAGAAGTCAGTGTTTTTTTACCCTGTGCTGAGGCGATTCTCATATAATCCTGCATATTACATTTGGTAACCAATGATCTAGTATCATACTTTAATTTTATTTGATGTAAAAAGCATATGTGTATGTACTTATTCTTTTTCAATATGAAGAATTATAAAGAAAAAAACTCAGAAAGTCCATTTTCACCTCTACCCAGTTGGTAGAGAAAATTAAAAGTAATACGTTCCCATGTTTAGAAAATTCAAATGGTATAAAAGCATGAATAATGAAACGTAAAACGTAGTAACCCAGCTACCCAAAGGTAACCACTGTTAATGCTTTCTTGTGATTCCATCAGAAAATATTTTTCATGTGTATATCATATTTTGTTTTCATATTTTTCATGTGTATATCCTCATGTATCTTTTTACTTACTACGAATATAGAAAATTTGAACCAAAGGAATTATCCTATACAGACTAGGTGTTTTGTGTTTTTTTTTCTTCCCATTTAAAATATTAGGGAGCTCACCATAGAAGAGCATACACAGATGGATCTAAAATATTCTTTCTAGCAGCTATTGGAACAGTGCTTGGCAGGTAGTAAGAACTATATACTTATTTGTTAAATAAATGCCTGGTATTCCGCTATGTGGATATACCCCGTTTTATTTCACTCTTATGGACACTTTGCTTGTATTGTTTGTATATTTTGGGGATTGCCTTTGGGTATGGCGATCAGTATCTTAGGGTGGCAGCAGCGGACAGGGAGCAGAGACAGAACCACTGGGCTGCTCTCAGTTTTAACGTTAGATCACACCGCATTCCTTTTGATGATGTTTTACCTTTGTGAAGCTGTTCCAGTGGCTGCTGTAATATTGTCACTACCTGGTGAAAATTAATATGGAACAGGACATGAGGGTGGCACAGTGCAATCTGATACCAGATTTGAAAAGTTGAGCAGGACCCACATATCCCATTAGTAAGTAGTAAGTAACCGTGGTTAAGAATGAAATAGAGGGTACGGATGTGGCTCAAATGGTTGGGCATTCATCTCCCATATGGAGGGACCTGGGTTCAATCCCCGGGACCTCCCGGTAAAATAAAAATAAATTAATTAATTAAAAAAAAAAAAAGAATGAAATAGAAATAGTACTTTTTCTTTAAATTTGTTTATGTTATTTTTTCAAACAGCTAATAAGTTGTTAGGACATAAACACTTACTAAATTGTTTGAACTTTACTACTTAATAAATGGAACTACTAGGTATTTCTTTTGGCTTGTGGTGCCATGGAAAAATTGCTAAGATACTAACAGTGGTATGCACTGAAAAAGTTTGGGAACAACTGTATAATGTCTTTATCCATCAGAACTCTTTTAGCGGGGAAGCGGCTGTGGCTCAATCAGTAGGGCTCCCGTTTACCATATGGGAGGCCCCGGGTTCGGTTTCCGGGGCCTCCTGGTGAAGGCAAGCCCGCCCGCACGGCGTGGTTAGCTGACCCAGCGAGCACAAGCAGCAAGGGGGGGGATAAATGAATAAATAAATAAAATCTAAAAAAAAAAAAAAAAAAAGAACTCTTTTAGCTGCAAGTGAGAGAAAGAAAACATACAGTGGCTTCAGCAAAAACAGGGAATTATTGGCTCATGTATCTGGGCAGTCCAGGGTTGCAGATGGCATCAGACTTGGCTGGGCTCAAGTGCTCAGATGAGGTCATCGAGGTGCCATCTCTCTAGGTCATCATGTCTAGGACAGGCTCTCTCCACGTGTGGGCAAGTTAGTCCCAGGCCTATCCATTCCAGACCCACAGCCTTTCAATTTAGCAATGTCAGCAGAAAGAGCCATCTTTTCCAATAGCTTGTGCATAAAAACCCTGGGGAAGACTTTGGTTGACTTAGCCTGGGTCACTTGCCTATTCCTGAGCTGTGGCCAGGATTATGGATATTTTTAATGGCTAAATCAAGCTCACATGTCCATCCCTGTGCTCAGGTGAGTACCCCAACTAAACCACATGGAATAGGTTTTTCACTGAAAAGGGGGTTCTGTTACCAAGAGAAGGGGAAAAGTGTGTGGGACAGTACATTTCCCATTGTACAGACAAGGGAACAGGACAGGTAGTTCAGTAGTTTAATGGTTAAGTATGCAGGCTCTGGGGTCCTACAGATCTGGGTTCACTTCCTTAGGCAAATTAACTTTAGAGTCCTCATCTATAAGATGGGAATAACTGAAGATAAGGACAACGGAACTTTTTTTTTAAAGGATGGTAATAATAGTTCCTAGCTCATAGGGTTAGTGGTTGAGGTAGAGGCTGAGTGAGTTAATGGACAAAAGTGCCTATCAGAGGGGCTGGCACATGGGAAGCCCTCCATAAATGGAGCCATTATTGCTGTTGATGAAGGGACCTTAGAGACTACACAGCTGGTAAGGGACTCTAGCGTCTGACTCCTAGAGCATGTTTCCTTCCAACTAGGGAGGCTGGGAGAGAATACACAATAGTGATCTCCCCTTTCCTTTCTTGTTACAGAGTGAAGCAGCATGGATGCCGTCAGCCAGGTCCCCATGGAGGTCGTGCTCCCCAAGCACATCCTGGACATATGGGTCATTGTGCTCATCATCCTGGCCACCATTGTCATCATGACCTCCTTGCTGCTGTGCCCAGCCACTGCTGTCATCATCTATCGCATGCGGACTCATCCTGTCCTCAATGGGGCTGTCTGAGAACCTCCCAAGAGGGCCAGGTGGGGGATGAGGACAGGAAGCCCCGGCAAGGAGGGACTTTGGAGCTTGGACTTTGGAGCTTGATATGTGAGAGGAGACCCGATAACCAATTTTGATTCTGCCACTGGCCAGCTGTGTGTTTGGCTGAGGGTCCTAACTCTGTGAGTCAGGTTCCTTACCTTTCAGATGGGGATGTTGGTCCCTGCCCTTCCTACCTCATAGAATTATGAAAATCAAATGACTTCATGGAGGTAAAAGCTGTTCATGAGCAGTAAAGCCACCACAGGTATGCAAAGGGGTTATTGCTAAGTGCTGAGAAGCTTTGAAGAACCAAAGAACCTAATTGCTGGTGATGGCCTTGACGGTGGGGGCTGAGCAGCCTTTTTCTAGTGCCCCTCAGGTCAAACCAAGCCAAAGCCACCTTGTCTTCATTCGAAGGGGTCAGCAGCACATTGGCTCAAAGTTAATTTTTTTGAGATGCCAGTCCTTCTAGTTTCTCAGCTAGGAGGGAATTGGGTGTGGCAGGGGAAAGGAGATAGCTGGATCTTCCCAGGACTGTCTCTGTTCCAGAATATCTGTCCCTATGCAATCTGGAGGAGGACTCTGCCATTTCTTCATACTTCTAAGGGAGCTGGGGTGATGGGTTAACATGCTTTCTGCTTTCTGAACTTGAGTCTCACCTCTCTGTTACTTTGGACACTCAAGCAGTGAAGGAAAATGCAGGGTGGCCGAGTTTCCTGCCCAACTTTCAGGATCTTCAGCCCCCATCCCCGTGTGTGCCCCACACCAGAGAAGCTCTGCCCGCTCTGCTCCAGCTCCTGCATAATAAGCTCCATGGTATATTGTGTATTCCCTTCACGTCCTCCCACCACACTGCAACCATCTAAGATACAGCTTTATATTTTAAGAGAAGTTCCCAGGACTTGGGAACCAACTCAAAACAGTGGTGGTTAACTTTTAGATGCTATGATAGATGTATTTATATGGAGATTTCTGGATCAGTTGAGCTCTTTGATACCAAAACCAGGAACATCCTAGGACTATTAAATTATATTAGATGTTAGCACGGATATCAGGATATTATGTAGAAATGATGTTTTTACTCTGATCCAATTTCATTGATATATACAACTAATTTCCAATAAAGTGCTAGAATGAGCATGTCTGAAGTCTTTCTTTAAAGGGCACCAATTAAGTTCAGAAACTATGGTAAAAAGGATTCCATTGAATTTATGGGCCTTAGAGACAGTTTGAATGTAAGAACAGAAAAGAAGAATCAAATCAACTTTCAGGGTTTTAGCTTGGGCAAGTGGGTGAACAGTTGTGCAGTTTACACAAATGTAGCATATAAGGGGAGGAACAGATTTTGGAAGATGGTAAATTTAGTATTGGACGTGTTAGATTTGAGGAGCTTGTAATATTCAGGTGGACATATTCAGGAAGCAATTGGAAATCCAGTTTGGTCCCTTGGGAAAGATCTCATGGCTGGAATTAGGGTTTGGGGGATCATCTGCACATGGTAGATGATGCCACATGAGAAAGTTGTATGAGCATCATCCAAAGTTTTGAGATCAATGTATAGTAACTTTTGGAATGAGAATGAAAATTCAAATTACAAATCCAAATTTATTGGCCACTTTGAAAAATAAAAGGTCTGATCATGAAAAGAGAAACAATTACAATTTTATAGAGTGGTCTGGTAAATATTATACATTGAAAACAATGGAATGAAAAATGCCAGTTGAGCACTATCTGTTATAATGATAAACCATGAAAAGCAAAATACAAAATTGCACTTATTCAGTGGCACCTCCAGAATTTATCCACAAATTCAGTGTTTTTCCTCCGAGGTGATAGTTCTCAAACTTTAGTATGCACCAGAATCATCTGGAGTGCTTTTTAAAAAAAAAACTTTTAAAATGTGGTAACATATGTAAACAGAAAATTTCTCATATTAATTACTTTGATGTGTACCATTCAGTGATATTAATTACATTCACAATATTGCATTACCATCACCACCATCCATTACCAAAACTTTTTCATCACCCCAAACAGAAACTTTATACCCATTAAGCAATAACTCCCCACTCCTCCCGGTCCCTAGTAACATGTATTCTACTTTCGGTTTCTATGAATTTGCGCATACTAGGGATTTCATATAAGTAGAATCATATTATTTGCCCTTTTCCGTCTGGTTATTTCACTCAACATGATGTCTTCGGGGTTCATCCACATTGCCGCGGGTATCAGAACTTCATTCTGTTTACAGCTGAACAGTATTCCACTCCATTCCATTGTAGGTATATACTACATTTTGCTTATCCAGTCATACGTTGATAAATATTTGTTTGCTTCCACCTTTGGCTTTTGTGAATAATGCTGCTAAAATTGGTGTACAAATATCTGTTGAAGTCCCTGTTTTCAGTTCTTTGGGGTATATACCTAGAAGTAAAATTGCTGTGTTATATGGTAATTCTCTGCTTAACTTTCTTAGAAACTGCCAAACTGTTTTTCACAGCAGCTGCACCATTTTACAATCCCACCAACAATGTACAAGTGTTCCTATTTTCCCACATCCTCACTATAATACTTGTTATTTTCCATTTTAAAAATAATAGCCGGGAAGCGGCTGTGGCTCAATGAGTGGGGCTCCCGTTTGCCATATGGGAGGTCCCGGGTTCGGTTCCCGGGGCCTCCTGTGCGAGCGCAGGCGGCAGGGGGGGATAGATGAATAAATGGGTGGAATCTTAAAAATAAAATAAAATAAAATAAATAATAATAATAATAATAATAATAGCCATCCTTTTGGGTGTGAAGTGATAGGGAGAACTTTTAAACATGCAAATTCCTGGTCTCCATCAACAAAGATTCTGACTTACTGGTTCTAAGAATTAAGAACTCTGTATTTTTCACCAAGAGCATGAGCAACAAAAGAAAAAATAGATAAACTGGACTTCTTCAAAATTTAAAACTTTTGTACATCAAAGAACATTTTCAGTAAAGGGAAAAGACTACCTGCAGAATGAGAGAATATAGTTGCAAATCATATATCTGACAAGAGCTTACTGTAAAGACTATATAAAGAACTTTCACAACTCAACAACAAAAAGACAACCCAATTAAAAAGTGGACAGAGTATTCGAATGAATAGTTCTCCAAAGAAGATATACAGATGGCCTATAAGCACTCTCAACATGATTATTCCTCAAGGAAATGCAAATCAAAACCACAATGAGGTACAACTGCACATCCACTAGGGATGGCTATTAGTTAAAAACAAACAGGGAAGTAGCTGTGGCTCAATCAGTAGGGCTCCCGTTTACCATATGGGAGGCCCCAGGTTCGGTTCCCGGGGCCTCCTGGTGAAGGCAAGCCCGCCTGCACGGCGTGGTTAGCTGACCCAGCGAGCACAAGCAGCAAGGGGGGATAAATGAATAAATAAATAAAAAATCTTTTAAAAAAATAAATAAATAAAAAATAAAAACAAACAGAAAATACATGTTGGCAAGGGTATGGAGAAATTGAAACCCTTGAATGTGTAAAATGGTGCAGCCGCAGTAGAAAACATTCTAGCAGTTCTTAAAAAGTTAGCATTATTCACAATAGCCAAAAGGTGGAAACAACCCAAGTGACCATTAATATGAACAGATAAACAAAATGTGGTATGCACATACAAAGGAATATTATTCAGTTGTAAAAAGGAATGAAGTTTTGATACATGTGACATGGATGAACCTTGAAAATATGTTGTCTGAAATAAGCCAGACTAAACGGCAAATATTGTGTGATTCCACTTATATGAAATATCTAGAACAAGTAAATCCATAGAGATGGAAAGTAGGTTAGAAGTTACCAGAGGGAGGAGGAATGAGTTTTTGCTGAACGGGGTCATGGAAAAGTTTTGATCATGGATGGTGGTGATGGTAACACAATATTTTGAATGTAATTAATACCACTGAAGTATACACTTAAAAATAAATTGGAAAGTTTTCTGTTATATATTTGTTACCACAATAAAAATAGAAAAAAGAGTTCTGCATTTTAAATTCATCTCCATGTCCTTTGGGTAACATCGTGCTGAAGTATCTGGGAACTTTATTTCCACTGTGATAGCCGCCTAGTAGTTAAACATTTTCCTAATTGCCTGGAGGAAGAAAACCTGGAAGAGTTGTGATAAACATGGGATTAGTGTTGTGCAATTCACAATGGGAATGAGAAGAAATATACAAGGAATTGGTGGCTGTGGGATGCAGGCTGTGTGTGTGCTACCCAGCCTTTCTGAGTCTGATACCAGCTCTGTAAAGAGAGCTGAGTGGAGGGCATCAGAATTAAATGAGAAAATCATTTCATGGTTTTAGGTTGAGTGACTGTAAAGAGCTTTTTAGGCAATCCACCAGATGGTGATGCAGCTCTTTTATTTCCAACACCCCCCTCCAAACAGAGCAGTTAGCCCGAGAAGTTTTGAGAGTTAATCTTACCACATAGATGGGGTGGAGTGGCGCCAGTCTGCTGGATTGGCGTCACTGTGTTCCTTTCACCCAAACACCTCAGGAAACATTCTCAGGGCAATCAGAAGGAAAGTGGAAAGGGAGAAAGAAAGAGTTGGTGTAGAGGAAGGTAAGACACTGCTAAATAGTCTGAGGAGAAATTAGGAAATAATATAAATAGCTAACTCAAATTATCATCTTCAGATTGTATTTACATATTCTTCTTGAAATTATTTTACTTAAGTTTTTCCTCTCAGATTTGTAGCTTAATGATGTTAATGAAAAAGCATTATAATCTTACTGTGTAATAAAAGTTTAGTAGTGTATAGAATAGTGTCAATGAAATGAAGACAAAGGTAAATAAGAAAAAGCATATACATTTCACCAAAATAATTTTAGTAATTTTTCCTTTCAACAATAAATTTCATAACAATGTAAAAATATAGGCTTTATGAATTTTTAAAATGTGCTTATTGACTTCAGAATTTTCAGCAATGGAGTGAGTTATACATATATTTACCTTTAATCAAGATTTGCATCTCAGAAAATATATTTAAAATTTTGTTGCTGTTAGAAAAAGTCCAATATGAATGCTTTGTCTCATTCTGCATAGCAGGTCTTTGGGCCATGTATAATAAAGAATTGATACCTACACTATAAATGAATTCAATTTGTATTCTAGGAATTGCACAACAACTGGCCAAAGAAGGATTTGTAGCATCTCTAGATATCAGGGCAGTGGATTGCTCTTAATTTTCTTTTTCCATACTTAGTATTAAATTATTTTGAATTTATGGGAAGTTAAATTAAGCTAATAAATCACAACTTTTTGTGCATTTTGTTTCAAGGAGCCTGACCCTTTCAAAAGGGACAACGATGCTGTTTCGGTAATATGATGTAGGATGACAAACTATTTCAACAATTACGTGAATGGTCTAAGAATTCTAAAGAGTAAACATGATCGCCTGAGTAGAGATGGCATGATTCCCTTTAGAAAGGGAAAGGGGAAAAAAGAAAAAGTCCAGTAACCAGAATGCAAGCTAAGTAAGGAGACTGCAGCTTTGTCAGGCAGTCAAGAAAAATAGATAATATATCTAAATTTATTTGAATGCCAGGCACTCTTACCTTTGAGTGTTTTAATATTTTACCTAAGAAAGAATGCTTTTAGGGAAAGTCTTTGGATCAGATGCAATGTTTTGATAATATTCCCTTCAGAAATATTAATTAGGCTAGGAGGATAGAAAGGCCTAAATGAAAATTAGTGGTGTAATTATGGAGATTGTAGAACTCAGTAAGCATATTGGGAAGAAGATGAGAATAATGAAGAAGAGTGAAATGTCACCCAGAAAATAGCTCTAGAAAACTTCTGAGTTGGGGTTTCTCATTAATGTTTAACAAAGTTTGGCTACATGGAATAATGGAGGACTGCATTCTCTTAATTCAGTCAAGATGTTTAAATTCTGAAAATAAAATGCTTTCACTTTATAGTTCTGCAGCACAGAAACCAAAGTAATAGTTTTGAGACGATAAGCTATGTATTATGGAAAAAAAAATTCTGGCATAGGCTATGAATTCCTGTCAATTTAGAGGGATCTGTAAATTTTGGGAGAGGGTGAGAGGCAGCTTTGCCTTTTGAGATGTTCTGTTTTACCTTGAAAAGACTGAATGTAACAAAAATTGAAATTTTAATGATCAGAGAGAGCTGAGGTATCCAAAGCTACATCTAAATTGGAAGCTTTGCACACTCTCTAAGAAGAGAACAAAATGGCAAGCATTGTACATTCCCCTGGTCCCTATGCACTAATCAGAATTTTTTTTTTTAAGATTTATTTTACTTATCTCTCCCTACCTCCTCGTTATTTTGCACTTGCTGTGTCTGTTCGTCTTCTTTGTTTCTTTTTTTTTTTTTTTTTTTAATATTTTATTTATTCATTTATCCCCCCCTTGCTGCTTGTGCTCGCTGGGTCAGCTAACCACGCCGTGCGGGCGGGCTTGCCTTCACCAGGAGGCCCCGGGAACCGAACCTGGAGCCTCCCATATGGTAAACGGGAGCCCTACTGATTGAGCCACAGCCGCTTCCCTTCTTTGTTTCTTTAGAAGGCACTGGAAACCTGACCTGGGACTTCTGATATGGGAGGGAGGCACCTAATCGCTTAGGCCACCTCCATTCCCTGCTTTTGTTGTGTCTCTCGTTATGTTTTTCTTCTTATGTCTCTTGTTGTGTCATCTTGTGTCAGCTTGCCATGCATGCCTGTCATGCTAGCTTGCTGTCTTCTTTAGGAGGCACTGGGAACTGAACCATAGACCTCCCATGTGGTAGGCGGGAGCCCAATCGCTTGAGCCACATCTGCTTCCTTAATCAGAATTTTTTAACTTTCTTGATTTGAATATATTTTATTCAAAAATTCTTCAAGAAAATCTCTATCATTCTTCATAATTAGTTTAAAGGCTCAGTTTAAGTTATTGGCTATCACTAGAATATACTCTAAAATATTTGTTGAAAGTCTCTGCTTATAAGGTTTCAGTAAACCTAAAGATCACAAAATTTCAAAAAGCTATGTCCCACCTAAAATCAGAGGATGAAAATGTGTACAAAAAGAAAAAAAATGTTCTAATTGAATTTTGAAACTTCAATTTCAAAATTAATCTGAAAAATATTATTTCAGGGTGGGAGAGGAATAAAATTCCTAAAATGTGTTGTGATTTTTGTGCGTTCTTACCGCAAGGACCTCTGCAGATGAAAATTCCAGAGCTTGGTGACACCTGCCAGGTGGAAAGGAGTCGAGGAATAGACTCTCAGTCTGAATTCCTTGTTTAAAACTTTTTCCTCTCCCAGTTAACCACATAAATTCTTATTTCAGACACTAGTTATCAGAGTAGGTCATATTTTCTGCTATATATTTTTTTTTTGAGAAAAGTGGGTTATAGATTTAGTTACTGTATTTAAATTCTATGAAATCACCCCAGGGACTAATTAATGGCTTTGCCAGGAAAGTGGTGATTTTTGTGATATTCGGACAAGGAAGGAAAAAAAAAAAAAGAGAAGTCAAGTTCCTAGCCCAGCCTGGAAAGGAGTTGGTGGCTGATACTGAGAGTGAGGCTTGGCCCCACCCCCTTTGCATCATCCAATCAGCTTGGGAAATCATTTTGGGAGTGTGGCCCCACAGCCTGGCATTGGTCCATGGGAGAGGGTTGGGGGAGTGGATTTTCCACAACGTCAAGGGGAAACGTAGAAAAATATATCATGCAGTTATCTTTTTTTCTTTTTAAGATTTATTTCTCCCTACCCCCTCGTTGTTTTCACTTGCTGTGTCTGTGCCAGATCCCCATGACTATGAAAAGGCCAGAAACACATATAAGAAAACCACAGGAATGCAGTCTTTAGCAAGCCTACCTTGTAAAAGCAATTTTGTTGATGGAGATGTTTTGGTTTCTTTGTTAAATTAAAGACAGTTCCCTGCCTTCTCCCTCTCCTGTTAGGGATAAAACCTGGATACTGACAATGAATGGTGTGCCAGACTCAATTAGTCAAGATAGGGTGGGGAAAAGCATTTAAAAACAAACAAACAAACAAAAAACACCAAAAAAACTTTTAAAAAGTTCTCTACCAAAATTCTTGTAAAAAATTGTCATCAAGAAACTTTCTCAAATATATTTCTATACAATTGTTCCAGTGAGCTGGGATGGCAGTGGTCAGAGGATTGCAGAAATTGTCTCATTTTTTGGTTTTTGTCTCCCTCCTAGAAGCTGTCTATCCCATAGTGTTCTAGTTAGACAATGTAGAAGAGTACACCTTCTTTTCTTCCAAACCCCATCTCAGATCTTTCCAGACTCTTCAGAATCTCTGATTGTTAATAAATAATTCAAACTTATTGATGGAGATAGTGACTGCAAATGTAATTTTTCTTCTTGGTATAAAGAATGATTTCATTGTCGTTCACATATTTGCAGGAACAATTATATGTTTGAAGCAAATTGGTTGCGTTACTATATAATAAACTGATGAGGCCTTTAATATATTGATTGAGACCAGAGAATTGTAATTTTCTAATTCTGAAATACTTCTCAATTTACTCTGTAGTACCTTATTTGGCTCTTTAAGTTCATTTTTGTGTGTGCTCCTGCTTCTTACGTTTTTTTTTTTTTTTTACTTTTTAATTGATGATGATGTCTCTTTACTCAAGTGGTGATGTTTATTCCTAACACTTTTTGTTCGTTTCTATGTAATTTCTATAAAATGTCTTAATTTATCAAAGGCTCATGACACTGAGACAATGAGCAGTACTGGTTTAACCTGAAAGTGTGAGGTATATTAATGAGGCTTGACTTCCCAGGAGCTCACAAGCCTTACTTATATATTTAAACAAATCATTGTGAGGTTCCTGCTGTGATTTCAGAGATTTTCTTTTGACTGCCTCTAAATTTTCATGGCACAAAAGAGCTTTCCTCCCTCTATAGTAGTAAACCTAATTTGAAACTCAGAAAGCATAACTTTCTAAGAAAATACGCTTACAATCATTTTCTAAGATTTTGAAACTTTTTCATTTATTCCCTCTATCTCATTTTATTTTATCATCCCTTTAATATATGACCAATCTAACATGCTCTTCCTCCTTTCAGAGTGGATTTAGTATTTCTCATTTATTTTATTTACTTATTTATTTTTTATTTAGAAACAGTTTCACACTTGAAGAAAAGTTTCAAGTACAGTAAATGAACATATTTTTCCTGGAACCTTTGAGAGTAAGTTGCCAACATAATGGCCCAACTCTCCTGAATACTTCAAGTTGTATTTTCAACAAATAAGAACATTCTCTTATATAACCATAATATTATCATAGAAGTCAGTAAACTGAAGTTGATCCATTACTACCATCTAATCCTCAAACTCTTTCAAGTTTCACCAGTTTTCCCAATAATGTTCTTGATAGCAAAAAAGATACAGTTCAATGTCATGTGTTTCAATTCGTGTCATATCTCTTTAGTTTTCATCAGTGTGGAACAGTTCCTCAGTCTTCCTTGAGGACATGACTTTCAAGACTGTGATGGTGAGGTTCATATGTCAGCTTGGTCAGATGATGGTGTCCATTTGTTTGGTTTAGCAGCACTGGCCTGATTGTTGCTGTGAGGGTTGATTGCATCTGTGGCTGATTATATCTACAATCAACCTGAGGAGATTTAAAAGAAGTGATGATTTCAGCAGTCGGAAGAGAGAATTTCCATCTCTACTTCAGCTAGTGAGCTTCTCCTGGAGAATTCATTGAGGACCTTCATCAGAGCTCCTGGCTTGCAGCCTGCCCTATGGAATTTGGACTTCTGCTTCCCTAGAGTCATGTGAGACAGTTTTTATTCTTAAAAAAAAAAACCTCATAATATTTACAGATATCTTCTGTTGGTTCAGTTTCCTTAGAGAACCCTGAATAATACAATGACCCTTAACACCTTTGAAGATTACAGATCAGTTATTTTGTAGAATTCGCCCCAATTTTGGTTTGTCTGATGTTTTCTCAAAATTATATTCAGGTTTCATCTTTGTCAGGAATATCACAAATGTGATGCTATGTTCTCATTGCACCATATCCTCAGGTGGTTCACAATTTCGATTTGAACAATTTGGGGTTGTTTGCATTTCCTTGGCTGTTCAAGTAAATACTATGCAATGGGTAGGTGTAAACAATGGGAATTTATTGGCTCATGGTTTTGAAGCTGGGAAGAAGTCCAAATTAAGGCATCATCAAGCCAATGCTTTTTTTCCCAAAGACTGGCATTCTGGGGCTGACTGCCAATGATCCTTGGGCCTCGTCTCCTTTGTCACATGGCAATGCACATGGCAGCCTTGCTTCACCTCTCCTTTCTCTTCAGGGTTCCATTGATTTTGGCTTCTGGCTGCTCCCTCTATGGCTCTCTCTCTCTGAGTTTCATTCTGCTTATAATGGACGCCAGCAAAAGGATTAAGACGCATCCTGGGCCACACCTTTACTGTAGTAATTTCATCAAAAGGCCCTGCTTACAAGGGTTCACAGACAAAGGAAAGGATTAAGTTTAAGAACATGTTTTTCTGGGGAAACAAACAGCTCTAAACTACCACACTGATGTTATTAGGTTTGATCATTTGGTTGGTGACTGCCAGGCTTCTCCACTGTAAAGTTGCTCTTTTTCTGCTTGTAATTAACAAGTATTCTGTGAGGAAGTACTTTGAGACCATGCAAATTTCCTATTCTTCATCAAACTCTCAATTTATTTATTTATTTCAGTGTGGACTCATGGAATCCTATTTTATTCAATGAGTTATAATCTGTTACTACCGTTATTTATTTTGATGTTCAGATTATTCCAGATTTGGCCAGCAGGAACCCTTTTCAGAGGCCTATTTTAATTTGTTCCCATGATTCCTTTAGCATCTCTTTACTTTCTGGCACAAGAAGATGTCCCAGGGTCATTTTATATATTCCCTGCCCTAGACATGGTACCAACCATTTCTTCAAGAGGAGAGGTTCCTTTCAGTGGAGTATGGTCTTTAGAAGAGATCTGGGAGCTTGATGTGCTCAGTGTTACTGGGATCTTGCTGCTTCCTGTCATCAATGGACAGAGATAGTTAATATATGCATATATATTTACATAATACACAAACACATATTTACATCTATATTTATTTATTTGTCTATATTAAAAACTATTGGTTCACACTGATACTTCCACCTCCAGTCTAACACTACAGGGTTCAATGTTCTCCTCTCCATGTTTGTAACTCCCTTTTCCGATAGTGAGAAATCATAATATATTTATTTGACAAGTCCTTTTGTATGTCACCAATCTCTTATTCAGCTGCATCCCTCACTCTGGGCAATGCGTCCTTTACCTGTTTGGGCTCCAATACTACATGTCAGGTTTCTTCTCTGAGTGAATATTCTTCTCACCCTACTTTGTCTTCTTTTTTTTTTTTTTTTTCTTTTTTTTCTTTTTTTCTATTTGTTTATTTCTCACCCTACTTTGGCTCCAATACCCCTAACCAGTCCATTGTCCCCAATAATGCTCTGGGCCACCAAAGCACCTCCCCTACACCCACCACAGTCACCTACCTTGCTCAGCGCCTCCTAATGACTTTTGGATTGATCTAATCAAGGACAGAATAAAAGAGTGTCATTTTATTTTCAAGCTACTATTTGCTGAGTGCTATTTGCCAAGCTCTACATGATTTCGTTTTAGTGATGCAGCCACCCTGAGACATAGATATGATTGCTTTTTACAGACTGAAGAAGTTAGCATGAGAGAAGTTACATCACTTGCCAGTGCCCACAGCCAATAAGTAGCAGATCCAGGACTGCACCTTATGTTGCTGGCTGCTATACACCAATGTTCTTAACTTGCAAGCTGTGCGTGTGTTCATACTTCATCTTTTTTCAAATGTATAGAAACAAGTGGTGATTTTCCAAAGTCAATAATCATTATAGAATTGCTAGGTTATTTTGGGGATATGAATTCTCAGATGTCTCAATTACAAGCACAGGATAGATTGCTTGATGCAGTATTAGATTGCTATTATAATTAGGCACTTTGAAAAGATTGTACATAAAGAAATGTTCTCTCTTTAATTATGACATGAAGAATTTAAAAATATATTTTATAATTTATACAATTTCATTTCACAATCTTATTTCTATTATCTCTGTTTTAAGGCTTATTCTAGTGGTTAAACTTTTATCTACAGAATCATTTTCAATATATTTTCCATAATTTAGAAAAAAATCTATATGAGGGGAGAGGTTTCAGGCTGTTTGATTTTGTTAAATAATGATGAGCCTTGTATGAACTGGTTTCTGAAAAAGAAAGAAAACATGAGTGATTACAGAGAAGAGACCAGATTTTAATATTTACTTCAAATCTATTATGATTCCATTGTTAATTTTCAGAAATTTAGTAAATTTCCTGCCTAATCTAACTTCTCTAAATTTCAAGTTAAAAAACCCTACTCTTTTCCCCCTATTTGTATTTGCACACATTTTCACAAACTTGCATCGAAGCCTTTGACATTCTTCCACTCTTGGTTAGTATTGCCTGCTATATGCCAGGCACTGTTATGTAGTTTACTGACATTATACCATATAATCCTGTTAATAACCTGTTAGGTGACTATTGTTTTACAGATGAGAGAATTGAATTGTAGTAATAGCTAACATATCAAGCACTTCTTAGGGAACCATTATGCTGTTTGCTTTCTGCAAATTGTTTTATATAAGTTTAATAATTACCTTCAGATAGTAGTACTACAAGTTGTAGTTCTATTATTGTTCTCATTTTATAGTTGAGAAAATTGAAACTCAAAGGGGTTAAGTAACTTGCCTAAAGTCATTCAGCTAATAGTGTTGGCATCTGGATTCTAAGTCAGCAGTATTTGGTGATTCCAAAGCCCAAAGCTCTATAACTGCTTGGAAAATGTCTGGAGGAAGATAGCAGTTAAAATATGGAACAGGAACTGTTAAATTGTGTCCATACAAGGAGTAATACAATATACTGGGTATTTTTCCACCTGGGGAAGAAAATAAATTAAATATGAAGAGGAATAATGCTAGCTTATCAAATGTACCTCAATAGTTGCATGGAAGTGGGAAGAAAACAACTTTTATGTGGCTCCAATAGGAGGAACTAGCCAGGGTTATTCAGAGTATCTTTAAGTCTAATCTGAAGAAGATTTTATAACTAACAAAGTTACTGCTGGGGCAGCTTTGGTAGGAGGGTTTTTGTTTTTTGTTTTTTGTTTTTTTTTTCATTTTAAAAACAATTTATTGAAGTATTTTATTCATACATGAACATACATAAACAGTAAGTGTATAGTAAAAGTTGTGAATTATAAAACAAACATGCATAATGTATTAGTCAGCCAAAGGGGTGCTGATGCTAAATACCAGAAATCTGTTGACTTTTATAAAGGGTATTTATTTGGGGTAGAAGCTTACAGTGACCAGGCCATAAAGCATAAGTTACTCCCTCACCAAAGTGTGTCACCACGTGTTGGAGCAAGGTGGCTGCCGATTCTGCCAAGAGTTCAGGCTCCCTCGGTTCCTCTCTTTCTGGGGCTTGTTTCTCTCTGGGCTCAGCTGCTTTGCTCCTCTGTATGCTTACTTCCCGGGCTCCAGCTCAAACCTCCAACCTCCCTTCTCTGCAGTGCGGTTTCTATGTGAGTCCCTGCCCACCAAGGGGGCGGGGACTCAATATCTTATTGACATGGCCCAATCAAAGCCTTATCATTATTTAATCAAGTAAAAGTTAAACCTCTGAATCCAATACACTCTAATATGCCCAGAGGAAAAGACAAGTTTATAAACATAATCCAATATTTCTTTTTGGAATTCATCAATAATATCAAACTGCTACACATAACATCATACAAGGCTCCCATACAGCACCCCACCACAAATAGCTTGCATTGTTGTAAAACGTTTTAATAAATTGGGAAAACATCGTCAAAGTATCTTACATTTGGTGTATTTTCCCCCCAACCCACCCTTTTATTTTTTTGTTCATAAACCATACAATTTATCTAAAGTATACAATCAATGGCATTTGGTATAATCACTGAGTTGCACATTCATCAATGCAGTCAATATTATTTTCATTACTCAAAAAAAACAAAAAAACAACAAAAACAAACCATTATCATACCCTTTTGTTAGTGCTACTAATTATAAGTCTTGTGCTTATAATGATGTGCTTTCACCATCTCTATTCATTTCCAAACACTTTTTTTTACCAATTCAGCACAGATTAAACCTCAGCTTTCCCTTCTCTAACCACATTTTTTTTCTCTGGTGACTTAGATTCTAGCTATTAACTCCATGTGTTTGCTCATAATATGTAGTGCAAAATAGCGAAATCATACAATATTTGTTCTTTTGTGCCTGGCTTGCTTCACTCAACTTAATGTCCTCCAGGTTCACCCATCTTGTCAGATGCTTCATGACTTCATTTCTTCTTACAGTTGAATGATATTTCATGGGGTAATTATACTACAGTTTGTTTATCCATTTGTCAGTCGATGGACACCTGGGTTGTTTCCATCTTTTGGCAATTGTGAATAATGTTACTATGAACATCGGTGTGCAGATGTCTGTTTGTGTCACTGCTCTCAGTTCTTCTGGGTGTATACCTGGTAGTGGTATTGCCGGGTCACATGGTAGATTTATATCTAACTTCTTTAGGAACCACCAAACAGACTTCCACAGTGGCTGTACCATTCTACATTCCCACTAGCAGTGAAATAAGCATTCCTATCTCTCCACATCCTCTCCAACACTTGTAGTTTTCTGTTTTCTTAATAGTGGCATTCTAGTAAGTGTGAAATGTTATCTCATTGTAGCTTTGATTTGCATTTCCTTAACAGCCAGTGATGCTCAGCATTTTTTCATGTGTTTGTTTGTTTGTTCTTCTTTTTGACGTTTGTATTTCTTCTTTAGAAAAATGTCTATTCAGGTCTTTTGCCCATTTTAAAAATCAGGTCATTTGTCTTTTTATTGTTGATTTGTAGGATCTCTTTATATATCACGGATATTAGACTCTTGCCAGATGTGTGACTTCTAAATATTTTCTCCAACCGAGTAGGCTGCATTTTTACCCCCTTCACAAAGTATTTACTTTTGAGGAGGTCCCATTTATCTATTTTTTCTTTTGTTGTTCATGCTTCACCTACCACAGGTCTTGTAGATGTTTCCCTGCATTATCTTCTAGGAGTTTTATGGTCCTGACTTTTATGTTTAGTTTTTTTCCCTTTCCTCCCTATTATTGATTTCCAGCTTCATTCCATTATGATCAGAGAAGGCACTGTATAATTTCAATTTTCTTGAATTTATTGAGTGCTGTGTTGTGGCCTGATATGTGGTCTATCCTGGATGAAGATCCATGAGCACTTGAGAAGAATATATGACCTGATGATTTGGGGTGAAATGTTCTATATATGTCTGTCAGATCTAGCTTATTTATCATATTGTTCAAGTTCTCTGTTTCCTTGTTGATCTTCTGTCTAGTTGTTTTATCTAATGATGTGAGTGGTGTGTTGAAGTCTCCAGGTATGATAGTAGAGACATCTGTTTCTCCTTTCAGTTTTGCCAGAGTTTGCCTCATGTATTTTAGGGTACTCTAGTTAGGTGTATAGATATTTATGACTATTACTCCTTCCTGTGTCATAAATTGTCCCTTTTTATTAATATATAGTGGCTTTCTGCTTCTTTTATCAAGTTTTTACATTTAAAGCCTGTTTTGTCTGACACCAGTATAGCTACCCCTGATCTCTTTTGGTTACTATTTGAATTATCTTTTTCCAACCTTTTACTTTGAGTCTGTTTGCATCCTTGGGTCTAAGGTGAGTCTCTGCAGATAGCATATGGATGTCTCCTGTTTTTTGTCCATGCTGTCAGCCTATGTCTTTGATTGGGGAATTTAATCCATTAACATTCAATCTTATTACTTTACTTTTTTTTTGAGGTACCAGGGCCAGGGATTGAACTCAGATCTTGTATATGGGGAGCTAGTGCTCAGCCACTGAGCCACATCGGCTCCCCCAGTCTTATTATTTTAAAGGCATTACTTACTCCTGCCATTTTATCCTTTAGCTTTCATATGTCATATCTTATTTTTGTCCATCTTTTTTTCTTTTCTTTTTTTTTTTTTTTTGGTTACCCTTTCTAATAGTCTTCACTTCTATGCTCTCCTCCAAGCCTCTCTCTCATGTCTTTTCTTTTCTGGCTGCAGAACTCCCTTTAGTGTTTCCTGCAGAGCTGGATTCTTCTTTACAAACTCTCTTAGTTTCTGTTTATGTGTGAATATTTTTTTTTTTTTTTTTTTTTTACTGGGAGGTACCGGGTATCGAACCCCGGTCTCTCCATATGGTAGATGGATGCCGAACCTCTTGAGCCACATCCGTTTCCCTATGTGTGAATATTTTAAGTCAACCATCATATTTGAAGGACAGTTTTGCTGGGTAAAGAATTCTTGGCTGGAATTTTTTCTCTTTCAGTACCATAATTATACCATACCACTGCCTTCTTGCCTCCATGGTTCTGAAGAGAAATCTGCACTAAATCCTATCACTTTTCCCTTGCTGCTTTCAGAATTTTCTCTTTATCTTTGGCATTTTGCATATTATGTGTCTTGGGGTTGGTCTGTTTGGATTTATTCTAATCAGAGTAAGCTATGCTTCCTGGACATGTATATTCATGTCTTTCATGAGAGTTGGGAAATTTTTGGCCATTATTTCCTCAAATATTCTTTCTGCCCTTTTCTCCTTCTCGGCTCTTTCTCAAACTCCCATTGCATATATGTTGTTGCACTTCATGTTATCATTCAATTCCCTGAGCCCCTGCTTTATTCTTTTTCATTCTTTCCTCTTTCTGTTCTTCTTTCTCTTCAATTTCAGTTATTCTTTCCTCCATGTTCTGATTCTTTCTTCCATGATTTCAAATCTGTGTACTTCTATTGTATTTTTAATCTCACTCATTGTGTCTTTCATTCCCATAAGCTCTGTTATTTTTCTGTCCAATATTTCAAACTTTTCTTTGTGCTCACTCAGTTTCTTCCTAATGTCTTTTATTTCTTTAGCCATGTTGTCCTTTAACTCTATAATTTGATTTAGGAGAGTTGTATGGACCTCATTGATTAGATGTTTCAAGTCCTGTGTGTTGTCTGGAGCTTTGGTTTGTTCTTTTGCCCAAGTCATATCTTCTTTTTTCTTAGAATGGCTTGTAATTTTTTTTTTTTTTTTTTTTTTTTTTACTGGGAGGTCCTGGGGATTGAACCCAGGTCCCTCCATATGGCAGACGGACGCCCAACCATTTGAGCCACATCCGCCCCCCTTGTAATTTTTTGTTGATGTTTTTGCTTCTGATTCTGATGCTGAGTTTACTCTGATGTTCAATTTCTGTCTCTTGCTTAGGGATTCACTAAGTAGCTGTGTGCTACCACTCTTCTTTGAGTCTTGGTTCAACTTGTTCTAGATACTTAGCACTGCCCTTCTTTAACTGCTCAAACCAGGGTTAAGGTCCCAGTAATTGGGTGCAAGCCAGTTTCCAAGGGCATTGGAGAAGGTGGCAGTAAAGGCATCTTCTTGCCTTATTTATTTATTTATTTATTTATTTATTTATTTATTTATTTATTATTTTATTCCTTTTTTGTGTACTTTTCTGGTCTGGCCAGCAGATAGCACTTGTTGGCTGACCACTCAGCTCAGATCTCAGGTGCTAGGGGTGAATGCATTCAGTGTAACTCCTCAGGCAGGTGGCCGGTACAGAAGCAATGTCCTCAGGGCTGGCCGAGCCTCAAAAACAAATGTTCTCAGAGGCTGTTCTCCACTGTTGGCCAGCCACACCCTTCCTCCCTCTGTCTCTTCAACAGCCAGCCTGGGGCAGAAGTGAGGATGTTTGAGAAGACAAATTATCTTCAGCTCCCTGCTGACTCTAGGCAAACAACATAGCAGCCCCACCCAGCCTGGAAGTTTGTGACCCCTCCAATGCAGCAGACTAAGTTCACTGGCCAAAATCTGCATTTGCTGTTGGCTTTGTCCCTCCCTCTGCCCTTTCTTCGGGAAGAGGACCCCCGCAACCCCCTCAGTCCTCAGCCACTGCAGCCTGCAGGCTGCTATTTGCTCCATAGATTGGGGGAAGGGTGCCCACTGCTGCTTTTGCAGCTCTACTCACTGATTTTTCAGCCAGCTGAGACTCCTTTCCTTGGTCCCTCTCTCTTCTGGGTGGGTCTAACCTTCTCCTGGTGTCCTGAGCTCCAGAGCAGCCCACCAAACAGTCACTGCCTATCCTCTAGCTTTTTTTTCTGGGAGAGAAGTGATCCTTCTGACTCTCTAACCCTCCACCTTCCCAGAAGTTAGGAAGTATTTTAATGTGCTGAAGTTAAACATAGTATATGATGTTATAAAGGGGATTCCTAGTCTTGGGGAGGATGGGGAGAATCAGAACTAGATGAACTAGATGATTCCTGAGTTCCCTTGCAACTCTCAGTCTTTGATTCTAAGACTCTAGCAATACATACCTTGATTTGCTAAAAAAAAAATTGTGAATTTCTGGAGTGATAACATGGTAAAAATGGTAAACTGCTTCTCCATTTGAAAAAGAGCCATATCACCTTCGGGTAGGCATAGCAATTGTTCTTATCATTCATTGGGTTGGTGGTGTAACCTGATTTTGTCTAGGTCCTTGGATAAACTGCAGGAAATGAATTTCAAGAGCATGCCACATTGATTAGGCCAGTAATTTATTAAGATAGGGAAGGAAGAGAAATGAGAGAAAATAAGAGATCATAGGTCCCAGGTAGAGAGGAAGGGGCTGAAGAGTGATAAAGAGGGCTGATTTACAGACTACAGTTTCCCATTATAGATTATAAATGCCCAGGTTTTACTTGCATGTTGATCCAGGAAGGGGCGAAGAAGGCCAGAAGAGGGGTCCAAAGGCAAGAGAGAGAGATTCGGTTTTTGCGCTTGCTTTTTGAACCATTAATTATTCCGCCCCTTTGCTAATGGCATGGGAGGAGTTCCAGCTGTTTGCTGTTTTGATTAATTACCCCAACCATCAATTCCCCCAGGAGGATCCAATGATAAGGTTCCTGGAGAATATCCAGGGCTTCTTCTGGCTTCCAGAGGAAATCTTATTCTGAATGACAGAAGTTCGTGAGGGTCTTCCAGCAGCCATCTTGGGGGTATCCATGTCCACGTGGACTTCTTGCCAGGTTCCAGATCCATCTATTGATTCCCTATTTTACTAGCCTGCTTCAGTGGGTTGGAAAGAAAATATATTAATATCCATAAAGTATTAAGAAATAAATGTGTTTTCTCAACTTGTCCATGTAAACTTTTACTCCAGTGTACTGTGTCTGTAATATCTTGTATTTAAGCATAAGTTCATTGTTTCCATTCTCAATACTATAAATAATGGGTCTATCTCTACATTTCTACATCTCTGTCTACCTGTTATCTCCTTTTGCAATTGTCTGATAATTTGTTACAATAAATTCCTAGGAGGGAAATTGCTGGTCAGAATATTGTTCAATTTCAGAGCTTTTGATAGGCATTTCCAAACTGCCTCCAGAAATATTGCATCATTTTACTTTCCCATTAGCATTTTATTAAGGATGCCCATTCCCTGTACTTTCATAAATCTTATATATAACTTTAAAAATGTATCTTTGCCTGTTTGAGGGTGTGTGTGTTAGGGGAATAGAGTATATATATTTTTGTAAATTTTTATATTTTTAATACAAGTAAGATTGATCATTAAAACAACCATATGTTGTTCATTAGTTCTGAAAATTTCCAACTTTTAGAAAGTAATTTATATTTAAGTATAAAAGTTACAACAAAATATATAACAAAAACATACAAATAAAATGCATAGATTTAAGTGTTCAATTTGTGTGTTGATCAGGATATGTTGTGTGAACACCATATGAAAAAAAGATATGGAAGATTTCTACCATTCTAAAAAATTCTCATGTGCTAATTTCTAGTCAAATCCCCTACCATCTCTCCAGGCAATCATTGTTTGATTTCTATCACCATAGATTCATTTTGTCTGAATTTCATACAGAATTATGCAGTAGATCCTCTTCTGTGTCTGGCTTCTGTTTTTGAGATTTATCCATGTTGTTGTAAGTATCACTAGTTTTTTTTATATATTGCTGAGCAATATTTCATTATATGAACATGCTATATTGTTTAGCCATTCTCCTGTTGATGAACATTTAGCTTGTTTCCAATTTGGAGTTATTATGATCAGGGCCTCTATGAATGTCTTTTCATTTCTATTGGATAATTGCCTAAGTGGAATTGCTGGGCCATAAGGTAAATGGAAGTTTGCTTATATAAGCAACTGCCAAACAGGTTTTAAAAGTGGTTGTACATTTTACACTCCCACCAGCAATGTTTGAGACTTCCAGTTGATTCATGTTCTTGACAATAGTTGGTGTAGTTAGCCGTTTTGATTTTAACCATTCTCTAGTAGGTATGAAATGATGTGTAATTCTGGTTTAATTTGCATTTTGCTGTTGACTGAAGATGTTGAGTACCTTTTCATAAGCATTGTCAAGTTGTATTTCTTTTTTATGAAGTGTCTGTTCAAGTCTTTTGCCCAAAATTTAAAAACAAGCTGTCTTTTTATTGATTTGTAGTCATTCTTTTATAGTCTGTTATGAGTCCGTTATCAGATTCATGTTTTGCAAATATTTTCTCCCAGTGTGCGGCTTGTCTTTTGGTTTTTAATGGTGTTTTGATTAGCAGATGTTTCTACTCTTGAGAAAATCTAATTGAACAATTTTTTTCTTTTATGGTTCATGCTTTTTGTGTTTTGTCCAAGAAATCTTTGTCTATGCTAAGATTGTGAAAATATGCTTTTATTTTCTTCTAGAAGATTTTTAGATTTTCCATTTAGGTCTATGATCCATCTCAAATTAAATTTTTTATTGAGTGAGATAGGTTTCAAGATTTATTTTTTTCCATACAAATATCCATTTGTTTCAGTAACGGTTGTTGAAAAGTCTTTCTTTACCCTATTAAATTAGTTTGGCACATTAGTGGAATAACAATGGACTATGAACATGTATCTATTTTTATACAGTTCCACTGAACTATTAGCCTGTCCTTAGGCCTTACATATTATTTGTCCTTATGTTTTGATTATTATAGGTTTATAGTATACCTTAAAGTTGGGCAGTATAAAGTCTTCCAAATTCTCTTCAAATTGTTTTGGCTTTTCTGCATCTTTTGCATTTTTATAGAAATTAGGAATTAATACATTAAAAACCAACTGAGGGAAGCGGATGTGGCTCAAGCGATTGGGCTCCCGTGTACCATATAGGAGGTCCAGGGTTCAATTCCCTGGGCTTCCTGGTGAAAAGCAAGCTGGCCCGCACGGTGAGCTGGCCCAAGTGGAGAGCTGGCACAGCAAGATGATGCAACAAAAGGAGACACAGAAGAGAGACAATGAGAGATATAGCAGATCAGGGAGCTGAGGTGGTGCAAGAGATTGAGCAGCCTCTTTCCACCCCGGGAGGTCCCAGGATCGGTTCCCAGTGCCGCTACAGAAGAACACACAGAGAGCCGACAGCGATTGCAAAACAGTGGGGGTGCAGGGGGGAGAAATAAATAATAAGTAAATCTTTAAAAAATTAAAAAATAAAAACCAACTGAAATTTTTATTGGGATTACACTCAACCCATAGACCAATTTGGGCAGAATTATAATATTAACAATATTGATTTTTGTGATCTATGATCATCATATATATGTTCATTAGTCTTTTTAAATTTTGCTGAGCAATGTTTTGTAGTTTTCAGAGTACAGGATTTGTACATCTTTTCTTAAATTTACTTCTTAATATTTTAGTCTTTTCATGTTCTTACAAATGGTCTTTTTTCCCATTTCATTTTTCAGTTGTTTATAGCTACTATATAGAAATACAATTGACTTTTACATGTTGACTCTGTCCTACAATCTTGCTAATAGTTTGTTTTTAGAATCTCTTTCAGTAAGACATGATTATATATGTATAAAATTTTAAGGGTCTCTAACCTCAAATAATAAAACCTAACCTCTGCTGAGTGTTTATTATGTGTCATATGTGCTTTACATGGATTAATGATAAAATCATCCCTCGGATTAATCCCTGTTTACAGATGAAGAAACCAAGGCAGAGAGGTTTAAGGAGTTTCTATAAGATCATACAACTAGTTAGTAGTTCAACTAGGATTTCAACTTAAGCAGATAGGCTTCAAAGTCTGCACATGGCAGTGCTTCTTGCGTAAGGATGGCCTTATAGAACCCACAGACAAATGTAACTGAAATAAAAATATTAAAATGAAGAGATGTTAGAGTGTGGAGAGATATTACATAGGCCTCAAAAGGAAGTGGCACTTGACCAGGACTTTGGTTGGGAGAATTATAAAAGTCCCAGGAAGAGGAAAAACATTCCATTTGGAGCATATGGCAAGAGCAAATGTAATGGGAAGAGTAGATGTAGCTAGTTTTTGTGGACTGATGAAAATATCCATGTAGCTCAAGTGAGGAAAACATGAGTGATGTGCTTGGGAAGATGGGATGGGGTGGATAAGAGATGATATAGTGGGAGAAAACCTTGCTAAAGTATGTGTTTCAGAAGTTAGTATAAGAATTTCACACTTTTCTTTAAGTGCTGGGTAGTTAGGGGAGGTTATAGGTATGAACTGGAGAAATTTCCAGTAATTCATTTTATTAATTTCAGAACTTTTTGGCTATATTCTACCCATATACTTACATTAGCAACTTTCTTGTAAAGCATATCCCATCTAAGGTAACTTTAGATTCTTAAGAGATCATGCTCTAGTTTTCAAATGAGTAGTTTTCTTTTATATTCTCCCCCTCATGGAACATTAAATTTTTTTTTTTTTTTAATTACAACAAACTAACTGTAAGAAGAGATGTCTTTCCCCAGTAACCTACAAAAGGTTCTTAAACACAAGAACACTATGCAACATTGAAAGAATTGTCCTCAAATTCCCAAGAAGAAAGTTTGAAAGGCTTCTGAAAAGGCCTGAAATTCAAATATGTGAGACAGGTGGATCAGCAGGGGACTGCTCCATAAGGTTGTACAAGTTGTTCACTGCACAAGGGCACCTAGCTGAGGAGTGAGGGCTACAATCCAGCCTGCACTCTGTACACTAAACTGTTCAGTCATCCTGGTGCTGGCCTGCATCTGCCTAGAGAAAAGGTTGCCTTTCTCTAATCCCCACAGGGGCACCATCCGCAAGCAAACTAAGGGCCAGAGTGGCTGTATGTGTCCAGAGGACCCTTTTGTCTAAATCACCCCGTAGCACTATCTATGGGTTTATTTATGTGCCAAGTGGGGCTTTGTATTTGTTACGAAAACAGACCAGTTATGAGGTTATTAAAGGCACTGGGGCGAGAAATAATGTACTTCCTCTTTTCAGCTGTCTTGATAAAAGAGAGCTGTGAGCAGCAAATCTAAGTCGCTGTGTTACACAGCCCAAAGCAGCTTTGCAGTGGGCAGGTATAATACCTCCACGGGGAAACTGCAGCGACAACTGCATAAGGGAGCGTATGCTACGTTCCAGTACACACCGATGTCTGAGAGCGACGTTATCCGGGTAAATGAACCCATCCCTCTCCTTCTTCCCCCCTCATTCCCGACCCTTACTCTTTTCCTTTCTTCTTCCATCTCATTCCTTTTTTCTAAAAACAAAACAAAAATAGACATTTTTGGCAAGCTTTCCATGTGCTGAGTGTGCAAAAATGTCCTCAGTGAATCTCATTCCAGTAGACAGATTTTACTTTTTGAATTATTGGTTTATTCACATAGTTTATCACATAGTCATATTTTTCCATTTGCTGCAGATTAAATCTTTTTTAAAGAGAAAACTTGGATGCAGCTGAATCGCCATGAGAATCTTTCACTGTTTGCATTCTCCTTTCTCCCCCAGTTACCACTGTCCTGAAATTTGGTGCTTATAGTTCACATTGTCTTTATTTTATATCTTATGTACCCTTAAATATTTAATGACTTTTGGAGATGGTATATAGTCTTGCTTACCATGTTTGAAACATGGTGATATACTGCATGTGACCTTTGCAGCTTGCTTTTTCCCACATTGAAGTGTTTGGGGATTTGTCCAAGATGGATGTGTGGCTGTAGATATCCCTTTTATTTACGTGATGCTTTCCATTGTCCAAAGACCTTTAGTGGCCATTTCTTGTGAGCTGAGACAACCCTGTTACGCAGGCTATGATGGTTAGGCTAATGTGTCAACTCAGCCAGGTAATTGTGTCCAGGTGTTTGGTCCAGCAAGCACTGGGCTAATTGTAATACCAGAGCATTTATGAACTTGGATCACCAGTGAGTTTACTGCGTGGGTGGCTGATTACATCTGCATCAATCAGGGAGAATGCATCATCAATGGGTGACGCTTTTATGCAATCAGTTGAATGCCTTAAAAGGGGAAGTGATTTCAACATTCAGAGAGAATTTCCCAGCTTGTCTTTGGACAGCCAACTTCTCCCAGAAACTCATCAAGGACCTTTCATCGGACTTTCATCGGAGCCCCTGGTTTGCAGCCTGCCTGTGGAACCTGGACTTGTGCATCCCCATGGTCGCATGAGAGACTCTTATAAAATCTCATATTATTGACAGATATCTCCTGTTGATTGTTGACCGAGAGAACCCTGACTAATACACAGGCAGAACAAATATTATCCCCATTCTACGCAGGAAGAAACTGAGTTCCGAAGAGTGAAGTGATTTTCCCAAGACACAAAGTGGATGAGGCCCAGGCTTTCTGACGGCCAGCTCAGGGGGTGTAGTGGGTTGAATAGTAACCCCCCAAAATTCATGTCTGCCCAGAACCTCAGAATGTGACCTTATTTGGAAATAGAGTCTTGGCAGATGTAATTAGCTATGCTGAGGTCATACTGGATTAGGAAGAGGAGGGGACACACAGGGAAGAAGGTCGTGTCGTGGTGGAGGCAGAGTTGGGGGTGATGCCATATAAGCCAGGAGATGCCAGCGATTGCTGGGAGCCACCAGAACTAGGA
The DNA here is from genome assembly GCA_026826555.1 of Tolypeutes matacus. NCBI lineage: Eukaryota > Metazoa > Chordata > Mammalia > Cingulata > Chlamyphoridae > Tolypeutes > Tolypeutes matacus. The sequence goes on from JAKSZT010010581.1 coordinate 10,897,277, forward strand.
GGAAATGAGGAAGGTTCTTTCCTAGAGCCTTCAGAAGGAGCATGGCCTTCCTGATGCCTTGATTTCAGATTTCCAGTCTCCAGATCTGTGAGAGGATGCATTTTTTGTGGTTTTAAGCCGTTCAGTTTGTGGTAATTTGCTATGGCAGCTCTAGGAAACTAAAGCAGTGGGTTTCTACTCTCAACTGCTCTTTCGATGATGATGATGTGGGTTGTGTCCAGGAGTATGAATCAGGCTTTGGGTGTGAGCAACCAGAGGGTTTTCAAGTGGGAGAGAGAAGAGTAGGAAAGCAAGATGAAGGGAGAGTAGATGAGTGAGAATCAGCCTCGTAGCTCTATGACTTTGAATTTATCACTGAATGGCAACCTTGGCTACTTTTTATATCTGGAAAATCTGGAAAAACACTGATGCCTGGGACCCACATCTAAAGCTTCTAATGTAATGTCTTGAAGGCAATCTAGGTGGCAGGATATTTCAAAGCTCCCCCATTTATTTTGCTGTTTAGGCAGTATTGTGAGTCACAAAGTGCACACACATACATTGACACAATACACAGATTATTATTTTTGTGAAACCAAAATAATAATAATAATAATAATTTTTCTGAAGTTGTGAGTTGCCAACATCATACCACTTTACTCCTAAATTTTTCTTGTATCTTTTAAAGAACATGGACTTTTCTTTTACATAACTCACAGCACCATTATCAAAGTAAGGGAACTTGATATTGATACAATATCATGTAACATATAGTAAGTATTCAATTTTGTCACTTGTCTTAAGAATGTTTATAGCCTTTTTTTTTCTCCTGATCTAGGATCATGTATTACATTTAATTGTCATGTCTATTTACTCCTTTACTTTGGATTGGTCTTAGCATTTCATTGTCTTTCATGACATTGGTATTTTTGAAGAGTAAAGGCTAGTTTTATAGAATGTACACTTAATGGATATACTACAGTTTATTTAGCCAACCCCTAATTGACAGATTCTTGGGCTGTGCCCTGTCTCTTGCTGTTATAAAAATTGTAGTACAGAATAACTTTGTACATACATTATTTCTGTCCATGTGCAGGTATATGTAGCAGAAATTCTCAGAGTGAAATTGCTGGGTCAAAGGGAGTAAATGAATTTTAAATTTTGATAATGATTGAAAGCACTTTAGAGAAGGGATATACATGATCATGGGTTTGCTGACTCCTGTAAGAGGTTAGACTGGAGTGGGAAGTATGAGGCCCAGGGCTTGAACTAGTTGTATGGGAAAACTAAGATTCGGCTGAACCCCAGGCATTGTGTGGGCACTTTATTTCAGACTGGAGGAGAACTTATATACAAGAAGGTAAAAGAATACTGCTTCACTCTTTCTTCCCACACTAGACAGGCAAAAGAGGAGAAGTGATCGATGTGTACAACCAATCATGTGTACAAGGTAGCTGTGGGCATTGCACCTACCAGCCCCAGCCTCACAACGCCTCAGGTCCTGGCTGCTGGCACCAGCAGATGCCAGCTGTGAAGAGTGTGCCAGGCACAGATGGGCCGCCCGAGGAAGAGGCCCTGAGAAACTGACCAGGTGAGTCCAGGAGGTTCAGCCCATCCCCTTAAGAAATATACAAAGGAACAAGACAGCGATGCAAATAATACAATGCAACCTAGAATCCACAGCAGGATTACCAAATACGGTAAGGATTCAGAGGAAGGAGAGATCAGACACAGTCATCAGGGTCCACAAAGGCCATTAGCTGAGTATATAACAGGGGTTTGTGGGAGGTCAGAGCAGAAAGGGAGGTAAGTGAGGGATTTGTATGTACATTTTTGGTATGTAGTAGAAAACCATTCAAGATTTTTGCACTTTTCCCTACTGATCTCCAAGCCCTTTGCTCCCTATAGGCCACTTCCCTTGAAGTTTTTTAAAGTTACTGATTCATAATCCTGAAAACCAACAGCTTTCTTTGAAGCTTGCCACTGGCCACTCCTTTTACCTTTAGCTGCGTCCCCCTTCAGGTGCAAGAAAACAACTTTTTGTTTATTGGGAAAATCTCTTTTACCTCCTGGGACCACCAATGGAGGATTATGTCTGTACTCAGGCCATTCCATGTAGGGATACAATGGCCACACCTGTCTTTGAGGCAGAGGACAAGAAGAGCCCCAAGGTAAGCCTTTGCAGACACTCCAGAATGTGAGTCAGAGTGCTTTCAGAGAGCAGCTAAAGGTTGGCCCTGCAAAGCCTTTGGTGCTCTCTGAGGCTCACCTGGAAAATTCATTGCATTTGGAAGGAATCAGTACCTTTTCCACACGGAAAATGTTCCTAGTGTGTTTCCTAAGTGCTTCCCAAGGCTGAATATCAGATTCCTTATCTGTCAGCTCCTCCAAAGTCATACCCAATGTTATAATGCCCTCTAAAGCATCAAAGTTGGATGTATAACACTCATAATTACAATGCATTTAATTTGAACACTTAAGTTGTATCGTTGGAAATGATGCAATAATAGATGATTCATTATTTTGAACATGGTTACCAGCATCAGTGGTCATAGGAAAAACAGTGACATTGACTAAGGCATATAATCTGTATTGTATCCCTTGACAGTAAAAAAGAGTGTTGATTTCAGCCTGTAATTTTAGGACTACATAATCCCCTCCCCAACCTTCTGTACCATCATTGAAAACTGGACTATTTACATAATGAAGAAGAGTTTCCTGGGACATGGGACTTTCCTTGCTAAAAACGGGGACAACCCTCGACAAAGTGGTAAGGTTGTTTGCTCTAGGACGACCTTCTTGCAGACCCACTGTAGGGCACCAGGCAACACAAAGACCTTCTTCCCCAGCTTCTCAAGCCAGAGATCATCCAGTTGAGGTAAACACGTGGGTAGTGGCCACCAAGTACTCTGCAGACAAGAGAAGCAAAGGCAGGAATTCACTAAAAGAACCCTGGTTAGAGAGAGACAGAGAAGCCAGCTGAGACACAGACTTGATTCAATGTTGAAGAAAATACGCTATGCATTTTCACAGTTGAAGTTTCTATTAAGTCTGAAAATCAACTATATGGTGATCTATCTTTCCAGTGGAATTTATTACTACAGTGACGTGGAAAACTAGTAATGTCAATTCCATTCTCCATTAGACTTACAGCCTTAACAAACTGCTAGCAAAAAAAAAAAAAAAAAAAGGTAAAGAAAAATATTTTAAAAGAAATGAAAAAGGATCTACACTTTTTTGACAAGTGAGAAAGAATTTGGGAATATCAGAAAGCATCCATCTGTTTGAGTCATCTTTCCACCAATATTGAACATAAAAAGTTTTCTGGGGGATAAGATTCTGCAAATGTGATAAAAGGAGGACAGGGTCTCAGCAAAAATATTGTGCCAGAATTCACTGTTCCAGCCAAGATACAGTAGAATCTCATTGTACTAAAATGACTATAATTCTATTTTAGTTAAAAATAATTTTTAAGAGTTTGAAGACTTATTTTATTGCAGAACTTTCTCTTCCCTGTAAGAGGAAATGCTGTAAGGAAGCTGCATCACTCTTGCCCCTGTCAGTATTCCAAAATATGTAATACATTCTGGTTAGTAGTGAATTATTTAGCTATATTGGACAAATTAAAATCTGTGATACTTCCTTCAATTGACAATGAACATGAATACCAAGTCCTTGCTCCCTTGGTTACAACTGAGGGTGACTTCATGTCATCCTGAACAACTAAGGCAGCACTTTGAAGTAGCTGGATTCAGAGCAGGTGTACTTAGCTTGAGGAGAAACAAGAAACAGCAGCATTTTGGGGGCAGAAGCACGTATGTCATGGAAGGAACATTACCCCAACTGGCAGATAGTGAATATAAATATTGCCGACATTTCACTTCAAATCAAGACTGTCCATATTATGAAAAAAAAAAAAAAAAAAAAAGACTGTCCTTGCCTGAGACAGTCACGATGGCAGAGGAAGAGAATGAAAGTCTAGGAGTCGGTATCCAGGGTCCCCATCTCAGTTCTCTCACTGTGATGCTAAGTTGGGCTCTAAATTTCTCCAATTCTCTCACCTGTAAAATGAAGGATTGGGTTCAATAAGTAATCCAATGCAACATGAATTGAGTGACTTCTGGGCGTCATGATTTCTACTGGAGTAAGAAATTATAGGGTTCCTACTATTGAGGGGCTCCTCTGCCACCTCTAACAATCTGTGACAAAAAGAGAGACTTTGTTTTACTGCTTTATTCACTCTTTGGGTAGAAGAAAGGTAAATTCAGTTTATCGTCTGTGCTGACATGGATGCCAGCTGTCCTGGATGGGTGAACAAGCAATGTCTCGGCTACTGCCAGAGTCATCTGAACATGTGGATGGAACCGCAGGAGACAAATGGGGTCCTCTTGTGATGAGGGGTTTCTTCTCTCCCCTACACACCCTCCTTCCCTGTATTCTTGGGTGAAACTTCCTAGTGGATCTGCTCAAGGGCAGAAAGAGAAATTCTCAGGCATCCAACAAAAAAGTCAGAATCTGTATATAGGCAAGTGTGACACAGCAGAACATCCATGAAATCATATTTAGCTTGTGGCTGGATCAATGTTTTCCTTAAAGAGGAATCCTATCCCTGTGAAATGCACGGAAAGTATGACTGGAAAAAAATCATCAGATTCTATTTTTCCTAAACTTTTTTTTTCAAAATGTAAAGTTATATATTCTTATAATGGATAATTTTTAAAATACAGAAATATGCAAAGAATTTTAAAAATCAATCAGAGATAATAGAACTTTGATTCATTCCACTTTTTTGAATCATACATTTAATTTATAAAACTTGGTCATTTATAAACTTTTTAACTTATTATTTTCTAGAACTATTCCTCCAGGATATTAAATGCTCTTAGATATTCATAATTCAAATTACCACTTAAACGCTCTATTAGGTTTTGAAGTTAAAAAAGTTAATTTCCTCTATTTCCCAGACCTTTCACAACTAACATCTGGGGAAAAACTGTACTTTAGGAGAACACTTGAGAAAGTCTAAATTAAATGTTCCCAGATGTAATGTTTCTGTACTTTTGCCTTCTCCCTAATAATCTTATTTTACATTTGCATAGTTTCTTTTTCTTCTCTGCAGTGCATACAGCAGTGTCACATGTTTCACTGTTGGACAATTTATCTGTCTCACTCTGAGAACCAGGTGTCTTGGGACAATAGAACTTGGGGAAAGAATCTCTAGGTCATTCCTAAGTGAACCCAAATTAAGGGAGGCTGAAAAACGAGGGTGCATTAGGGTCTGTTATGTTGGACAACCAGAGGGGTTGTCCCCACCCAGCTCTCTCCTTTCCTCAAATTGAGGTGGCTTTTGGGAACGAGAATGGGCTGCTGCTCTGCAGTGGTCCCTGGAGCTCAGGCATATGGCCTGTAGCCCTCACATTTCTGAGGGTGTCCTCAGATCAACCTTCTAAAAAACTCCCTAGAAAGCTCCAGCAAGCACATTTGATACTCGTGCTTCCTGAACATGCTTCCCTCGCAAACCTGAGTAGCTGGAATTTTTTTACATTAAAATTTTAGTTACTATTTATTTATTTGCACACTTCCATATGAATGTATAGTTTGATGAATTTTTAAAAAGCACCTTTCTATGACTTCCTTCCAAGAACAGTCCTCATCCAGTTTTATCCTGATCACAATTCCTACCCTTCTCCCTAAAGGTAATCAATTCATTTAACATGATAGACTAGTTTTCTTTTCTTTTCTTTTTTTTTTTTAAGATTTTATTTATTTATTCATTTATCCCCCCCTTGCTGCTTGTGCTCACTGGGTCAGCTAACCGCGCCGTGTGGGCGGGCTTGCCTTCACCAGGAGGCCCCGGGAACCGAACCCGGGCCTCCCATATGGTAAATGGGAGCCCTACTGATTGAGCCACAGCCGCTTCCCAATAGACTAGTTTTCTAATCATACACTTTTCCATTAAAATTTTTATTGCAGTTATAAGAAATAATAGATCCATGTATACTTTTCCCAGTTTTCCCCTAAATATAGTATAATTTCACAACCAGGATATTGACATTGATAAAATCCACAGATCTTATTCAGATTTCCCGTTTTACTTCTACTCATTTTTGTGTGTTTGTATTAGGTTCTATATAATTTTATCACATATGTACCTTCGTGTATCCACCACTACAGTTAAGATACTGACAGTTCCAACATCGCAAGGATCCCTTATTTTGCTTTTTGTATGTCCACACTGTGGTGGATTGGATTGTTACCCCAGTTTGGACATGTTTTTGTTTTTGGCCTGCTTTATGGTGGGTGTGGACCCATTGTAAATAAGATCTCTTCAAGATGTTACTTCAGTTAAGCTGTGGCCTACCTGAGCCAGGGTGGGCTTAAATCTAGATTCCTGGAACCCTTTATAGGCAGAGTGAAAGTCAGGTAGAGAGAGAAGCCAGGAAAGGCCACCATGTGCATTGTTGCCACGTGACAGAAAAGCCCAGGACCAAGGATCACCTGGCCAGCCCCAAAATGATACAGTCTTCAGGAAGAAAACATTGTCTTGCTGATGCCTCAATTTTAGAATTCTCCTAGCCGCAAAACTGTGAGCCAATAAATTCCCATTTTTAAAGCCAACACATTGCATGGTATTTGTTTTAGCAGCTGGGAAACTAAAACACACACACACACACACACACACACACCCCTACCACCCCCCTCTCCACATCAACAACCCCTGGCAACCACTAATCTGTTTTCCATTTCTATAATTTTGTCATTTCACAGCTGTTATATAAATGGAATCATACCATATGTGACCTGTTTGGATTGGCATTTTTCACTCAGCATAATTCCCTGGGAATTAATCTAAGTTGTTTGTATTAATAGTTTGTTACTTTTTATTGCTGAGTAGCATTCCATAGGATGTATGTATCAAAGTGTTTTTAACCATTCATCTATTGAAGAATATCTGGATTTATTCCACTTTTTGTCTGTTATAGATTTAAGTGTGAAAATAAGTTTTCATTTCTCTGGGATAAATGTCAAGGAATATACTTGCTAGATCATGTGATAATTGTGTTTAGTTTTATAAGAAACTGCCAAAGTGTCTCTAGATTGGCCATACCATTTTATATTCCCAACAGAAATATATGAGCAATCATTTCTCTGGATCCTTACCAGCATTTTGTGTTGTCACCATTTTGCTATTTCAGCCATTCTAATAGGTGTATAGTGATAGCTCACTGTGGTGGTTATTTTTTTTTTTTTTTTTTTTTTTTTTTTAATTTTAAGGTACTGGGGGCCAGGGATTGAACCAAGGATCTTGTATGTGGGAGGGCGGTGTTCAACCACTGAGCCACGTCAGCTTCCCTAAGTTGTTTTTTGTTTGTTTGTTTTGCTTGTTGTTTATTTTTGTTTTTTCAGGAGGCACTGGAAATGGGAACCAAACCCGGGACCTCCCATGTGGGAAGCAGGAGCTCAACTGCTTGAGCCACATCCACTCCCTCACAGTGCTTTTAATTTGCTACTAATGGCTAATTATGTTGAACATCTTTTCATGTGCTATTTATCATTGTATATTCTCTCTAGTGAAATGTCTGTTTAGGTCTTTTGCCAATTTTCTAGTTGGACTGTTTGTTTCTTACTGTTGAGTTTTTTTGTTTTGTTTAGTTTTTAAAGATTTAGTTTATTTATTTGCCTGTCCCCTGGTGTTTGCGCTCACTGTCTGCTCTCTGTGTCCATTTCTCTGTGTCTGCTCATCTTCTCTTTAGGAGGCACCCGGAACCAAACCTGGGACCTCCCATGTTGGAGAGAGGTACTCAATCACTTGAGCCACTTCAGCTCCCTGGTTTGTTGTGTCTTTCATTGTCTTTCCTCTTTGTGTCTCTTTGTTGCATCATCTTGTTGCATCAGCTTGTTGGGTCAGCTCACCATGCCTGCCTGTGGCGCCAGCTCGCTGTCTTGCTCGTCTTCTCCAGGAGGCAGGAACCAAACCCAGGACCTCCCATGTGGTAGGCGGGAGCTCAATTGCTTGAAACACATCTGCTTCCCTTACTGTTGAGTTTTGAGAATTCTTTATATATTCTAGGCACAAGCCTTTAATTGGATAGATGGTTTGCAAATATTTTCTCCTGGGCTGTACCTGGTCTTTTTGTCCTCCACATGGGGTCTTCTGCCAAGCAAAAGTTTTAAATTTTGATGAGGTCCAATTTATCAAGTTTTCCTTTTACAGATTGTGCTTTTGGTATCAAGTCAAAGAATTCTTTGGCCAGCCCCTAGGTACTGAATATTTTCTCATGTTTTGTTTTTTTCTAAAAGTTTTATACTTTTACATTTTATATGTCAGTCCATGATCAGTTTTGAGTTATTTTTTGTATACAGTGTGAGATTTGGATTGAGAGTCTCTCTCTCTCTTTTTCTTTGCTTCTTTTGTGTGTGTGTGTGTGTGTATGTCAAAAGTTACAGCACCATTTGTTGAAATGGCTATCCTCCTTTTATTGAATTGCCTTGCACCTTTGTCAAAAATCAGCTGGACATAATTGTGAGGGTCTATTTCTTGTCGAACCTGCTGACATTTACCACACTGTCTTAGTGAGCTAGATAGTGAGCCTTTAATATAAATAGAGTGATTCCTTTCATTTTCTTCTTGTCAAGATTATTTTAACACAGAGAGCAGACAGCAAGAGCAAAAACGACAGGGTGTGTTTGGGGGGGGGTGGGGAATAAATAAATCTTAAAAAAATAAAAGTGTTGGAGAAGATGTGGAGAAACTGGAACCCTCATACATTGTTGGTGATATAGTCACTTTGAAAAATGGTTTGGCGGCGTCTTTAAAAAGTTAAGAATAAATTTACCATATGAAAAAAAACCATACCGTATGATCTAGCAATTCCACTTCTACGTAAATCCCTAGGAGAAAGAAAACATATGTCCACAAAAGACTTGCATGTGAACATTCATAATAGCCCCAAACTGGAAGCAACTCAAAAGTCCATCCACTGGTGAAAGGAGTAGCAAAATGGAGTATATCCATGAAATGGAATGTAATCCAGCTATGAAAAGAAATGGAATACTGGGAATTCTGATACATGCTTCAGCATGGATGAATCTCAAAAACAGTATACTAAGGGAAAGAAACCAGATGCAAAGAACACATATTGCATGATTTTATTCATATGAAATGTCCTGAAAAGGCAAATCCACAGAAACAGAAAAGTAGATTAATGGTTGCCCCGGGCTGGGATTGGGGACAGGGAGTGACTGCGAAGGGTGCAAGGGATAATTTGGGGGTGATATATATGTTCTAAAATTGAATTGTGGTGATGGTTGCACTACTCTGTAAATGACCAAAAATCATTGTCATATGCTTTAAATGGGTGAATTTTATGGTATGTATGAGGCAAATTGAACCTCAAGAAAACTCTTATTTTTTTTAAAAAAAAGATTATTTTAGCTATTCTAGGTCCCATGCCTTTCCCTATAAATTTTTAGAATACACTTGTCTGTGTCTACATGAAAACTTGCTGTTCACTATAAAAATGTCATTGAAAGATAGTCCAGAACAAAAGCTGTCACAAGACTTGCAAAAATAAGAAAGACTCAACACTTATCTTGTGTGGCTATACTCTTCATTTATAACTTGCTTCCTCAAAGAGTTATAAACTTATTATTGATAGGAATATCTAATTCTTGCACTATTTTAACTCCTCCCATATATCCCTTCTATAGCCAATAAATAAATTTAACAATGTAGATACTGGTCTGCTTAACCAAAACTTGAATTAGGATATGTTGGGGTATCTATCCATCTTTCTATGTGTATGTCTGTCTGTCTATCTATCTATCTATGAAAGTAATGTCTATCTGTGAAAGTAAATACTAAATATATTTTCTATCTGAAAGACGTCATCCCAAAAGGCACCTTAGAAACTGAGCTGGGACGGGAAGCGGCTGTGGCTCAATCAGTAGGGCTCCCGTTTACCATATGGGAGGCCCCGGGTTCGGTTCCCGGGGCTTCCTGGTGAAGGCAAGCCTGCCCACACAGCGTGGTTGACTGACCCAGCGAGCACAAGCAGCAAGGGGGGGATAAATGAATAAATAAATAAAATCTTTAAAAAAATAAAAAAAATAAAAGAAACTGAGCTGGGAAAGACTCTGTGTCTGGACAAATGATGCTAATTTATTGCCTTAGCTGTGACTATGTTTCCTCATCCTTTTTGTGACCATATCTTCTATTCTATGTCATGTTAGTACCGTTATTACATAGAAGTGATTTAAAGTAACATCTTTTAAAGTAACCCTTCATATTCCTGCTTCCAGTGCCACCAGTCTCCTTCATGTACAGACCATCTTACTCTTCCAGATCACCATCTTACTATATCAGGTCCCAAAAATGGGCAACCTCCAGTGATGGACATCATACTCCTCCCACCCACTTACTTACTTTTATATTTTCCTTGTGCTGTGGAAATGCAAACCACAATTAAAACAATACTGAAAATCATCCATATATTATTTCTATGGAAAAAGGAAAATATAGACATCAATTAGGAAGTGGCTATATCTGTCATAAGTTTATACTCAATTTCTCTAAAGAGTTAACGTTGACCACAAAACTACCTTACTATTTATCTGCATCTTGTCTTTGATAACATTTTAAAATTCTTCCTACTCTGATCACTCCCCATATGTCTACTGACTTTTCAAGTCAGCCAGGAAGAACGTTCCAAATGCTTCCCTGGTGTTCTACAGAAAAATCAATTTTAATGATTTTAATATAATTCAGCTACTTACTGTGCCATCACATAAATATTATGAATAAGATAAGCTCTTAATTAAGTATAAAGAGAAAAAAATGAAAAAATTTTCACTGCATGTCCATTCATTTTTCTGCAATCACTCATTATATTTAGTATTTTTAAAATTTAGAATCTGCTAAAAAAACCTAAGTTCTAGAAAGTACATTGTGCATGTTGAATTTCATTTTACACCTGAGTTAGCAAAGATATACCAGCAGCTCTAGTCCAAGTAGGACTGTTTGAATAATAAAATTCACTTGGTATGGGGAAGATTGCCTAAAAAGTATAGTATAGTGTATTAGTCTGCCAAAGGGGTGCTGATGCAAAGTACCAGAAATCTTTTAGCTTTTATGAAGGGCATTTATTTGAGGTAAAAACTTACAGCTATAGGAAGCGGCTGTGGCTCAATCAGTAGGGCTCCCGTTTACCATATGGGAGGCCCCGGGTTCGGTTCCCGGGGCCTCCTGGTGAAGGCAAGCCCGCCCGCACGGCGTGGTTAGCTGACCCAGCGAGCACAAGCAGCAAGGGGGGGATAAATGAATAAATAAATAAAATCTTTAAAAAAAAAAACAAAACTTACAGCTACAAGGTCATGGAAAGTCCAACTCAAGGCACCATAAGACATGCTTTCTTGGGAGCTGATGTGGCTCAAGTGGTTGAGCTCCTGCCTCCCACACGGTAGGTCCCAGATTCTGTTTCTGGTCCCTGCTGAAAAAAAAACAAAAATGAACAACAAGCAAAACAAATGAAAAAAACCAACTCAGGGAAGCCAATGTGGCTTAATGGCTGAGCAATGGCTTCCCACATATGAGATCCCAGGGTCAATCCCTGGTACCTCAAAAAAAAACAAAACAAAACATGTTAAAGCAAGATAGGGAGCGATGTCTGCCTGGTTTCTCCTTTCCCTCTTCCTCCTGAGCTCCATGGGCCCAGCCTCTTAAGGCTTCATGCTTAAGTGATCCTGTAGTCCTCTCTCTCCTGACATAGGGCTTGTTTCTTTCCCGGCCTCTTATATCAGTCTCGGCTGCTCTGCTCTCTCCCTGATTTCAGCTGTAAGCTGTCAGGCAAATGGCTCATTCTTCCCTGAGGTCTCAGCTGTTTGAGTCTTCTCCTTTCTGTCATATGGCAGGATCAAAAATGACAGAGCTCTCTCTTTCTGTCTCTTCTTGTGTCTGTCTCAGTGAGTGTCCAGTTTATATCAGACTCAGCCGGGGTGGGGACTCAGCCTGAGTCACGCCCACTGATGTAGTCAATCAAAACCCCAAAGCAATCTTGTCAAATAATCTAATCAAAGGCCCCTCAGCTGAATTTAATGCAATCAAAGGACATTACAACCAGAAGAATAGTTTACAAAATCTTTCTCTTTTTGGAATTCATTTAAAAATTTCAAACTGCCACATACAGAGACACAGTATCATTTTCCTTGTTATTAGAAACTCAACAATATGCAAGAAACACTCAGCTTGTAAAACATTTTTCAAGGCAATAAGATGTAACAATTTAGGGAGGCGGCTGTGGCTCAATCAGTAGGGCTCCTGTTTACCATATGGGAGGCCCCGGGTTCGGTTCCCGGGGCCTCCTGGTGAAGGCAAGCCCGCCCGCATGGCGTGGTTAGCTGACCCAGCGAGCACAAGCAGCAAGGGGGGGATAAATGAATAAATAAATAAAATCTTAAAAAATAAATAAATAAAAATAAATCACATTATAAAAAAAAAAGATGTAACAATTTAGAAACTAACCTGCTACAGAAATAAAGTTGTTTCCTTCTGGTTGAACTGGGAGTTGAGGATAGAACAGAAGACAGTTTGAAGTTAAGTCACCAGGACTGGAGACTCAATGAAGAATGGATCTTTTCCATCTGCTCTGCTGTTCTCTGAGGGCAGCTTTAAATTTTGTCCTGGGCATTGGATCTCTCCAGCGTCCCTCATGTTCCACCACCTTGAAGCCTTGCTCATCAGATGGACCACTCTGGCATAACTTTTTCTTTTTAAACAAATCAATTTTATTGATAAATATTAATAAAACATACAATTCATCCAAAGTGTACAATCAGTGGTATTTGGTATAATCACATAGTTGTGCATTCATCACCTCAATCATCATTAGAGTATTTTCATTATTTCACTAATAATGATAGTAAACAAAAAAACAAACAAACTAGCAAGAAAATTCTTCACTTCTCGATCTCTCCACGTTTCCCCTACTGTACATAGCTGCTGTTCCTGGCATAACTTCTTGATGAGAATTTGTGGGGGCATTTCCTAATCTTATGAAATGAGAAAGAGATAATAAGCTCCATTAAGAAAGCAATATCTAAAAATTGTTTTGGTTCTAGTTTTAGAATTCTGAGTAGGGTGAGCCACAAGGAAAGACTGTCCACCTTTTGTGTAATTTAGGTAAAGAAAAAAATCTGTGAATAATTTAAACTGAATGAATGATTACCCTAAGTGATCAAAGGTAGCAGACAAAAGCAAAGACAAGTCTTGAGCAAGTAAGTTATTAACAAATATTGAATAAAAGCAGATAATAATGAGAAACCTAGCTTAAGGACTTATAGTAATCTCAGTGGCCAAAAGCTGGTTGAAGGGCAGAGTTCTGATTGTCATTACACTACCACAGATGTTGAATCGTCAAAGCAGATCCATAGAAAACACACATCAAACTTTAGTGGAAATAAGCAAAAAGCAAGCACTAAAACAGCAATGTCCATCTTTGAAAGAGTCCAAAACCATCAGATGGACTTCTAAAAAAAAAATCCCTTATACACACTGGGATGCTTTGGTTTCAGAGTAAGAGATGTTTGCTAGCTATGGGTGTTAGCACCTGTGCTATGCAAGTTAGCATTTGGAGGCCATTTAAGTTTAGAGCTTCTTAGTTTTTACTCTCCATCAGTCACATAGGTAGGGAACCTACCTGACTAACTTCTATTCTCCATCTGTGCTCCATAATTCAAATTTGGTTTACAGGGAGACTGCTAAAAACATACTTAGATGAGAATTTCCTGGGTTATCTTCCTACTTGTAAATTCCATCAGAGTGTTTACAAGGAGGAGGGCTGCATTAACTCTTTCCTTCCCTGTCATGATTGGGTAAGCCAATACTATAGCCTCCCTTTTATGGAGACATGCTTGAGTTGCAGTGCTGGGAGTGGCAGGTGACTGAATCAGATCCATTCCTAAGGCCTCCTACTGTGCACGGTGGAGATTAGCTTCTCTCAAGGCACCTGGTGGAAGACAATGACAAGGTCTTGAATACGCATGAGATGGCCATGGGCTCTAATGAGACTGTCTCTGGCCTTCACCTCTCTCAGCTCTCCACTGGGCTCAGAATTCTTCACAATCTAGAACTTCTTTTTATACATTTTCTGGGTCTCCATCTCTTTTCCACTAGGTCATACAATGCAAAGCAGGGAGCAGGTGTAAAGGCAGGAAGGAATATTAAAGATGGAAAGGGTAAACTAGAACTAGAAGTGATAACATTGGGCCTGCATTTGATGAAGTTCAAATATATTTCAATCTATGAAGTACATCAAAATTTCAAGGAGGCAGAAAGTTATGAAAAATGGAGTTACGTTAGAGGTAGGATTCAGAGACAGGTGTTCAGTGCTGAAGGAAAACAACTGCCAGCCAAGAATTTTATATCTGGTGAGATTTTCTTTAAAAAATGAGGGAGAGATGAGTGGATGTGGTTCAAGCAGTTGAATGCCTGCTTCCCACATGGGTGGTCCCAGGTTTGGTTCCCAGTGCCTCCTAAAAGCAAAAAAAAAAAAAAAAAAGAAAGAGAGAGAGAAACAAACAACAAGCAAACAAATGAAAAATCCACTCAGTGGTTGAACACTGGCTTCCTACACATGAGGTCTGGAGTTCAATCCCTGGCCTAGTACCTAAAAAAAAAATGGAGATTAAGACATATTCAGATAAACAAAACCTGAAGGAGTTTATCACCACTAGACCTGCCCTACAAGCAATACTAAAGGGAGTTCTTTATACAGAAAGGAAAGGACACTATAGACAGTGGTTCAAAGCAGCATAAAGAAATAAAGACCTGTGGTAAAGGCAACCATTTGGGTAATTACAAATGCCAGTATTATTGTACTGTATTGTTTGGTATGTAACTCCACTTCTTACTTCTTACAGGTGCTAAAATGCAAATACATAAAAAATAAGATAAAACTATGTTTCTATATGTACACTGTACAGAGATATAAGTGGTACAGGTACAAAAAATTGTGGGGGGACAGAGGAATATAGGAAAAGCATATTTGCATGCTATTGAAGTTGTTGGTATCAAACCAAATATGACTCATATATTTAGCATGTTAAATGTTAACCCCATGGTAACTACAAGGAAAAAAGATGAAAAATATATCCAAATAGAAACGAGAAGGCACTATTTATCTATTTATGGTACAACACAAAAAGCAAATAAATATCAAAAAGTAGGCTTTAACACAAGTGAGGGACAAAAAAGGTATAAGTTTTACAAAGCCTAAATAGCAAAATGCCAGAAGAAAGTCCTGTATTATCAGTAGTAACTCTAAATGTAAATGTATCAAATTCTCCAGTCAAAAGACAAAGATTGGCAGAATGGATAAAAAAAGCATGACCCAAAGGTTTACTATGCAAATAGGATCCAAAAGAGAGCTAGGGAGGTGTATTAGTCAGCCAAAAGGGGTGCTGATGCAAAATGCCAGAAATCTGTTAGCTTTTTTTTTTCTAAAGATTTATTTATTTACTTTATCCATTTTAACCCCCCCTCCTCCATTTGCTGTTTTGTATTCATTCGCTGTGCAATTCTCTGTGTCTGTTTCCTGCCATCTCTTTTCATCCTCCTCCTTCAGTCTTCACCAGGATTCGATCCTGGAGACCTCCGATGTAGGAGAGATGTGTTCTGCCACCTGCACCACATTGGTTCCTGGTTTCCAGAGCTTTCAGAGCATCTCGTCTTGTCTCTCCCCTGCGTCTCTCTCCTGTTACGTCATCATCTTGCTGCATGGCTCCCGGGGCCTGGAGGCTCACTGACACACAGAGCCTGGCAGCCCATGCGCCTTCTCTCTATATATTTTTAATTTTACCGGGAGGTCCCAGGGATCGAACCCAGGTCCCTCCACATGGCAGATGGACGCCCAACCATTTGAGCCACATCCATCCCCCTCTGTTGGCTTTTATAAAGAGTATTTATTTGAGGTAGAAGCTTACAGTTACTTCCCTCACCAAAGTCTGTTGCCACATGTTGGATCAAGATGGCTGCTGACATCTGCATGGGTTCAGGCTTCCTGGGTTCCTCTTACTCAGGGCTTGTTTCTCTCTGAGCTCAGCTGCTCTGCTCTCTCCACAAGGCCAGCTGTAGACTATCAGGCGAATGGCTCATCTCTCTTCCCGGGGCTTCTGCCATGTCTAATGGAGCCTGCTCTGCTTTTCTGTGTGTTTACTTCCCGGGCTCCAGGATCAAAACTCCCTCCTCCCTTCTCTGTGGTGCAGTTTCCTACTGACATGGCCCAATCAAAGCTTCAATCATTATTTAATAATCAAGTAAAAGTGAAACCTCTGAATCCAATATAATCTAATATGCCCAGAGGAACAGACCAGTTTATAAACATAATCCAATATCTAATTTTGGAATTCATAAACAATATCAGACTGTCACAGGAGGTTATACTAATAATGGAAAAATAGACTTGAAATAAAAAACAGTCATGAGGATCAAAGATGGTCATTATATACTGATAAAGGGGACAATTTGACAGGAAGATGCAACAATTACAAAAGCAGGAGCCCCAAAATATATGAAGCAAATACTGACAGATTTGAAGAGAGAAATAGATGGTTCTACATTAATAGTAGGAGACTTTAACACACCATTCCCAATAATAGATCAAACAGTCAGGAGATCAATAAGAAAGTACAAGACTCGGGGGTGGATGTGGCTCAAATGGTTGGGCATCCATCTGCCATATGGAGAGACCTGGGTTCGATCCCCGGGACTTCCTGGTAAAATAAAGAAATATATATATCCATACATATATATATATATTTTTTTTTACCGGGAGGTCTCGGGGATCGAACCCAGGTCCCTCCATATGGGAGACGGATGCCCAACCAGTTGAGCTACATCCAACCCCCTATATATCCATACATACAGAAGGCACATGGGCTGCCAGGCTCTGTGTGCCAGTGAGCCGCCAGGCCCCAGGAGCCATGCAGCAAGATGATGACGTAACAGGAGAGAGATGCAGGGGAGAGACAAGACGAGATGCTCTGAAAGCTCCGAAAATCAGGAACCGATGTGGCGCAGGTGGCAAAACACCTCTCTCCTACATCGGAGGTCCCCAGGATCGAATCCTGGTGAAGACTGAAGGAGGAGGATGAGAAGAGATGGCAGGAAAACAGACAGAGAATTGCCCAGCGAATGAACACAAAACAGCAAATGGGGGAGGGGGGGTTTAAAATGGATAAAGTAAATAAATAAATCTTAAAAAAAAAAAAAAGAGTACAAGACTTGAAAGATATACTAAACCAACCAGACCTAACAGACATATATAGAAGGCTGCACCCAACTAAAACAGAATACACATTCTTGATTTTGTCGAATGCTTTTTCTGCATCAATTGAGATGATCATGTGTTTTTTTTTTCCAATTTGTTAATGTGGTGTATTATATTGACTGATTTTCTTATGTTGAGCCAGCCTTGCATACCAGAAATAAATCCCACTTGGTCGTGATGTATAAGTCTTTTGATATGCTGTTGGATTAGATTTTTGCTTCTATGTTCATTAGAGAGATTAGTCTGTAATTTTCTTTTCTTATAGTATCTTTATCTGGCTTTAGTGTTAGGGTGATGTTGGCTTCATAAAATGTGTTGGGTAATTTTCCCTCCTCTTCAATTTCTTGGAAGAGTTTAAACAGGATTGGTATTAATTCTCAAAATGCTTGGTAGAATTCACCTGTGAAGCCATCTGGTCCTGGACTTTTCTTTGTTGGCAGATTTTTGATAATGGATTCAATCTCTTTAAATGTGATTGGTTTGTTAAGTTCTTGTATTTCTTGTAGTGTCAGTGTAGGTTGTTTGTGCACTTCTAGGAATTTGCCCATTTCATCTAGGTTATCTAGTTTGTTGGCACACAGTTTCTCATAAAATCCTGTTATGATTCTTTTTGTTTCTGTAGAGTCAGTTATAATTCCCCCTTTCATTTCTGATTGTATTTATTTGCATCTTCTCTCTTTTTTCTTTGTTACTCTAGCTAAGGGTTTGTCAATTTTATTGATCTCAAAGAACCAGTTTTTGGTTTTGTTGATTTTCTCTATTGTTTTTCTGTTCTCAATTTCATTTATTTCTGCTCTAATCTTTATTATTTCTTTCCTTCTGCTTGCTTTGGGGTTGATTTGCTGTTCTCTTCTAGTTTCTCCAGTTGTTCAGTTAGATCTTTAATTTTAGCTTTTCTTCTTTTTTAATGTAGGCATTTGGGGCTATAAATTTCTCTCTCAGCACTGCCTTCACTGTATCCCGTAAGTTTTGAGAAGTTGTGTTCTCGTTTTCCTTTGTCTCAATATATTTACTGATTTCCCTTGCAATTTCTTCTTTGATCCACTGGTTATTTAGGAGTGTGTTGTTTAGCCTCCAAACATTTGCAGATTTACCTCTTTCCTGTCTATTATTGATTTCCAGTTTCATTCCAGTATTATCTGAGAAGGTGCTTTATATAATTTCAATCTTTTTATATTTATTGAGAGCTGCATTGTGCTCTAACATGTGGTCTATCCTGGAGAAAGATCCATGGGCACTTGAGAAGAATGTATAACCTGCTGAGTTTGGGTGCAACAGCCTGTATATGTCTGTTAGGTCTAACTTGTTTATCATATTGTTCAAATTCTCCGTTTCCTTGTTGAACTTCTTTCTAGTTGTTCTATCTAATGATATGAGTGGTATGCTGAAGTCTCCAATGATTATTGTAGAGAGGTCTACTTCTTCCTTCACTTTTGCCGGTTTGCCTCATGTATTTTGGGGCACCCTGGTTAAGTGCATAGATATTTATGACTGTTATATCTTCCTGGTGGTTTGTCTCTTTTATTAATATATAATGGCCTTCTCTATCTCTTATAAATTTTTTGCATTTAAACTGTATTTTGTCTGATATTAGTATAGCTACTCCTGGTCTTTTTTGGTTACTATTTGAGTGGAGTATCTTTTTCCAACCTCTCACTTTCAGCTGGTTTGTATCCCTGGGTCTAAGGTGAGTCTCTTGTAAGCAGCATATGGATGGGTCATTTTTTTTAACCCATTCTGTCAGCCTGTATCTTTTGATTGGGAGTTTAATCTATTCACATTCAATGATATTACAGTAAATGCATTATTTACTTCCACCATTTTATTCTTTCCTTTTCATATGTCATATCTTATTTTCATCTGTTTTTTTTTTTTTTACTCTTTTGGTTATCCTTTCTGCTATTCTTTCTTCTATACTCTCCTTCAAGTCTCTCTCTCCTTTTTTTTTTTTTTTTTTCTTTCAGGCTGTAAGACTTCCTTTGATATTTCCTACAAAGGTGGATCCTTTTTTATGAACTGTCTTAGTTTCTGTTTGTTTGTGAATATTTTATACGCACCTTCATATTTGAAGAACAATTTTGCTGGATAAAGAATTCTTGGCTGTCCGTCGTCTTTTTCTTTCAGTCTCCTAATTGTATCATACCACTGTCTTCTTGTCTCCATGGTTTCTGATGAGAAATCTTACTTGGTGTCCCTTATATGTGATGGTTTGCTTCTCCCTTGCTGCTCTCAGAATTTTCTCTTTATCTTTGATGTTTGGCATTCTGAGTAGTATGTGTCTTGGCGTAGGTCTATTCGGATTTATTCTGATTGGGGTATGCTGCACTTCTTGGACATGTAAGTTTATTTCTTTCATGAGAGTTGGGAAATTTTCAGCTATTATTTCCTCAAATACTCTTTCTGCCCCCTTTCCATTTTCTTCTCCTTCTGGAACTCCCATGACACATATGTTGTTGTGTTTCATATTGTCATTCAACTCCCTGAGCCCTTGGTCTATTTTTTCCATTCTTTTCTCTGTTCTTTTCTCTCTTCAATGTCAGTTGTTCTGTCTTTGGTATCTCTTATTCTTTCTTCTATCATTTCAAGTCTGCTGTTGTATGCCTTTAATGTGATTTTGATCACACCTATTGTGTCTTTTATTCCCATGAGCTCTGTTATTTTTCTATTCAGGTTTTCAAATTCTTCTTTGTTCTTGCTAAATGTCTTCTTGATGTCATTTATCTCTTTAGCCATATTATCTTTCAACTCATTAATTTGATTTTGGAAATTTGTGTGAATCTTGTTAATTAGTTGTCTCACATACTGCACCTCTTCTGGGATTTGATATATTCCTTTCCTTGGGCCAGGTCTTCCATTTTCTTAGTATGGCCCCAAATTTTTTGCTGATATCTAGACATCTGATTGAGGATGGTGTGTTTATTCAGATGCTAGTTTCTCTTTTAGGAATTTAGTTGTGGGAGGCTGTGTGTTACTGCTGTTCTTTGATTCTTGGTTCAACCTGGGTCTTTAGGATTGCCCCTGTTAGTTACTCAAAACTGGTCTCTGGACCCAGTAATGGGTTGCAGACCCACTTCCTAGGGCCTTGGGGAGG
Source organism: Tolypeutes matacus (assembly GCA_026826555.1). NCBI lineage: Eukaryota > Metazoa > Chordata > Mammalia > Cingulata > Chlamyphoridae > Tolypeutes > Tolypeutes matacus. The sequence goes on from JAKSZT010010581.1 coordinate 10,917,671, forward strand.
GAGGCTATAAAGGCCAAAAAAGGCTTTCTTACTTGCTTTTAATTTCCTCACATGCACTTCCTTGTTCTGCCAGCAGATGGTGCGCTTTGGTAGCCCTCTTAGTTCAATTCCTGATTAGAGTATGTTTGCTGCAACACAGACTGGATCAATGTGATATAGGTTTCTTCCCGAAGGCTAAGAGCCTTGTAATTCAAACTTTCTCAGAGACAGTTCTCCAAACTTTGCTGGCACAGTACTCCCTTTTCCTGGGTAGGAAATAATTCCACTCCCCTCTGCATCCTCAACAACCAGTCCCAGTTAGTAGAGAGGAAGATTGAGAGGGTTGGATCTCTTTAGTCCCGTGAGGGCTCCCAGAGAAAACAATGTCATAGTCCCACCCAGCCTGGAAGGGCTGCTGGGACACAGCAGACCAAATTCAGGTCAAAAGTGGAGTCAGCCTTAGGCTGTGTTCCTCTATTTTCCCTTTCCTTGGGAGGTGGATTCCTGGGGCCCCCTTTGTCTGTAGCCATGGGCCCAGAGGCCTGAGTATTCAAAAGTGTCTTTAGTGTGGAGGAGGGTGCCGGGAGTAGCAGCCAGGGCTTTAACTCCCAGTTTTGCCTTTGTGATTCTTTTCCTTTGTACCTCTCTCTTCTGGATGGTGTCATGCCTTCCCCTGGTGTCCTAAACCCTAGAAGATTTTTTTCCAAGCTGTTTCTGCCTGTCATCTAGCTATTTTTCTGGGAGAGAAGAGAGTTACATGTCTTTCTAGCCCACCATCTTCCTGGTAGTCTCACATTCTTCTTCTTCTTTTTTTTTTTAGTTCTTTTCTTGTCCTTTTTCAGTCTGTTGTATTGATATATATTAGTAAAGCATACAATCTATCCAAAGTGTACAATCAATGGTATTTGGTATAATCACATAGTTGTGCATTCATCAATTCAATCATTATTAGAGTATTTTCATTATATCAATATTAATAGTAATGATAAACAAACAAAAAAAAACCAGACAAACAAAACTGTACCCCTTAATATTCACCTCTTAATCTCTCTAAGCATTCTATTGCTGTATCTTCAACTACAAAGGAAAAAATAATTTAAAAATGGTCTTCCTTGTTAATAATTGGCTTATCCAAAATTTCATATAAAAATAGTGTTTTTCATTGAATGAGAAGATATTTGATTTCTATTTCTAAGTCTGGATATTTGCTTTGCAATGTTGTAGTAATTTTCAGAAACAGAGAGTCTGAACTCTTTGAAGACTCCCTGATATGTTTTAGTGCAATACCCACATGTACACTTTTTTTGTAATTATTCATTGACAAAATTTACTGCCTGAGCACCTGTGGTTCCTGTCCTGGTACTCTTACTGTAGTCATCACATGGACAGAGTCTTGTAATGGACAGGCAAGCCGGCCAACCACATGGGTCCCTGTACTGTCCCATGCAGAGGCTCTCTTCTGCCCCTGCCTTGGGGCCTCTCACTTTGGGGCCCTGCATGCATACAGACACAGCCACTAGGTCAGCTGCTCAGGGCCTGTGCTACCTGACTCACTGGACTTTTTATGTCATTTAACTTGTTTTTCCTTCCCCTGAATCCACTGTAAACTGATTGTAAGATCTAGGGAGTTGATTTTCTTTAAAAGAATATTACATATTTCATCCTATCAGAAACAATCTAACATCTGTAGAGATCCTAAGATAGCTCATTGGGTTCAGAAGGTATCAGCCACTGACAAATTAGCAGCTTTAATCAGCAACAAGCATTTATCAATGCTCATGATTCTGCGGTTTAGTTGGGCTCCCTTGGGTAGTGCTACTTTAGGGGTGTCAGCTGTGGCTGTAGTCATCTGCAGACTCAATTGTCTGGAATGTTCGAGATAGTTCACTGGAGGCTTAACTGGAACACTCAAGATCATGGCAGTTGGTCTCCGCTGTTAGTCCAGGATCTCATGTAGGATAAGAGAACTTTGGTTTTCCTCTTTGTGGCCTTTCCAAGTGACTCTCTTAGGCTTCCTTAAAAGTATGGTGGTTTCAGTATAATCCTACTTCTATGGTGGCTGGATCCTAGAAGTGCCAAATTGGAAATTGTCAGGCTCTTTCCTTTAAGGTTTAGGACAAGGACGAGCACAATATGACTTCTGCAGCATTTGATTGTTTAAACAAATCACAGGGCCAGCTCAGATGCAAGAGAAGGGTACTAAATGAGGGGAACACGATAAAGAGTTGTACCTTAGTGACCATCAATGTAAAAGATTACCAGAACCTGCTAATCTTTCTCTTTCCAAATGGCTGGTCATTGCCGTTATCCTGTCTCTGTTCCTTCATTGAGTGTTGTGTGTACGGGGGTAGCAGATAATTTGTTGCATTTTAGTTCACAAGTCTCTGAATTAAGGGAAGGAACATCTAAAACTATCATGAGATCCTGGACTTTAAGCCTTAGGTCAAGATGATGGAAATTTTAGTTGCTTCCCTTAGGGAGAGGGTGAGGGTATTGCTAGAAAAAAGAAGTAAATATATATATGTGGTCAAGAAAGTGAACTGTGTCAGATTGAATTATTGTTAAAAACTATTTTCTACTGGAAAATGATTTGCTTCCAAGCTCACAAGATTATTGGCAGAATTTAATTTCTCAGGAGTTATTTGAGAGCTTTACTTCCTGTCTGGCTTTTGGATGAGGACCTCCTCAGTTCCTTGCCAAGTGGCCCTATCCATAACATAGCTCTCAATATAGCAGTATACTTTATAAAAAGCATCAAGGAAGAGCATCTACATGTCAAAGAGAGTTTATAGTTTATGTAGTGTCATCACAGAAGTCACTTCCTACCAACTTTGCTATAGTCTACTGGTTAGAAGCAAGTCATAAGTCCTGGCCACACTCAAGAGGATTATGCAAGGGATGAATATGAAGAGGTGGGGATAATTAGACATCCTAGAGTTTGTCCACTACATTGGGCCCCTCTTTGAAGGAGAATGACATTGTTTTGAGCTATACACTTCAGTCTTGACCACATGACTTAATTAATGGAATGTGAGTAAAAGTAATATGTGCTGCTTTTAAGGAGAAGATTTAAGAATTCATCATGAGGTCTGCCACCTTTCCCCAAAGACCAGTGTAGCTGTTTGGCAGTTGATGTAATTATGAATTCCAAAAATATATATTGGATTATGCTTGTAAACTGGTCTGTTAATCTGGGCATGATTAAGTTATGATTAGGGGTCTCCAAGATAAAAGACAAGGCAAAAAACTGTGTTGAAGCAGTTTTTGAGTTGAAGTTCTGATGTTGGAGTTTTGATGCTGGAGCCTGGGGAGGTGAGCAGACAGAGGAGCTTGGTCGTTAGGAAAGAAAGAAGGTCCCAGGATAGAGACGAGCCATTTGCCTGATAATCTACAGCTGTTCTTGTGGAGAGAGGCAAAGCCTAGAGAGCCTCATAGTCTACAGCTGGCCTTGTGAAGGAAACAAAGGAGCTAAGCCTGGAGAGAAACGGAGCCCTGGGAAGAGAGGAACCCAAGAAGCCTGAACCCTGGCAAACGTTGGCAGCTGTCTTGCTGCAACACGTAGCAACAGACTTTGGTGAGGGAAGAAACTTATGCTTTATGGCCAGGTAACTGTGGACTTCTACCCCAAATAAATACCCTTTATAAAGACCAACAGTTTTCTGGTATTTTGCATCAGCACCCCTTTGGCTGACTAATACAACCAGCAATACCCCAGATAACCATCATCCTGAATCCTGGTGCTGACCCACTCTAGGCATGTAAAAGGAGTAAGAGATCAAATATGTTTGTTGGAAGTCGCTGGGATGTGGAGAAGTTTGTTACTGCAGCATAATTTAGCTGAAAATAACAGGCACAGCTGGGCTAAAAGAAACCAGTAAGGGATGTGGAGCATCCTGGATCTAGCAACACTTGAAAGCTATCACTACCTTAGTCCAGAAGAGGCAAGGGGAGTAAGTGAGGCCGTGCAAGAAGGGAGCCAAGGAATGAACACCTTGATCTCTCTCACTTTTCACACCCTGATATACTACTACTGCTGTCCATTGACTGGATTCAAGTTGCAGAGCCTACATGGCTTTGTCCCAGGGTTTAGAGCAGAGTAGAGAAAGGAGGTATGTATCTAGAGGGGTAGGCAGCAAAAATCCAATACCATTTCTAATAACAAGTTGCTTGGAGATTGCCTTCCAACTGTTGAATCCTAAATTAGCCTACCCATAGGCCTTCATGGCAACCAGAGTAACGTAGAAAAGAAAATTTTCCACTGTCCCCTAAGTGTCCTATCTGAAAAGCACACAACCTCCCCTCCCTTGAACAATCTTGCAAGGACAGACAAGCACACAACCTCCCCTCCCTTGAACAATCCTGCAAGGACATCTCAACCCTGCAGCTGTGCCCCAGGCTATCAGGGCAAACACTAGCTAACTGCCAAAATCCGCTTCTGTACATCCTGCTTGCTTGCAAACTGCGACAGCAACCCCCTATAAAAGGGAGCCATTTTAAAACCTGGGGGCTGCAGTTCTCTCCTGCATGGGAGGTGCTGCAGACACCCGCGGGCTTAGCTCAAAAAACTTGATAAAAGTGGTTAAAGTCTGAGTGTGGTTGATCTCCTGGGTTATAACACAACCCTGATTTTACTCTTCTAGTTCAAGAACTATTTCCTAGGTGTGGAGTTTTCCCTTCTTCGATGTATGGGGTCACAGTGCATCTCAGTAATGTGTATCCCATAAATTTTCTTTTCCAATAGAGAAAACAGATATTTCTGTTTTGTGTTTACATGGATTCAATAAGAGGCAATGAAATACTTAATGATTGTCTAGGGTATAGTATTTCTATTTAATTTCTGGATTATCTTAAGATTAGTTTTCTACTATTTTATCTCCAGTATTCTAAAATATAGTGATTCTTACAATCAGGTTCTTTCAAAAACATTTTTTTTCATAATCAAGAGAAAGAGTAGACCATTCCTCTCCTGTCATTCTTTGGCTCTCTCTTCTAAGTAACTCTGGAAGAATGGTTTGAAGGACTGTTATTATTTTCTAAACATTACCAGAATGCATATGTTGAAGAGTAATTGAGGAACTTCTAAATAATAATATTTTAAGAAGTGCAGAGAAAATTTTTAAGGAGCCTTTGACAATTTAAGCAGGTTAGCTGCATGGTCAAAATTGCAATTTAGAAAGGTCACACCAACCACTGGTGGACAATCTCATTCAGGAGCAAGCACTGAGTTCAGAAGGAAATTTAGAGGACCCGAAAAAAATTCAATGGGAATGTCCTTCTCTCCCATTTCTCAGCAAGTTCTGTTTTTTCCCCCCATTTCCCAATAAATTCTTTTTACTGGCCTAACTAAACTGGTATGTTCCTAAATTCTTTTATGCAACATAGCCAAGAACCTAGAGGAATCCAACAATTCCTTGTCTTCAATAAGAAATAGCTAAAGAGGGAAAAAGGAAACAAAACAGTGTTGTGATGGAATAGAGTGATAATGGAATGAAGTATCAACACTGAAAGACTGCTCTCAACATTACACTAATTTAAGAGTTGATATCAACTGCTCTGATCAAGATGGTGGAGTGAGATGCTTCAGGGCTCTGTCCCTAGACAGAAGCTTTTAATTATCAGCAAGAACTGGAAGAAACATCTTTCTCAAACCTCCAGATTGCAGTAATAGGCTAAGTGCCAAATCAAGAGAAAGGCAACTTAAAAGGGTAGACTCTCATGGCACCTTGGCTGGCCACTTCTCATCCCCTCTCCAGCCTGGTGTGGAGCTGGCTCATCCTCCCAGTGCAGTCCCTAAGTCCTAGTTCCAGATGGAGCAGAGTAACCCTCATGTACATACTGGAAGTATGTATATCTAGCCCAGTCTGTCCAGTGGCAGCCTGAGATACTGAGGCAGAACATTCATCACAGGCTTGCAGTATCAGAATTCCCCTGCATGTAGAAGACAGCTTGTAACCGTTGGGGAATTTGATGTAATTATGAATCCCAAAAATATAATTGGATCATGCTTGTAAACTGATCTGTTAATCTGGGCATGATTAAGTTATGATTAGGGCGTTGACTGGGCCACGCCCAATTGAGCCCCACCCCTTGGTGGGTGGGGAATCAAATATAAAAGGCATGGCAAGAACAGTTTTGAGTATCAGTTTTTGAGAAGCAGTTTTGATGTTGGAGAAAAGGCCTCAGAAGAAGAGAAGTGAGCCGTTTGCCTGATAGTCTACAGCTGACCATGTGGAGGAACCAGAAGAGCTAAGCCCGGAGAGAAATGCAGCCCCGGGAAGAGAGGAACACAAGAAGCCTGAACTCTGGCAAACGTTGGCAGCTGTCTTTCTCCAACATGTGGCAATGAACTTTGGTGAGAAGAAACTTACGCGTTATGGCCTGATATCTGTGGACTTCTACCCCAAATAAATACCCTTTATAAAGACCAACCCATTTTTGGTATTTCACATTAGCACCCCTTTGGCTGACTAATACACAGCTCACAGAGTTTTCTTACAGAATGCTATGGGAAAGCAGTCAAGTCCTGAATGCCTGAGGCAAGGGATTGCTGGTTGTGGGACATAAGTGCTGTGCTTGGGACTGTGAGGAAACCATTACCTAGGAAAGAGGAACCATTTCTATCCATGGAAATGAGAGAATTCCTAGGGCCATAGCTCATGCCCAAGACAAGATGCATGCACAAAAAGGATCAGGGAGGCCCTATGCTTTAGCCTCAAGCCATTCTCTAAACTCATTCTCTAAAATTCTTTCTCTGAAGGACAGCACTTGCTCAGACCAATCTGCAGTCTGGAAAGGGTGTTTTCTTTTTTTCCTTCTTTTCAAGGAAAGCTCTTTCATAACATTAGCTTAAGGAACAGATACCTCTGAATCTAAATTCTTGTGACAGGGGTCGGATGTGGCTCAACTGGTTGGGCATCCGTCTCCCATATGGAGGGACCCGGGTTCGATCCCTGGAACCTCCCGGTAAAAAAAAAAAAAAAAAAAAAAATTCTCGTGACAACACATGAGAATATCAAAATGTCCAGGTTGTAACAAAAGATTACAAAACACACAAACAGAAATGGCCCAGGCAAAGGAGAAGAAAGGCATTAGAAACCATCACTAAGGAGGACCAGACCTGGAACATATCAGACAAAGAATTTTAAAAATGGCCCTAAATTTGCTGAAAGAGCTAAAGGTAAACATGGACAAAGAACTAAAGGAAATCAGAAAAACAATAGATGAACACAAAAATAATATCAATAGAGAGATGGAAATTATGAAAAGGAACCAAATAGAGTAGAAGACCACAGTAACAGAGATTAAAAATTCCCTAGAGGAGTTCAACAGAAGATTAGAGCTGGCAGAAGAAAGAATCATGAACTTGGAGACAAGACAATTGAAATTATCCAGTCTAGGTTGCAGAAAGAAGAAAGAATGAAGAAAAGTGAACAGATCCTGAGGACTTTGTGGGACACCATCAAGTGTACCAATATATGCATTCTGGGAGTCCCACAGGAGAATAAAGAGAGAAAGGGAGAAGAGAGAATATTTAAACACATAATGGCCCATATTTAACAAAAGATAAATATTCACATCCAAGATGCTCACTGAACTTCAAACAGGATAAACTCAAATAGACCCACACCAAAACATATTCAAACTTTGAATGCAAAGATGGAGAAGTCTGAATGCTGCAAGAAAAAAGCATTCAGATGGAGCCTCAATAAGATTAAATTCGGATTTCTCATTGAAAACCAAGAAGGCAAGAAGGCAGTGGGATGACATTATTTAAATCACTGAAAGCAAAAGTTACCAATCAAGAATTCTATCGCTGGCAAAATTGTCTTCCAAAAATGAGGGCAAGATTAAGACATTCACAGATAAACAAAAGCCAAGGGAGTTTCATCACCACTAGCCTGGCCCTGTAAAAGATGCTAAAGGGAGTTCTGCATGTTGAAAGGAAAGGACAATAGATGATAGACCAAAGCCACTTGATGAAATAAAGATCTCTGGTGAGGGTAATGACAAGAGTAAATATAAATGCTAAAAAAATAAATAAATGCCAGTACTTTATAAATACTTTTATAAATATTTTTTGTATTATAGGTTTGTAACTCTACTTTTTAATTCCTGTAGGATCGAAAAGGCAAATGCATAAAATGCAATGATAAACCTGTGGTTTTGGGCTCATAGTGTATAAACATGCAATTTGAGACAATACATATGTCAAAGTGGGGGGATGGAGAAGTATAGCAACATAGTTTCTGTGTACTATTGAAGTTAAATTGGTATCAAAGCAAATGAGATGTTATAGATTTAGGATGTTAAATTTAAGCCCTATGGTAGCTAAAAATAAAACATTGGAGATAACTAAGCTCATAGAGATAGGAAGTAGAATGCAGGTTGCTCGGGGTGAAGATTGGGGGAGTAGGGAGTTAATGTATAATGGATGTAGGGTTTCTGTTTGGAGAGATGGGAAAGTTTTAGTAATGGATGGTGGTGAGGGTACTGCAACATTGTGTATGTGATTAATCCCACTTTATGGTATGCTTAGGAGAGGTTGAGATTGGAAAGTTTATGTTGTATATATGTTCACACAATTTAAAATTAAAAAATGAAAAAGCAACTAAAGAGACAATGATTGTGAAGCAGGATTCAATTCCTGGGGACTTCTGGTGAAAAGCAAGCTGGCCCACACAGCAAGCTGGCCCAAGCAGAGTGCTGACCTGCGCAAGGAGAAAAGCTGGCTCAGCAAGATGACACAACAAAAAGAGACACAAAAGAGACAATAAGATGCAGCAGACCAGGGAGTTGAGGTGGCACAAGAGATTGAGCAGCCTCTCTCCACTCTGGAAGGTGCCAGGATAGGTTCCCGGTGCTGCCTAAAGAGAAGACAAGCAGACACAGAAGAGCACACAGAGAGCAGACAGCGAGTGCAAAACAACGGGGGCGGCCCCCCCATAAATAAATAAATATTTAAAAAAAGAGACAATGACTGTTAAATGCAATATGTGATCCTGGATGGGATGTATTAAAGGAGGAGAAAAGGCTCAAAAGGACATAATTGGGACACATGAGAAAATGGAATATAGACTGTAAGCTTTATTTTAATGTCAAATTTCTTGAACTTGATAACTGCACTTAAGGTGCTTACATAAGTGAATATCTTTATTCTTAGGAAATGTACATGGCAGTATCAAGGAGCATGATGTATACAACCTACACCCAAATGTTCAGAAAATAGATTGATAAATGATAGAGAAATGGATAAATAGAAGATGAATGAATGGATTTAAGGATTGATAGATGGTTAGATAGAATGATATGGCAAATGTGGCAAAATGTTAAAACGTGTGGATCTGGGATCTGAGGGGGAGTTCTCTGTATGGGGTTTGTATTATTTTTGTAAGTTTGAAATTATTTCATATTAAAAATAAAAAGGATTTGATATCTCATATTTGGAAAGCAGAATTTCATATGTGGCATAGAAAAAGATTTCTGTGAAAATGGCACAGGTTCAGAGCATGGGAGTATAATGCAATGAGATGACTAGTGAATAGAAAGTAAAGTTGGAGAGAAAGGAGTTCTAGACCACTTTTAGAAAATCTTGGCTCTGAAGAATAGACAAGTAATAAGGAAGTAACTAAAGCGAAGTAGCTAAATTGAAGAGAAAGACAAGGAGTTAGATAAATTTTCTACTAGTAATATTAGTTTTATCAAAGACAATGTCTAACATTACTGAGTAGTCTGGTGCCAGGTACTGTGCAAAGAGGTTACCATGAATTATACAATTTAGTCTTCATGGTCCTCTTCCATATCACTGTCCAGATGACTGGGGAAATAAATTAGGTGGCTTATCAGTAGCAGAACCAGGAAGGAACTCCACCTAAGGTCAGCTTCCCAGAAAAAGATCATGACAGGCTGACTATCTTTAGCACAAGAACTTATATCAACCCTATGCACTGTCACAGAGCACACCCAAATCTTTAGGAAGCCTGCCCTTCGGAAGTGTCCCTTTCATACCTTAATGACAGAGATTGACCTCAGAACCTTAAGGCCGTTTTATACCATCTTTAAGTAATACACATTTAATCACAACTTTCTATCCTATCTTCTCCCCTTTTTCCCATTTGATGTATGTGCATATACCTGTTTCTCCCACTATATTGTATGTACTTGAGGGCAGAAACAAAGTTTGGCTTATTTGTGGGCTGTCCCTATCCAAACAAATGCCTAATATAGTGCCTTACATATATGGTTCATTAATGCAACAAACATTTCTTGAGTCCCTAATGTGTATCCTCCTCCCATCCTCTCATAGCATCTCGCATGTAGGAAGCACTTAGCTTTTGTTGATTAAATTATTGGAGGAAAACTTGCTATACTCCATACTAAACTTTCTTTTAGACTCAATGTCTCAGACACTTGCAAAACGCAAACTATTATGCTGAGTGCTTTATAGGATACATTGTGCTTTAGTTTCCTTGGCTGCTCAAGCAAATACCATACAATAGGTAGGCTTAAACAATTGGAATTTATTAGCTTACAATTTTAAGGGTAGAAAAAAGTCCAAATCAAGGTATCATCAAGGCAATCCTTTCTTCCTGAAGACTGATGGTCTGGGGCTGGCTCCTGTGAGCCTTGGTCCTGGGCTCCTCTGTCACATGGCAATGCATATGTCAGCATCTCCCTTCTCTTCTGGGTTCTGTTGACTTTCAGCTTCTTACTTCCTGTGACTTTCTCTCCCTCCATGTGAATTTCATTCTGCTTTTAAAGGACTATAGTAATAGGAATAAGACCCATCCTGACTGAAGTGGACCACACATAAACTGAAGTAGCCTCATCAAAAGGCCCTATTTACAATGGGTTCACACCCACAGGACTGGCTTATGGTTAAGAAAATGTTTTTTATTGAGTACATACAGCTCCAAATCACCATAGAGACATAGAAAAAATTTTGACACTAAGCATGAATAATTACTAAATCTTTGCTGCTATAATTGACAAAATGAACTGGATTATACTTTAATTCTTGAAGGGAGACTCAATAACTTCTATGGAGAAATTAATTTTGACCATACATTAAAAAGTTATGATTTTATTAATCTAGACATCAAAATGGACTATTGTTTATGGCAAACAGATTATTCGGCCCTAAATTGTGACATGCATCACCTAAGTATGAAGATAACTTGAAAACTGGAGAAGGGCATTGCCCCTTCATATTCACTCATACAGTGATTCCTGGAATGTTTGTGAAAACAGGGCAGGTGAAAACTCATTCTGAGGAGAATTATGCAGCTTTCCTTGGTCTTCCTAAGTAAAGAAGAAAAAAGAGCAAGCAAGAAAAAAAATGTTCAAAAATTACTTAAATATGGTTCAAATAATACAGGCTATGAAAATGAAATTTTTTTAAGAATCTCAAATATAAAGACAATAATGGAAATATGTAGCGAATGAACTGGAAGTGAAGGAACTTCCAACAGATTGACTTGGAAATCAATGATAACAAAATTTGGAAAAAGAAAAAAAAAAAAGAGAAGATGGCTTGGATAAAATGAGGAGAGGTTTAAAGAAGGATGGGGAAAAAAATTAATGCTCCAGTCCAATTGGAACTCTGCAAATACATCCCTGGCATGGGGTCAGGCCCTCTAAAATAGAAAAAAAAATAATACATTGGTCAACAGAGGTTTGTCCAATCCCCCTTGTTACTGGATTTTGTCTAGGTATTTGACTATGCTGCAGAAAGGAATTTCAAGAGCACGTCACGTTGATTAAGGTAGGGAGGGAAGAGAAATGGCATGTTGATCCATGCAGGGGCAAAGAAGGCCAGAATAGGGGGAGGGAGGGAGGGAGGGAGGAAGGGAGGGGGGAGAGAGAGAGAGAGAGAGAGAGAGAGAGAGAGAGAGAGAGAGAGAGAGATTCCGCCTTTGTGCTTGCTTTTTGAATCATTAATTATTACACCCCTTTGCTAATGACATGGGAGGAGTCCCAGCTGTTTGCTGTTTTGATTGATTACCCCACCCATCAATCCCCCAGGAGGGCCCAATGATAGTGAGAATATCTAGGGGTTCTCCTGGATTCCGGAGGAAACCTCATTCCGAATGGCAGAATCTTGTGGCCGGTCTTCCAGCAGCCATCTTAGGGGTATCAATATCCATGTGGGGAAGCGGCTGTGGCTCAATCAGTAGGGCTCCCGTTTGCCATGTGGGAGGCCCCGGGTTCGGTTCCCCGGGCCTCCTGGTGAAGGCAGGCCCGCCCGCACAGCGTGGTTAGCTGACCCAGCGAGCACAGGCAGCAAGGGGGGGATAAATGAATGAGTAAATAAAATCTTAAAAAAAAAAAAAAAAAAAAATCCATGTGGACTTCTTGCCAGGTTCCAGGACCATTTATTGATTTCCTATCTAGCCTGCTTCACCCTGTCCCCCACCAAACCAAACCTTGGAAAGATGTCCCAGGAACTATGCCTTGGGTAAAAGGATCAACATCACTTTCTGAAGGCATTCAGCTGTAAAGTCTCAATATTTTGCATATTCATTTCCTGAGTATGTAAGTGTTTCCCCATTCTCTATCAAGAGATTTCTGGCCTGAGGCAATCCTGAATCTGTTAAAACAAACAAACAAACAAAAAAAACTCTAAGCCACGCCAAGAATTCTAGCCTAACTTTCTCAATAAAATGGATACCTTTGTACAATAAGGCTTCCTAAAATGTTTTTTGAGAAAGTAAAAGAGAAACTGCATGGGACCAGTTCAGAAAATGAATGGTTCTGTGTTCACTAACAAAGAAAAACGTACCGGGAGTTTTCTCACAAAAGCTTCCTCTTCATCAGTCAAGGCCACAAAACGGATTTTTCTTTTTTCTTTTTTTTTTTATTATGGGTAAAAATAAAAAGTCTCACAATACATACAAACATTTGCAAAATGATATATAAATATATATGCATATATGTGTATTTGCTTACAAAAATGTTATATATATATATATATACATATATTTTATATATATATATATACATATATTTTAAGAGGTGCTTAGATTACCCAAAATATTACATGGAACCCATAAACGGAAGATTTTTTTTCTCACTATCGATGTGACACTAAATTGGTCCGAGAAGCTGCTGCAGCGCCTCCCTCAGGCAAAAGGACTTGCTACAAATGGAAGCTCTTGACTTCTGGTTAAAGAAGCGCCAAAGGCTACAGCGCCGGAAATGGAGGCGTCTCACTCGCTGGCGCGGGTTGGTCAGAGAAGAGGAGTCCCCGCCCTCTTCCGCCTGTCAGGACACTGGAAGGGAGCCTTGCGCTCGCTGTTTAACGGTGACTGCGCGCCCCCTCCCGGCAATCCTGGTGAATCACTGACCTCAGTGGCCAGGTGTCTTTGCTGATGCCACTGATGGGCTGTGCTTCAGTTCAGTCTGCTCGGTCTCTTGGCTAGGACTTGTCCTTGGAGTCGTGCATGGCCTGGAAAAGAAGGAAATCTTCATGCTTTTGAGACTTCGGAAAAGGATGCCTTTTAAGTCATGGTGGAATGTCAAGACCGACTACAAGTTTCCTTAGAAAAAAGGAGATAGCATCAAAATCCAGAAGTCAAAAGCCACTGATTTTCACCATCAGATTCTCAAAGCAGATCTTCAGTCTGTTAGACACGGGAGAACTTCAGTGCTACTTGGTATAATATCTCCCTGAATAAATTACAATGAGGAACAACTGAAGCAGAAGATCAAAGTAGAAAATCTTGTGGCTTGTTCCTATTTGGGACTTGTTGTCCAGAGGTACTTCCAAGAATTCATCAGCTATCTGAAGGCAAAGCCCGTGTGCCTGAGAGGCTGTCAGAGGGAAAAGTGAGGTATATTTTTCCCTCATCAAATAATCCACACAGAAAAATCAGTAAATAAAAAAGGAATTTATACTCATGACATACTTTAATCAATTATTATAGTTTGTGAAGCCCAAGAAAACAATCTCTAGCCATATTTCTGCACCAGTTGGAGGCTTTGTTCCAGTCGTTAACTAATTTTCAGATTCATCCTTTGAGAGAGAATCTTGCTTGCTTGATGATCGCCTGGGCTGTTGTGATGATCACCTGGGATAATATGCATGGATGCACCCTACGTACGTGAACCTTACTATTTTGTCATTGGCCTTTCAACTTGAGTCCTAATTCCTGGGATTCTCAGAGTTTAATTTTTAAATAGTCCATTTGCAATTGAACATCCTACAAAGCCTCCTCGAAGATTCTTTCTTCTACCTTCAATTGATGTAGTCTAGTCACCTATTTTCCTAGCTTAGAGAGCTTACCTGAAAGGTACCAAGGTGGCATCAGACCAACATTTTCTTTGGAAAAGGTGATTAATCTCTTCCATTTTTCCAGATATCCCTTTCCTAGTTTCCCTCATGAATTCCAGGACCCCAGTGCAATCTTGGGATGACATGAAAGGGGATCCATAGGGAAGGGAAAGGAAGCCTTAGGGTGAAGGATAATAAGAATATCATGAAGTCAGGAATATGGGAAAATGTGAACCTTGCAAGGCCTGCCAGGCTTGCCTGCCCTTGTTCCCTCCTGGATGCAATTCTTACCTCTTGTCTCTTACAGGCACCTGCACAATCTCCATTTTGAGGATAGCTTTCTGGAGCAGTTAACAGCAAGACCTATGCTCTGAGGAGAGTCCTAGAGGAACCACGGAAGGAGACATTCTGTTGTGTGAGGAGCAGGGAGTGAAAATGCTGTCTTTGGGATTCACTGAGTGGCCACTCACTCTGGTCTCCTTACTTCTGACCTCCAGCTGCACACTAAACTGAACCACCCCCTCACTCTCTCTGTTTTCACAAACTCTGGGTGCCTGTTTGCCATTAGAAATCCATTTGACGCTGACTCCAACATGTTCTCAGACCTTGTTTCACTACCACCTCCTCCCCTTCCCCTTCTACCCACAAAGAACATTCAGATACTAGACCATATTTCCCAAACAGACCCCGTTGTATCTTTGAATTACCTGCTCACCTGAACCCACACTTCCTCAGTACTTTTCCTTCTCAGCAACCTATATTTCAAGGACCCACTCTATAGCCGAGACTTCAAAGCTTCTTTCAGGAAACCCTCAAGCAGATCAGTGAGAAGAAGTGACCACAAAAAATTCGGCCTCTGGTCTGGCTCTTTCCCCCATCCTCCCTGTGGGTGAAGAAAGTCAGCTGGCCATGAGATAATCACTCTAAAATTTTGCTCATAGACTTACAGAGGTCCCTCAGGCCGGGGAGGAGAACAAACAGGATGAGAACCTATCACAAGTCTGAGAGAAAAGGCCCTACAAGACCCTCAGCTGGAGAAGAACAAATAGAGGATGCAGGATTGGAAACCACCCCAGGGAGAAGAGCCCCCTGCCAGAAACAGGATGTTAGCAGAGACTAGTGGGAACAAGAAGCCCCAGTTCTTTTTTTTTTTTTTTTTTTTAAGTTTAATTTCCATTTTATTTGTTTTTTTCTCCAGAAAGTAGTATTTCTTCCGTCTTTAAGGACTCAGCACCTTACATAGACTTTGGCGGAGGTCGTGGAGCAGCACCCGCAGGTCTAAATTGGGGTGGGGGTGTTCGGTTCTTCCGGGCTTCAGGAGAACGATTTCTGACAACCTTGCTGTGAATAGCACAACTCACGCAGTAATGTAGTTTCACATACAGCTTAGGAAGCACATAAGCGTGGAAAACACTTGCTTCGGAAATGTCCCTGACAGCTGCGGCCTCTACTATATTTCGAAAGACAAACTTCTTAATGGCCTTATCCTTGGGCACGCAGTGGGCACAGTTCGTGCAGTGAATAGGCTGCACGTGGCAGCGGCTCTTTTTGGCACGACCATTGTTCCTTCTTTTCTTTGTCACGCGTTAGCAAGAAGCCCCAGTTCTTAACACACGTTCCATCAAAGAGTAAATGAAAAAATAGGAACAGATACTCGTTTCAGTGGTTTCATGCACTGTAAAGGGGGAGGGACAAAAATATTCATGGCACAAATTCACAGCAGTGTCAGCCTCTGTGCAAAGCCCAGGCCCACTAGAAATCAGAGCCATCTCTGTGTGCAAAAGAGATATTGAAACTCAGAGGAACACGTTGGTCATTGGCCAGATCCTAAAGAAGAAACTGGAGATTATGCATGGAATTAATGCAAGGAAAGGAATTCCACTAAGGAGGCACTCAAAGCCCAGGCAGAGCTCAAAGATGTATTATTCTGTGATTACAAAGTTCCTTTATTCCCCTAGGAAAGGAAAGGGTTGAGGGCCATATCCTAAAGACTTCAAGTAGCCTCTTGACTTTCTGAATGTTTTAAACAATAATAGGTTACAGACAAGTTCAGAAAACCCAAGAAAAATTTGAAGTTCTTGGATGAGCAACCACGTTTTAGGCAATCCAATTCCATGCTCCCCAGAAAGCCTATGTCCATCAGGCCATCCTCACACCTGCCCCAGGTTATGTCTTTGAGGTTGTCTTTCCTCTGGTCAACCAGAAAGTCCTCCTCCATCCCATACTCCCAGCAAAATTTCTCTCAAATGTTTCCATACAATTAGAGAAAAATAATTTGTTCAGATATTACCACATCTTCTGAAGAAGATGGGCACTGTTCCTCATCACCAGTATATTTATTCTGCCCACATATATTTGCTTCTTTTAAAAGGAGAATGATGTCTGTGATGGCTAATTTTATGTATCAACTTGGCTAGACTATGGTGCCCAGTTTTTTTAAAAATCAAACGTTAGTCTAGATGTTCCTATGAAGGCATTTTATAGATGTGATTAACATTTACAATCAGTTCACTTTCAGTAAAGTAGAGTACCCTCAATAATGTGCATGTACCTCATCCAATCAGTTGACGGCTTAAGAGCAAAATTTCTTAAAGAATTTCTGCTTCAAGACTACCACATTAACTCTCTCTGAGTTTCCAGCCTGCTGGCCTACTCTATGGATTTCAAACACAAGACTGCAACAACTCTTGATTGGTTTGCTATTGGGCCTTAGTAGAGATTGAAAGCTTAACCATGGGACATCAAGTTGCCAGGCAACATGAACTGTCCATCATGAACTGGATGTTGTCTCATCCACTAAGCCAAAAGTTGGGTGTACACAACAGCTCTCATCATCAAATGTAAGTGGTATATACTAGACTGGACTCAATCAGGCCCTAAAGGGACAAGTTACACAAAGAAATGGCCCAAACACCCATTGCCCCACTCCTGCTACATTATCTTCTTTCTCTTCCTCTGCACCTATTTTCTCATGGGGAGCTTTCTATAGATGACTGAGAAAGAGAAAGCTCGGGTCTGATTTACAGATGGCTCTACACGAGATGCCTGCACCTCCTGAAAGTAAACACCTGCAGATTACAACTCCTTTCTGGGACATCCCTGGACAGTTGGTGAAGCAAAATTCTCCCAGTGGACATTACTTCAAGCAGTGCATCTGGTTAATTTTGCTTGGAAGAAATGGCCAGAGGTGTGATTGTATACCAATTCATGGGCTGTGTCAATGGCTGGATGGTCAGGGATCTAGAAGGAACATGATAGGAAAACTGGTGACAAAGAGATCTGGGTAAGAGGTATGTGGATAGACCTCTTTGAAAGGGCAAAAATTATAAGATATCTGTGTCCCATGTGAATGTTCACCAAAGGGTGACCTCAGTAGAGGAGGACCTTAATAAATGGATGGGATGACCTGTTCTGTGGATATCAATCAGCCTCTTTCCCCAGCTACTCCTGTCATTGTTCAATGGGCTCATGAGCAAAGTGGCCATGGTAGCAGGGATGGAAGTTATGCATGGGCTCAGCAACATGGACTTCCACTCACCAAGGCTGTCCTGGTTACAGCCACCACTGAGTGCTCAATCTGCCAGTAGCAGAGATCAACACTGAGTCCCCAACATGGCACCAATCCCTGTGTTAATTTGGCAGTTACTTAGCAAGAAGTTGGTTACATTGGACCACTTCCATCATGGAAGGGGCTACATTTTGTTCTTAGTGGAATGGATACTTATTCTGAATATGGATTTGACTTCCCTATGTACAAAGCTTCTGCCCAAACTACCATCTGTGGTATTCAGAGGCTTAAAAAATTTAGAAAACCCATTAAAGAACCTGCCTCAGGACCTGGACTTATCTGTTCCCCTAGTTCCATCATTATTTTGAACTGTATACAGTCATAGGTTGGAATGGTTGAGTTACACAGGCATCATGGGCCAAAATTTCCCACTCAGTCTCCAGGAACAGTAAGAGAAAGAAACTTGACATATCCCAACACTGGAACTGGAGTTTGGGAATCTTGAGGCCCTGAATTTAGAAGAGTAAGGAGAATAGCTACCACCTGTCTCGATTCCTTATGGAGGCTAGAATGAGCGCTGCTCTCCAGTTCTTAACTTAGCCCTAATGAAAATGTATTGTTTTTTGTTTGTTTGTTTGTTTTTTACCGGGAGGTCCCAGGGATCGAACCCGGGTCCCTCCATATGGGAGACGGATGCCCAACCAGTTGAGCCACATTCAACCCCTGAAAATGTATTGTTGACGACCAACTCTTCTTCCTTCTGCCTGTGTGACAGGCTCTGGAGCAGCAGGAAACACATAAATTCTGGCTCTATTTATGTTTAGAGGGTGGGGACAGGAGGCCAAGAGAAAGGCAGAGCAGCGGAATATTTTTAAGTAACCTGAGCATAGAAAAGAACATATTTTTCTCAGGTTTGAGGAAGAAATCTCCACATATCTTCAAGTAGCACTTAGTTCATTCTCCAGCCACTGGAAGAGAACTAGATTTTAAGCAAGGGACACAAAAATTGATCCACATCCTGGGTCACCTTGCCCCACCCCCTATCCCCAAACATCCATTCCTGAAAGAGTTCAAAAACAGTGGATTTCTTAAACTGGCACTGTCCAGTGGCCACAGAGCTGGATGAGCTTTAGGGTGGTGGATGTTTGCGTAGGAATTGTTGATTAAGTGGATCATTGGATGGCCAAGGAGTAAGGTAAGTGCTGCATCTGTGGGGGTTTCACTTGTCTTAAACTTTCAACTCAATAGTGAATTCTCCCCTTTCCCATGGAGACTCCATGGTGACTGTTTCAACGACAACATTGCAGGGCAAAGGAATCTCAAAGCTTTCATAGAATCTGTAGAAAAATGAGGCCACAAGTGAGGAAAAGCTTGGGGATTGAGTGTGAAAACCAGTGAAAACAAAGAATGATCCAGATGGTGGGAAGAAATGGGAATGTTTCCATCGTCATCAATCATGACATCCTCACCCATCACACACACACACACACACACACACTGACTCATGCTCCCCCTGCTTTTGACTGACAAGGATATGGTAGAACACACTGATGTCCTGACAGGAGAGGTGTGTGCTGGTGGGGAGAAGGGTCATGTCTTTGAACAGAAGACAATGCTGGGATGTTTTCATCCTAAACACATTAATTTTTGGGTAAATGATCTTGTTGCCAAGCCATTCTTTATGACAATGCACAGGAAACTGTTCTCCGTGCAAACAGTTGGTCCATGAGGATTGAGGAAGCTCCTGTGATCTTTATGTGCTCAGTAGAGCCTGGGGCAAAGTCCTTCAGGGACACCCAAATCTCATGCACCACAGGGGGGCCTGCAATTTGTGGCTACAGTGCAGTGTTTCTGGGGCTTGCTTTGAACTCCCACTCAGCCTGACTGGCTGTGGGTGTCATAGTGAGTCATGCCTGGATCCCAGATCTTTGTTCAGAGACACACACCCTGGGGTGAGGCGATCCAAATGTGCACATACCAGGGCGCTAATAAGCAGCTGGTCCAAAATGAGGTGGAAGCACACTACAAGAATTCCTTACAGTGGCTCTGCTTCTAGCCCTGTTTCTCCTTCCCTTTCCTTACCTCTTTCCCATATAGGAAAAGAAGATGGCCCCCCAAAGCAGAAAAATCTGTTAGCTGAATGATAAGCATCTATTCCCCAAGAAAATTTTCCAGTGCTTTGTTTTCTCACTCAGTTTCCTGCATTGATACAGGGAGTGTTATTCACACTGTGTAGAGTTTGCTGTAGGAGGAGCCATAGACATAGGATACCATAGGGACATGGCTCCCAGGAGTTATCCATCACCAAGCCCTACACTGCACCCAATGTTAGGCCAACTAAAGTGAGCAGATGGGTGGCATCTCAGTGAAGAATGAGCACAGTGTCTCCAGAAGGTACTTGCTGATGCCAAAAATTTCACTCTGGAGCCAGCTTTTGTCTAAGAGGCTCAGACTCCTGGAGTCAGGAACCATACTGGGGATCAATATTGAGAACTGAACCCAAATGTTTAGGTTTAAGACAGGGGCCCAGGCTAGGAGACAGGTTCTACCTTTGGAGACCTTTGTCTAGAAACTCTATCAGCTCTGCATACCAGATCTAAAATATCCTGCCTGTGGTCCCTAGAAGAGGTTTGCGTTCAATTAGTAAGGCCATTAACAATTTAGTGGACTTGTGGCAACTGCCTACTCACCCCTCTTTTGCGACCCAGGTTCTGCTTTCCTCTACAGGGAGCCCTAAGGGTGGGGGTGTGGGGGGGTGATTATTATGCAAGTTTCCAGGATTGGGTCAGGCTGCAGTGCAGGAGGCTGACCATGGCAGCAGGGATTAGTTTCCCTCTTGAGGGATTCCTGTCTCTACCTGCACACCCTCTGCCAGGAAGTTTACTGTTTGGTAGAATAATTTACCAAGTTATCATACCTACTTCCTGCCAGAGGAGACTCCCAAAAGGATGAAAATCTAACTTGCCTTCCTTTCCAAGCCTTGGAAAATGTATCCTACATCATTACTGATTTGGAAATGAAAATGAAAATGTATATGTCATACCAGGACATACACATCAGCTAAAATTAAATAGGTTAAAATTTTTAAGAAGACTGGCAAGTGTTGCTGATGGATATTTAAATTATAACAACTTTATAAAACTATTTGGCAGAATTCATAAAGCTAAAGATGCACACACATACCCAAGACACAGCCATTTCACTCCTATACATATACCTAACAGAAATTATTGCTTATGTCCACCAAAGGATATGTCCAAGTGGAAAAAAAAATAGAAAATTGTAAACAAATCAATTTTACATCAATAGAAGAATCGATAGATATATTTTGTTGTATTTGAGCAACTGTAATACATAGCAATGAAAAAGATAAACTATTGGAACACAAAGCAATATAGATGAATTTCACAGACAACATTGGGTGAAAAACCTAGATAAAAAGTACCTAATGTACACTACACTAACAGCGAGCTGAGGTTAAACCATAGACTATAGTTAATATTACAATTATTAAAATATACTATTATCAATTGTAACAAAAGTTCCACACCAATTCAAGGTGTTAATAATAGGGTGGTATGTGGGAATTCTGTATTTTATGCATTATTGTTCTGTAAACCCACAACTTCTCTAATAAAGAAAAAGAAGACAAAAACAAAAAACAAACAGAAGGCAACTGTGACTGAATGTGAAGATTTGGGGTTTGCTGCATTTACACACAGCTTTGGAATGTAGTGAGAGAGAGTTTAAGTAATGGAAGCACTTTGGTTAAAAAAAAAAAAGACAAATTAATTAACTGGTTGAATCTTTCTTCTTAGAAAACATGAATACAATCGATTCTTTCATAATGAAGTATTGTTTCTTTACAATTCCAAGCAGCCATTTTCTTGCTTCTCTTCCTGTTCTATTTTATGGTTCTGTCAGTGTTCACAAATTAATGTGGTATTTGCAATAGTTACATGTGGCAGCTGAGGAACATTTTTTGCAATGTTAAACAATACAACACATATTTCTCCTAAGATGGTATACATGTAAGTCTGGATGTAACAGGTGTGAAATGTGATCCTGGAACAACTAGGTAGTTGATGAATTTTAGAATCGTGAATATTTTACATTATAAAAATAGGATTTAATTAAATTTTCAAAAATTAAATAAAATTTTGATTTAGTTAATAATAAAAAGTACCTAATGTATGTTCTCATTATTAGAAGTTCAGAAACTAGCAAAGCCAATCAATCTGTGGTGATAGATGACACATAAGAGGATGGTGGCTAGCTTTGGGATGGGTGTTCAACCTTGGGATGGGCACAAAGGGAGACTTCCATTCACTTAAAAAAAAACCATATTATCTGCCTATTATAACTTTGATTCCTCCTGCTTGTTTCTTAACTTTTTGTAGTCATTAATACTCCAGTAACATTAAAGGACATTGGTTGAAACAGGTATTGCTGCCTTTTAAGTTTTTCTGTTTTATAATTTCCCTTGTGTACATAGAAACATGCTTAATCTTATTTATCAGTCTATTCATATTTAATTTGGAATCGAAAAAATTAGGGATGAATTCTCTTGTAAATACCTAATTAAAATCTTTGAGATGACAGTTTATTTTCTGTATGTTAAATGCTGATGAATAGATTGTTTTTCATTTTTCCAGGTGGTGGATCAAATAGCTAATGTAATGGAGATTTTTAAACAAGATAACACTGATGGAAATTCCTAAGGCCCATAAAACTTGCTTAGACAATACCCCGGACATGCATCCGGGCCTGACCAATCATGCCACCATAGAATGATCAAAACCACCCCTAGGGAAAGTGGCTGTGGCTCAATCAGTAGGGCTCCCGTTTACCATATGGGAGGCCCCGGGATCGGTTCCCGGGGCCTCCTGGTGAAGGCAAGCCCGCCCGCACAGCGTGGTTAGCTGACCCAGCGAACACAAGCAGCAAGGGGGGGATAAATGAATAAATAAATAAAATCTTTAAAAAAAAAACAAAAAAAAACACCCCTAGTAAAGATTAACCCCAACCCCCTTAATGCCGATGCTAAACGCAAACATTAGCTTCGGTAAAATTGCTTGCTTGCTTGCTTGCTCTGCTGGATATGGATAAAACAGATATGCTTTTGAAGTGTACAATGGAAGCTGCCCATCACCCTTTCTGGTGCGGGAAAATTGATGCTTTGTTTTAATTAACTAATCTGGTATCTGAGCATGAAAAAAGTTGCTTAATCATGCTGACCCTGCTAAAATTCCCTATAAAAACCCACCGCAGAAAGCCAGGGTCGCTTCTCTCCATACTGCTGGAGGAGGCCCCGGCTGGCTGGAAATAAAGCTTCCTCTCCTAATCACATTGTCTGGGTGCTGAGTTTCTCTCTGGATGAAGTGTTTCACTTCACACTATGTTAATGATGGCATTAGCAGTTTTAACTATTTCAGACACAATTTGATCAAATATTTTCCAAATGCCGTTCTCTTTGAACAGGAAATATATTTCTGTGAATCTAGAGTTAGTAAATAATGCAATCTAAGTGGGAGAAATAAGCTTAAAATTGGTTATTTCAGCATGATACCCATTTTATATTGCTATTTACTGTCTAATCTGACCCCAAAAACTTTTATAAAATTAAAATTTAAGTGAATTTGTGGAAATTTTCCACTTGAGTTTAATAATTGTTGAGAAGCACATTTGAATGGCTGAGCGCTGGTAAAACTAAAACTATGCTTGCAAGGAATGAATGGATCTTATGGATCCTGGAGTTATGTTAATTAACTAAATGCACTAAGACAAACGAGCACCTATTTCCTTACTCCTGACAGGCTGAGCAACTACCTTCTAGTGACTAATATTATTTTGTCCTCTAGTGATTCTATTTGGAATCCCTTGTTTAGGTACATTCCAGGAAAATGGCTTCCTGGATGGTGGGATTTTCATGGCAAAAAAAAAATGGAAGCATGAAAAGCTTGATGTATATACCTTATCCAATAGTCAAAAAGCAGAAAGTATATTGATGACATATAAAATTTATGATTTGCATTGTTTCACCCTTTATATAATTTGAAAGTCATCAAAACTCTGCAAAATTTCTCCCCAAATCTATGCATTCACAAAAAATATTAGAGTTCAATAATGACTCCTTTAAAAATTTTGGGAGTGCTTTCCCATGCCCATTTTCTGAAGAGAGAACCTTATCTCCAAGTCCTAAGCACTTCATCTATCAACCCTAATAGGGTAGGTAACCTTTTTCAAAGCAGAAATAATGCAACACTTAACACATCCAGACATAAATATAGTTGACAAAGTCTTAATATTCCAAGTGTTTTTTATATCATTTTATCAAAATAGGTACTAGGGGTTTCCACTGCTGTATTCAGAGAGCTTTCACCTAATTCAGGCAAATGGCAAACAAACACAGGAACACACATATACACACATTCATACACACAAGCACACATGCATGAATGATACAGAATGGCTTCTGAACCAGCTAAACCAAATTCTTTCAGTACTGACACATAACTCAAAGTTATTTATTGACCACCTCAACAATAAAAGTAGCAGTGACTCTGTGTTCCCCCATTCTCCAGCAGGAAGAAGAGATACTGAGAAGTCAGGTTTCAAAACACAGAAAATACATCTGAATGTATTAAGTATATTAGCCCCAGGGAAAGAAAAAGGACAGCGATAGAATCACCAATAAAAACATAAAAATGAAGGAGTTTAAAGATCTCATTTTTGTCACCCATTTCTTCAAATCATAGTCTTCAGTTTTCACCAGTGTGATCATTCTTATAATCTAACTTGCTTTTTCACTCAACATATGGTCAACATTCTTGGGGGCTGGTGAGTATTGATCTATCTAATTCAGTTTAATTGCTGTCCAATATTCTATAATATGAAGGGAACATTGTTTACTCAACAATTCCTATGTAATGGCACAATAATTTGATTTCAGTTATTCTTTATGTAAATAATGCTCCAGTGAACAAATCTGTGTGTTCACATTTTTAGGGACAGAGCATTTCTTCAAGATTTTCTTTAAGATGTTTAAGACTTTTGGTAGAAACCATGGGGCAAGAAGGTAGTAGGACAAAATATTTTAAATGCTGAAAGAAAAACAATTACCAACCAAGAATTTTGTATCTGGTGAGACTCTTTCAAAAAGAGGGGGAGATTAGGATATTTCATATAAACAAAACCTGAGGATGTTAGTTATGACTAAACCAGACTTACAAGTAATGCTAAAGGGAGTTCTTCAGACTGAAAAGAAAGGACACTAGGCAGTGAATCAAATCAGCATAAGAAATAAAGATCTCTAAAAAAGGTAATTATATGGGTAATTATAAATGCCAGTATTATTGTATTTTTTTTGTTGTTGCGTGTTACACCATTTACTTCTTACAGTTTCTAAAATGCAAGTGCATAAAAAGGACTGATAAATCTATGGTTTTGGATCTACAATGTGTAAAGATGTAATTTGTACCAAGTATAACAAAAAGTTGGGGGGATGGATGGGTATAGGAGCAGTGTATACATGTACTATTGAAGTTAAGTTGGTATCAAATCAAATGTGATTGTTACAGATTTAGGATGCTAAATATAAACCCCATGGTAACAACAACAACAGCAAAAAGAAAATATCAGAAAAATATTCACATAAGGAAACTAGAAGAGATCCAAAATGGTACACTACAGAAAATCAGATAAATATGAAAATAGGCATTCATGGAAGAATTGAGGGACAAAAAAGGTGTAAGAGTTACACAGACCAAAGAGTAAATAGGTAGTAAAAAGTCCTACATTATCAGTAGCTACTTTAAATATAGATGGATTAAACTCTCCACTCAAAAGGCAGAGACTGGCAGAATGGATATCAAAGTATGACCCAACTATATGCTATTTGCAAGAGACTCGCCTGTAATTCAAAGACACAAGAGGAAAGCAGCTGTGGCTCAATCAGTAGGGCTCCCGTTTGCCACGTGGGAGGCCCCGGGTTCGGTTCCCAGGGCCTCCTGGTGAAGGCAGGCCCGCACGGCGTGGTTGGCTGACCCAGCGAGCACGAGCAGCAGGGGGGGGATAAATGAATAAATAAATAAAATCTTTAAAAAAAAAAAAAAAAAAAAAAAAAGACACAAGAAGGTTGAAAGTGAAAGGGTGGAAAAAATATTCCATGTAAATAATAACCAAAAGAGAGCTGAGGTAACTATACTAATATCACGTAAAGTAGACTTTAAGTAAAAAAACTATTACAAGGTACAAAGAAGGGCACTGTATATTAATAAAGGGGGTCAATGCAACAAGAACACATAACAATTATAAGTGTATATTTACCTAACAACAGAAGGCCAAAATATATGGAGCAAATATTGACAGATTTGAAGGGAGAAATAGACATTCATAGTAGAAAAGTTCCATACACCACTTTCAATAATGGATAGAACATCTAGACAGAAGAACAATGAGGAAATAAAAGACTTGAATGATAATATAAATCAACATTCTCCTCTATTGCACCTGGGCCATTCTTCAGGATACACCATATGCTAAGTCACAAAACAAGCCTCAAAATAAATTTTAAAATACTGAAATCATACACTGTAACTCTCCAACCACAGTAAAATGAAGCTAGAAATCAATAACAGAAGAAGTGGAAAGTTCATAAATATTTGGAAATTAAACAACACACTCTTAAACAAACAAGGGGTCAAAAGAGATCACAGGGAGAGGGGGGACAAGATAGTGGCAGAGTAAGGAGCTCAGAGTCAGCTCATCCTAATGGAGAGTTAGTAAATCAGTCAGAACTATCTAAATCACCTGTTTGGGAGGCCCGGGAGACTAGAAGAGCATCCTGCACCATCCTTGGAAGAATGGAAGGAGACTGCCCATCTACTGTGAAGATTCATGAGTAGAGCACTCCACATCATGGAGGCCCATGCCCATCCTCTGCTGGTGGCACAGCCGTCTCAGGAGCTATTCCCTGGCTGGAGTTGGAAGCCAATTTCAGCTACAGATTAGTAAATTTGGCTGGCTAAAGTTTGAACTTGTCCAAGTTGGAAAGAGGCCTGTAACCTCCAGTTTAATTCCACCCCCAGGATGAGGGGAAGAGGGGCTGATTGAAAATCACAGTGAAGATGGGACTGGCTTCTTTCCACCCAGGTTGGATTGCAGCCTTAGCCTAGGCTACAGCCCCACCTGTGGCAGGGAGGAAGCCAGGGAGATCTGCACCAGCCTCTCCGGGCAACTGCAGGTGCTTTTGGCCCACATGAACTGGAGTTTTTTTTTTAATTCCCCCCTCCTGAGATGGCTCCCTCATCTGTCTGCTCATTATCTGCTCATTGTCTCTGCTCACTGTGTCTGCTCATTGTCTCTGCTCATTGTGTCTGCTGGTTGTCTGCTCATTTTCTTTAGGAGGCACCAGGAACCAAACCTGGGACATCCCATGTGGGAGGCGGGCACCCAACTGCTTGAGCCACATCTGCTCCCCCAAACTGGATTTTTGAACACATGTCTGGATCCATCCCCACTCGACAGGGCAGGAGGAGGGATAGTATGCCCTCAGCCTCTCTGGGCAACTGCAGTTGCTTACAGCCAGCACAGACTAGATTGGTGGGCAAACCTGTGGATACATCTCTGCTCCCAATAGGATAGGAGGTAGGCAGTGTTTCCTCAACCTCTCCAGGCAACTGCAGGATCTTTCAGCATAGAGAGATTAGAGTGTAGGGTACTCCCGTGGTTCCATCTCTGCCCGACTGGGCAGAAGAGACAGTGCTCCCTCACCCTCTCCAGGCAACTGCAGTCAGTTTTGACTCACATGGCTTAGTTTGCTGCCCACACCTATTGCTCCATCCCTGCCCCAGGCATGGGAGGAAGGGGTGTGGAGCTTCATCAGTCTCTTTAGGGAACTACAAATGGTCTTGGCCTGCATGGCTTAGATTACTGCACATGGCTGTGGCTCCATCCCTACCCTTGGTAGGGTAGAAGCTTCATCGATTCCTGGAGCAACGCAGGCAGCTTCAGTCTCCATGGTTTATGGTACCAACTGTATCCTCAGCTCCATTTCCACAATCAGGAAGGAAGGGCAAGAAACAGATGAAAAAGAGCTGAAAAAATTTCAGATTGGCTAAACACGAGCCATTATAAAGTTCCAAATTAAGTTGAACCCAGTATCAAAGAGGGGCTGCAGCACAAAGCCAATCAAATAGAAAGCCCTAGACTAAAGAGAGAAAAGGGGCCAAGAATAAATACAAGAATAAGTAAATCAGATGCCAAGACACCAGCAAAGAAAGGAACAAACTAAGCCTCCAGATGACAAAAAGGAGTTGAGAAAACAAATCATAGATGTTCAAACAAATCTCCTTAATAAATTCAATGAGATGGCTAAAGAGATTAAGGACATCAAGAAGGTAATGAGTGAACACAAAACAACTTGAAGGCACACATAGAAAAATAGCAGATCTTATGGGAATGAAACGCACATTAAATGAAGTTCAAAATACAATGGAGGCAGAGTGGGCATAGCTCAGTGGTTGAGTGCCTGCTTCACATGTATGAGGTCCTGGGTGCAATCCCCATACCTCCTAAACAAACAAACAAACAAACAAACAAACAAACACTGGAGGCATATTAACAGATTTGAAGAGGCAGAAAAAAGGATCAGTGAGCTTGAAGACAAGGGCCTCCAAAAGCAAACATACAAAAGAACAGATAAAGAATGGAAGAAATGGAACAGGGTCACAGGGAACTAAATGACAGCAAGGGACGTGCAACCACATGTGTCATGGATGTCCCAGAAGAGAAGGGGAAAAGGGTAGAAGGAACATTTGAGGAAATAATGGTAGAAAATTCCCCAACTCTATTGAAGGATATAGATATCCATGTCCAAGAAGCACAATGTACTCCCATCTGAATAAATCTGAATAGACCTACTCCAAGACACATACTAATCAGAATGCTAAATGCCAAAGATAGAGAATCTGAGAGCAGTAAGAGAAAAGATATTTTTCATGTACAAGGGATGCCTAATAAGATTAAGTGCTGATTTTTCATCAGAAAACATGGAGGCAAGAAGGCAATGATATGATATATTTAAGATACTGCAAGAGAAAAACTACCAGCAAAGAATCTCATATCCAGCAAGATTGCCTTTCAAAAATGAGGGCGAGTCCAGAGTATTCACAGATAAATAGAAACTGAGAGAGTTTGTAACCAAGAGACTGGCTTTGCAGGAAAAACTAAAGGGAGAGCTACAGCTTGAAAAGAAAAGACAGGAGACGGAGGCTTGGAAGAGAGTCTAGAAATGAAGATTTTATCAGTAAAAGTAACTAAAAAATGTAAAAAGAGTGGTGGAAACAAGATATAACAGATAAAACTCAAAGATTAAAATGGGTGAAGAACTGCCTTTATAGTAATAACATTGAATGCTAATGGATTAAACTCCCCCAGTCAAAAGACACAGAATGGAATAATGGATGAGAAATACATGCAGTCTACAAGAGACTCACCTTAGACCCAAGGATACAAATACATTAAAAAGTAAAAGGCTGGAAAAAGATATACCATGCATGCAGTAACAAAACAAAACAAAAAAGATGGAGTAGCTATACTTATATCAGATGAAATAGACTCTAAAAGCAAAGCTGTTATCAGAAAAAAGGAAGGTCATTATATACTAATAAAAGGGGCATTTCACTAGGAGGAATAACAATCATAAATGTACATGCACCTAAGCAGGATGCCCCAAATTACATGAGGCAAACACTGGCAAAACTGAAGGGAGAAATAGATGTCTCTACAATAATAGTTGGAGACCTCAATACACCACTCTCATCATTGGACAGATCATCTCAGCAGAGGATCAATAAAGAAAGAGACCTTGAATAATATTATAAACAAACTAAACCTAGTAAACATATACAGAACATTGCACACCCAAACAGCAGGTTATACTTTCTTCTCAAGTGCTCATGGGTCTTTCTCCAGGATAGACCATATCCTGGAGATCTTTTTTTAAAAAATTGAAATTATACAAAGCACTTTCTCTGATCACAATGGATTAAAGCTGGAAATCAACAACAGGCAGAAAAAGGGAAAATTCACAAATATATGGAGATTAAACAACACACTATTAAATAATCAGTGGGTCAAAGAAGAAAGTGTAAGAAAAATCAATATTTCAAGATGAATGAAAATGAGAACACAACATATCAGAATCTATGGGATGCAGTGAAAGCAGTGCTGAGAGGGAAATTTATAGCCCTCAATGCTTACATTAAAAAAGAAGAAAAAGCTAAAATCAATGACCTAACTAAACAGCTGGAGGAATTAGAAAAAGAACAGCAAACTATGCCCAAAGCAAGCAGAAGGAATGAAATAAAAAGACCAGAGCAGAAATAAATGAAATTGAAAAAAACAACAACAACAAAACAATAGACAGAATTAACAAAGCCAAAAGTTGGTTCTTTGAGAAGATGAACAAAATTAATAAACCCTTAGCTAGACTGCAAAGAAAAAATGCAAATTAATAAAATAAAAAATGAAAATGGGGACATTACTACTGAAACCACAGAAATAAAAGATATCATAATACATCAGCATATAACACGCAGAACTCTGAGGGAGAGAGTTGGTCTACAATGTGAACTATGGTCCATGCTTAGTGGCAAAGCCCCAGGATGAGTATAACCATTGCAGGTAATGTGCCACACTAATGAAAGATGTTTATGTAGGAGGTTGTGGGAGGTGTGGGAGGTGGGAAACATTGGAATCCCTGTAATTTTTGTGTAACATTTATATAACCTAAGCTCTTTTAAAATATTTAAAAATAAATAAATAAAGAAATAAAAAGATATCATAAGAGGATACCATGAACAACTGTACACTAACCAACTAGACAATGTAGATGAAATGGAAAAATTCCTAGGAACATATGAATAACCTACACTGACACCTAGAAGAAACAGAAGACCTCAACAAACCAATCACAAGCAAAGAAATGGAAACAGCCATCAAGCAACTATCCAAAATGAAATGTCCTGGACCAGAAGCCTTCACAGGTGAATTCTACCAGGCATTCAAAGATTTAATACCAATCTTACTCAAACGCTTCCAAAAAATTGTACAGGAAAGAATGCTCTGAAACTCATTCTATGAAGCCAATATTACCTTAAAAGCCAGATAGAGTTATTATGAAAAAAGAAAATTACATTAATTTCCCTAGTGAATGCAGATGCAAAAATCCTCAACAAAATACCTGCTAATCGAATCCAACAACACATTAAAAGAATTATTCATCATGATCAAGTGGGTTTATCCCAGGCATGCAAGGGTGGTTCAACCCAAGAAAATCAGTCAGCATAATACAGCACATTAATAAATCAAAGAAAAATCACATGGTCATCTCAATTGGTGAAGAAAAGGCATTTGAAAAAAATCCACCATCCTTTCTTGATAAAAACATTCCAAAAGATAGGAATTGAAGGAAACTTTCCCAACATTATAAAAGGCATATATGAAAAACCCTCAGCAAACATTGTACTCAATGGTGAACAACTGAAAGCTTTCCTGTTGAGACTGGCAACAAGGCAAGGATGCCCACAGTCACCACTGTTGTTCAATATAGTGCTAGAGGTTCTTGCTAGAGCAATCAGGCAAGAAAAAGAAAGAAAAGGCATCCAAATTGGAAAGGAAAAAGTAAAGTTTTCTCAATTCACAGATGATATGATCCTATACCTAGAAAATCCTGAAAAATCTACAACAAAACTACTAGAGTTAATAAACAAACTTGACAGGATACAAGATTAATATGCAAAAATCAGTAGTGTTTCTATACACTAGTAATGAGCAATATGAGGAAGAAGTTAGGGAAAAAATTCCATTTACAATAGTGACAAAAAAACCTACAAATATTTAGGAATAAACCTAACCAAGAATGTAAACCACTTGTATTCAGAAAACTACAATGCATTGCTAAAAGAAATCAAAGAAGACCTAAATAAATGGAAGAACATTCTGTGTTCATGTATGGGAAGACTAAATGTCATTAAGATGACAATTCTACCCAAATTGATAAACAAATTTGATGCAATCCCAATAAAAATTCCAGCAGAATTTTTAAAAGAAATGAAAAACCCACTTATTAAATTTATTTGGAAAGGTAAGGGGCCCTAAAATAGCCAGAAACATCTTAAAAGGGAAAAAAAAGTTGGAGGACTTTCACTTCTGGACTTTAAATCATATTACATAGCTACAGTGGTAAAAACAGCATGGTACTGGCATAAAGATAGACATATGGACCAATGGAACCAAATTGATGGTTTAGAAACAGACCCTCTATCATCTATGTCAAGTGATTTTTGACAAGGCTGTCAAACGCACCCAGCTGGGGCAGAACAGTCTATTCAAGATATGGTGCTGGCAGAACTGGATATCCATATCCAAAAAAAAAAAAGAAAGAAAGAGGACCCCTACCTCACACCTTATACAAAAATTAACTTTAAATGGATCAAAGACCTAAACATAAAAGCGAGAACCATAAAATTCCTACAGGAAAATGTAGGGAAACATCTTTAAGACCTGGTGGTAGGTGGAGGTTTCTTAAACCTTACACCAAAAGCATGAGCCATGAAAGAATACATGGATAAATGAGACCTCCTCAAACTTAAACACTTGTGATTCAAAGGACTTTGTCAAGAAGGTGAAAAGGTAACCCACTCAATGGTAGGAAATGCTTGGAAACCACATATCTTATAAGGGATTGTTTTCCCTGCCATATAAAGAGATCATTCAACTCAACAATAAAAGATCAAGCAATAAAATTTTTAAATGGACAAAAAATTTAAATAGACATTTCTCCAAAGAGGAAATACAAATGGTGAAAAAGCACACACAAAAAATGTTTAATATTACTAGCTGTTAGGGAAATGCAAATCAAAACTACGAGATGCTATCTCACACCTCATAGAATGGCCATTATTAAAAACAAACAAACAAACAAACAAACAAAAAACAGAAAACAAGTGCTGGAGAGGATGTGGAGAGTTTTAAAACTCCCCAAATTAAATCCAGGCCCAGATGGGTTCACTAGAGAAATCTACCAAATAGTTAAAGAACTGATATCAATTATACACAATACTTTCAGAAATTAGAAAAGGGCAGAATACTTCCCAACTCATTCTATTAAGCCCGAATTGCCATGATACCAAAGCCACTAGATGGAGAAGGAAAAGGAGGAGGAGGAGAGGAGGAGGAAGTGGCTACAAACCAGCATCCCTTATGAATAGAGATGTGAATATCCTTAGCAAATTATTAGGAAATAAAATTCAGCAATACATAAAAAAAATTTATACCACAACCAAGTGGGGTTTATTCCAAGAATACAAATCTGGTTCAATATTGGTGTATTAATTAATGTAATCTACCATATTACTAGGCAAATGAAAAACTCAAATGATGTTTTTAAAAAAAAGCATTTGAAAATATTTGACACCCTTTTATGACAAATAAAACTCCCAGAAAATTATGAATAGAGAGGAACTTCCTCAACCTAATACAGACCATCCATAAAAAAGTTTAAAGCTAACATCGTATGTAATGGTAAAAGACCAAATGCTTTCCCCCTAAGTTTGAGAACAAGGTAAGGAAGTCCATTCTCACCACTCTTATCTAACATAATAATGAAAGTCCTAGTCAATGCAATAAGGCAAGAAAAGGAAATAAAAAGGCATACAAATTGAAGAGCAACAAATAAAATTTGTGATGATATGATGGTCTATGTGGAAAACTCCAAGGAATCAATAACAACAATAACAACAACAAATCTCAGAACTAATAAGTTTAGCAAGGCCTCAGGTTAAAAGGTCAATATCTAAACATCAATCACTAGCAATGAACATGTGGGAACCAAAATATAAAACACAACACCATTTACTAACACAATACCATCACTAAAAAAATGAAATACTTGCATATAAATCTATAAAATGCTGACTAAAGAAAATAAAAACAGATCCAAATAAATTAAGAGGCACACTGTGTTCATGTATTGGAATATTCAACACAGTAGAGATGCCAAATAGATATACGGACTTTTTGTTAGACATAGACAACCATTCTAAAATTATTATGGAAAGATAAAAGAACAGCTAAAACAATTTTTAAAAGGAGTAATAATGTGGGAGAAACTACTTGTTCTAATTTTAAGACTTACTATATATAGCAACAGTAATCAAGACAGTGTGGCAGTTGTGGAAAGACAAACACATAGATAAAGGAACAGAACTGAGAATCCAGAAACAGACCCACAGAAGTATTACCAACTGATTTTTTACAAAGGTGCAAAAGCAATTCAACAGAGGAAGTACAGTCTTTCTAACAATTGGGGCTCAAGCAATTAAACACTTTATTTAAAAAGTAACTCAAAATTAATCATAGATTTAAATGTAACACTATAAAACTTTTAGAGGGAAACAGGAAAAAATCTTGAGGATCTAGGATAAGTGAAAGGTTCTTAAATATGACACCAAAGGCAATTGTTAAATTAAGACTTCATCAAAATTAAAAACTTTTCTGTGAAAGACCCTGTTAAGAGAATAAAAGAACAATCTACAGACTGAGAGAAAATATTTGCAAACTACCTATCAGACAAAGGACTCATGGCTAAAATATATAAAGAATTTTTTTGAAAATCTAATGACTAAATATTTGGGCAAAATATGTGAATAGACATTTCACTAAAGAATGTATAAGCAAGTGAAAACATGTTCAACATCATTAGCCACTAGAGAAATGCAAAATAAAACATGATGAAACCTATTAGAATGGCTAAAATAAAAAATAGTGATAATACCAAATGTTGGTGAAGATGTGGTGAAACAGGATCTCTCATATACTGCTGGTGGGAATGGTGCAGCCACTCTGGAAATCAGTTTGTCAGTTTCTTATAAAACTACACATCCACTTACCATCACTCTCCTGTACATCTATCCTAGAGAAATAAAAATTTATGTCCACACAAAAACTTGTACACAAATGTTCATAACAGCTTTATTATAATAGCCCAAAACTGGAAATAAGTCAAGTGTTCTTCAATGAGTGAATAGTTAAACAAACTGTAGTACATCCATGCCATAGAATATTAATCAGCAGTAAATAGGTATGAACTATTGATACACATAACAATTTGGATGGATCTCAAGGGCATTATGTTGAGTGAATAAAAATCTCAAAAGGTTACATTCTGTATGATTCAATATTTATCAAATTCTCAAAATGGCAAAAGAATGCAAATGGGGTACAGAGTAGTGGTTGCCAGGGGTTAGTGACCACAGGTGGGTGACTATAAAAGGGTAGCCAGAGGGAGAGCTTGTGATGGAGGAGCTCTGTAATTTGATTGTGGTGATGGTTACAAGAATCTATACATGTGATACATTTGATACACACATACATGGTGCAAGTAAAACTGGCGAAGTCTAAATAAGGTAGCAGTATCAATTTCCTGGGTTTGATAGTGTATTATAGTTAATTGGGTGAAACTGGTAGCAAGTACAAAGAATGTCTCTATATTGTTTTTGCAACTTCCTGTCAATATATAATAATTTCAAAATAAAAAAAGTTAATGTAATGTCCATTCTTAACTTGCAGGCTAAATTAGGCACTCAGGCCATATTTTGCTCCCCCTCCAACCTAAAAAGACCCTTTGGTGGGTGTAGCAAATACATATTTTGTATGTATTCAATATATATTGAAATACATATTTCAATATTTATGAAACTTAGGAATGGAATTTATGTTGAGAGAAACCAAAACAGTGACTGACTGTGGGAACTCACTGGAAAGGGATATGAGAGAATTATCTCGGTCAATGGAAGTGGTTGGTCATGCAGATGCATACAATTGTCAAAAATCATTTATTTGTATACTTAACATCTGTTCCATTTTTGTATGTGAAACATACCTCGATAAAAAGTTAAACATGGCGACCCTAATTCAGCAGTGGGGTGGCTATAACTGTGGCAGTGACTGCAGAAGCCCAAGCAGCTGTGGCCGCAGAGGATAAAGCCTGAGTGGCGGCAGTGTCAGCACGCCAGAAAGTAAGGAAGGAGGCAGAGGGACAGGCCTGAGGGAGGAGCTACACTGCTGGGCAGGACTACATCAATGGACTGCATGTGAAGCTCACCAAGACAGCCACCTGGGCACTTGAGACCTACAAGGGCCACAAGAATTTAACTTCTTTTCAACCTTCATTTCAGTTCCAAAGGCTCAAAGGGGATAGATTCCTAGCTGTGGAAGTCACAGGATCATAAGCATGTCAAAACTCCCCCGAACAACCCCCACCAATGAAGTATAGAACTTTAATTTCTATTTGTCAAATGTGGGTAAAGACCATCTTTGGGGCAGCTTTAACAGCATACAGCAAATGTTCTTCAGCTCTGGAGACTCTCAGCTCAATTTCCTGGGATTTATACAAGATTAAACTATAGTGTGAACAACAAAGGACTCAGAGGGCACAAGAATGACCCAGCCAAAGGAGAAATGGCCAACCAAAGCACACAAGTTATCAAATCTGGTGAATCTTATGTAGGGAAAAGAGTGCAAATTCAGAAAGCACCTCAAGATGTTAGGCACAGTGCCTGAAGGAAAAGGTCAACCCCCATGAACCCTGCAAAACGGTATTTTTGCATGATTCCAAAGACAAGTCAACAGCAGTATTTCTCTGAAGCCAAACAGGGACAGAATGATTCACTTACTGGCACTGAAGGCCTACAAGAAACCTGAGCTGCTTGCTCCATATCAGAAAGATGGAGTCAATCAAAAAGACAAGAACTCCATAGGAGCAATTCTGCAACAAGTAGCCAACCTGAATCCTAAGGACCATGCATATACCTTAAAGAATTATGTTTTTAAAGAGCTTCAGAGAGACTAGCCTGGCTACAATGAAATAGACAGACAGTCATTGGAATTACCACTGCCTAGAAAACCAAATCCATCTCAGAATGCTGCCTACACCAGGCATTCAGAATCTCCTATAAGTCATAATAGAGAAGCTGCCTCTTCTTTTCAGAAATGGCTTTGGATTCAGATTTCATTTATCCTTTAATGAATAAAAAGCTTGAATGTCTCAACAGACAAATACAGTACCACCAACATTAAATTGTCATTTGAATTCCTCCAGTAATAAACCAGCTGTAGCTCTCCCACCAGTTTCTACAGCTAATGCCATCCCTACTCCTCCACCTCTGCCTTCGGTTCACCTGCCCTACTCAAATCCTCCCAGACTTTAAATTCTAATTCCAATTCCCCTAACACTCCAAGTCAGGGGACTCAAACCCTACCTAGTGACAATTTTAATCAAAACAAAGCATCTATGAGGACCAGCAAGACAAATACACCATTAAGACTTTTCTGGAGACCGTATTCCTGGTTAGTTCTACTAAAATGTACAAAGCCTATATAAGGAAATGATTACTGTCTCCCCAAACATCAAATAAGAAGTCTAAAATACACAAGGAAAGGAAGAAAATAAAAAAGTATAACATTGAGACAATTGAGTAAAAGAACAAGAATCTTAAAACGAAAATGCCAAGCTAAGTAATTCCAATCTGAATTCAAATCTGGAAAAGCTCTATAACATCTGTACTGTCCAATATGGTAGCTACTAGTTACATGTGGCTACTGAGCACTTGAAAGGGGACTAGTGCAAGTGAGGAAATTAATTTTTAATCTGATTTCATTTAATTTAAGTTCAAATTTAAATAGCTAGACATTATATAAAAAACATAGAAGTTGCAGATGATACTATCTTCCATTAGAGATATTTATCCTTTTTTCTGCTAGGTAGAGAGATTGTCGGGCTGATCACTTTAATCTAGAGAAGGACTGAGTTAGATTGAGACTGGGTTACAGATTTGATAAAATCCACTTTACCTCTGGTTGACATCTATTCCTAGGATTCTGTCCTCCAGAGCTTTCAGTTGAGAGTTTGGTGATTCCTTACCTTATCTCAAAGACTTCAGGAATCTCTACTTCCTGGAATTTCAGGTTTTCAACTTAGCTCCCTAACTCCCCTCTTGAAAGGAGACTGATTGTATCTCAGACACCTCAAGTGTTCAGTTTTATCACTTCAGCCCCAAGCGACGGCCAACATTTGCTGACCTCTCTGTCACCAACCAGAGCCAAGCCCGGATTCTCAGTTTTCTGCCCAAGCGTGAAATTAGTAAATGTGCTTCAGGGATAGTTGCAGATCTTCAGCTTACATAGGAAAATTCGTCTCTCCTTGAAATTTTACTCCTCCAAATCCTTACTGTTTCTATAGCTCTCAAAGCTTTCAATTATACGTTTTGGTTTTATAATTTATTTGGTTTTCTTAGTGGGAGTACTGGTCAGCTGTGAACTACTCTATCCTACCCAGAAATGAAGCCAAGTCTTTATTGATCCAAGACACTTATGGCAGGAAAAGATTCCCTTGATAAACTAGCAATGACCACTGTTGTCCAGGAACTAAATTTATTATGTCACTCACTGCTATTGAGATCTATATTGCTAGACTAGAATTTTACAGTCCAGTTTAAGAGAAAAAATGTTTTCAAATTAGAATCTACTTCTTAAATGTAAAGAGTGAAATTATATTATATCCAGCCATAAATATGGATGAATGATTAAGCCTTGATTTTTTAAAAATCAAAGGAAGATACAAGTGAATGAGGAATGAGAGTTAAATGTTAGGAGCAGTTTTGATCTTGCTCTCTCATTTTCTCTTCATCCCTTATGCCTCAATATTCAAAACTCCAAACTCTTTCATCATAGGCCTCCCTTTAGCTTTCTTTCTTATCTAATTGGTTCATCTTTCGATGGTTTCATTTCAGGTTCTATTTCAGCCTAATGGGCACTGAAGATTTTATCTGCTTCAGCCAGTGATAGACTGTATTTCAGATCAATCCTCTCACTAAGAAAAGCTGGAAAAAAGAAAAAAAAAAGTCTGTTTGAAGGTAGAGAGGAGTCATGAGGCCAAGATAACTGAGCCTGATATTTGGAGCTACTTTTTTTTTTTTTTTTTTTTTTAATCTCTAGAGGTTTTCAATTCTGAAAGCAATGGCTGAGTCTGAAATCTGAGTAGAAGTGTTGACAGACTCACAAAATAAGGGAGAAAAAAAAAATGGATGTTCAGAGCATGTTGAAGAGGAGGGGCCTTGGTAAAGATCCTAAGCTTTTGACTGGGACCCTGAAGTATACCTAGGGGTGGGAGCAAACACAGGAAACAGACTAGCCCTGAAAGAGAAAAGGATAACCAGAGGAAAAGAAAAGTCATACTACCTTCAGAGAAAAACAATAGGATGATTACTGGACTTAAAAAAAATCCAGGGAAGCGGCTGTGGCTCAATCAGTAGGGCTCCCGTTTGCCATATGGGAGGCCCTGGGTTCGGTTCCCGGGGCCTACTGGTGAAGGCAAGCCCGCCCACACGGCGTGGTTAGCTGACCCAGCGAGCACAAGCAGCAAGGGGGGGATAAATGAATAAATAAAATCTTTAAAAAAAAAAAAAAAAATCCAGAAGACACTAGAACGTCTCAAACTGCTGAGACAGAATCAATTCAACCCATGAATTCTAAATTGAGCAAAAACAAAAAAATCCTTCAAATATAAAAGTGAAATAAAGACATTTTCTGGGGAAGCGGCTGTGGCTCAATCAGTAGGG
Organism: Tolypeutes matacus; assembly: GCA_026826555.1. NCBI lineage: Eukaryota > Metazoa > Chordata > Mammalia > Cingulata > Chlamyphoridae > Tolypeutes > Tolypeutes matacus. Next base: position 10,957,110 of record JAKSZT010010581.1, read on the forward strand.
CTCCCGTTTACCATATGGGAGGCCCCGGGTTCGGTTCCCGGGGCCTCCTGGTGAAGGCAAGCCCGCCCGCATGGCGTGGTTAGCTGACCCAGTGAGCACAAGCAGCAAGGGGGGGATAAATGAATAAATAAATAAAATCTTAAAAAAAAAAAAAAAAAAAAAAGACATTTTCTGGCAAAACTGAAAGAACTCATCACCAGGAAACCTACACTAAAGGAAATACTATAGGGTATTCTTAGTAAGACAGAAGCCAAAACATCCTACAAAGAACATCCTACAAAGAACATCCCACAAAAAACCTCTGACATGTAGGAATCAGCAAGGAGCAACAGAAAGGGGAAATACGTTGGCAAAACTAAATGACTATGGTTTGAATGAAATCATAATAATGTCTTGTGGGATTTAATGTATACCTATATATATTAATATACTATATGTGTTTACATGTGTGCTTATTAACTAAGATAATTAAAACACTCAGCCACAATATAACATAAATTGGGAAGAAGGGAAGTGGAGTTAAAGTATTCCAAATCTGATTTGATTTTTTAATTTGACCAGGAAGAGGTAAAAGTGTTGATTTATACTAGCACTGAATAAGTACAAATTGTATGTTATAACTTCTAGGGTAAACACAAAAGGATTAAGAGACGAATGCATAAAACTAACAAGCTAAGAGATGAGAACAATGAAATACTAAAAATATTCAGTCAATTCAAAATCATATAAGAAAGAACATAGAACAGGCAAGAGAAATGGACAACAAATAATGAAATGAAAAGTTTAAACCCAAATATATAAAAATTTCCTTAGATGTTAATAGATGAAAAAGAGTGCATGTATCAGATATACTTGTCAACATAAGGACGTAGAAATGTTCAACTTTATAAAAGGATAAAAATATGTATCATTCAAACACTAATCAAGAGAGTTGAGATAGTTATATTCATATTGGACAAAGCAGACTTAATGGGAAAAACCTTCACTAGTAATAAAGAGGACAAATTCATCAGGAATATATAACAATTTCAGTTTAAATATCAACAACCAACAAATATTGGCATACTTGTTCTCTATGTAAAATGTACACCCCTACATTTTTCTAAACTAAGGATATATATGAGGGAAAACATTCTTCATTATCTGAAAGGAATTTCTTTTTAACTTCAAGAAAAGAAATTCCACTATGTGAATTCTCTTGTGCCCAAGATTCTACGGTTCTGAGATTTGGTTTCCACAGTCTCTCAATCCAAGGCAATTCAGTTTCTAAGAAAGATAGTGTCATTTTCACTGTCCTAATTGGGACTTCCTGTGACCAGTATTTTGGACATGCTCTTGTGGGCCATGGCAAAGACAGGAAAGATACCTTACAATACAACTACAGGGTATGAGAGTGACCCAGTTTAGGGAGAAGAGGATGAACCAGCATGTTTACTCCAGGGCACTGACAAAGTCTGATTTAAGACAATTAAAACATCCCTTGGGAGTATTTGGAGGACTTGGAAAATTCACCTGCTATTTGGCTTGGGTACCTGTTGGGGATTGAATCATGTTCTCCTAAAGACATGTTCAAGTCATAATCCAAGTTCTTATAGGTGTGAATCCATTTGTAAATAGTACCTTTGAAGATACTATTATTTGTTAAGGTGTAGACCCATTTGTGAACAACATCTTTAAAGAACCTATTTAGATGAGGCCAAATTGAATCAAGGTGGGGCTTAATCTATATGGCTGAAATCCTTATAAGGCAGAAGAAATTCATAGACAGTCAGTCAGAGAAAGCCACAAGAGAAGACTAAGGAGATAGATCGCCATGTGACAGAGGCAGAAATGCAAGCCAAGGAATCACAAACTCTAAACCCTATGGCAAGCCAATACCAGAACACAATAGATTCTGGAAGAAATCATGGTCTGTCAATACCTTGATTTGGGACTTCCAGCCTCCCAAACCATTCCTGTTCTTTAAAACAACCCTTTGTGTGGCATTTGTCATTGCAGCCTGGCAAACTAAGACAGTACAACTGCAGTGACGTGTTATGACAAATGGATGAGATGATATGAAATTTTAAAGAGAAGGCGTAACCATTGTCTTTCTTTGTAATCATGATCCAAGAAACCTTTCATACAAACCACTGGAAAAGAAACTGTAATTTTGAACACGTAAGTATAAATCTACAGAGGAAAAGTGAAAATATCCAACAAATACAGACATTAAACAAGTTTTTCAAATAGCCCCATTGCTTTATAACTGTAAATGAGAATATGAAGATCCTTTCCTAAGAAACCAAAATCTCAGGGGGAACACTTAGAACTATTATTTAAAAACATGAAGTAGATTGCACCTTTCATATTCTGTTTTCTCACTGAAATAATTTTCATTTCTGATCCTACTTTATTTTTTGCTTTTTGTTTATTTATAAAGTGATTTTTTGTTCTATTTCTTTAATTAAGAGTAACAATGAAGTGTGGAAAGTATACTGTTCGATGAGTTTAGAAATGCATACACTCCTGTAACCCACTCTTCTCAAAATATAGAACATTTCCATCACATGAGAAATTTCCTTAATGTTCCTTCCTAGTTAATACCACCCACCAAGGCAACCACTGTTCTGATTTCTTGTACCATAAATTAATTTAGAATTTGCAAAAATGGGGTCACATAGATCTCACTGTACTTAGGACAATACCATAGTCTTGATTACTGTAGCTTTATATAAACTATTGAAATTAGGTAGTGAGTTCTACAAACTTATTCATTTTCAAGATTGTTTTGGCCATTTAGGTCTTTCATATTTTCATATAAGTTTTAGAATCAGCTGTCAGTTTCTAAAAAATTAAAAGCCTGATGAAATTTTAATGGGAACTATATTTAATTTATATCAGTTTAAGAATAGTGGTCCTTTATAAGATATATGCTTTGAAAATATTCTCCCCTAGTCTGTAGTTTGTCTTTCATTCTTCTAACAGAGTCTTCTGAAGAGGAGAAGTTTCAAATTCTGGTAAAGTCTAATTTATCAATTTGTTCTTTTAGGGATTGGGCCTTGACGTCCTATCTAATAAATCTCTGCCTAAACCAAGACCAGAAAAAAATTTCCACTCTTTTCTTCTAGAAGTTTTATATTTTAGACATTACATTTAAGACCACAAACCATTTTGACTTCAAATTTTTGTATATGGCATGAGGTACAGACCAAAGTTTGTTTGTTTGTATATGGATATCCAATAGTTCCAACAGCATTTTTTTGGAAAAGATCATAGTTTCCCACTAAATTTCCTTTGCACCTTTGTCAAAAATTCTTTGCATCTTTGTCCATATTTGTGTTCATCCACATCTGGACTCTATGTTTCATTCCATTGATCTATTTGCCAATCATGACATCAATACCATAGTTTTGTTTACTCTAACTTGATAATGCCTTGACATTAGATAGTATTATCCCTCCAACTTTATTTTCTTTTACAAAGCTGTTTTGGCTATACCAGATCCTTTTGCATTTCCGTATGAATTTTAGAAACAGTTTGTCAAATTCTAGAAAAAAAATGCCTGCTGAGATTGTGCTGCATCTACACAAAAATTTAGGGAGAAATGATGTCTTATTATTGAGTCTTTCAACTCATGTACCAGGTATATCTATCCATCTATTTTATCTTTTTAAATCTCTCAGCAATGTCCTCCAGTGTTCATAGTATAGGTATTGCATAGATTTGATTATATATACCCATAAATATTTCATACTACTACCATTGCTAGTTGTATTGTTTTTCTTTTTTCATTTTTTGTTGTTGTTATTGTTTTTATTTATTTTATTTTAGGAGGTACCGGGGATTGAACCCAGGACTTTTGACGTGGGAAGCAGGTGCTCAACCACTGAGCTATATCTGCTCTCCAGTTGTACTGTTTTTAATTTCAACTTCCAATTGTTCTTTGTAGAATATAGATATACAACTGATTTTTGTATATAGCTCTTGTATACTATGACTTGCTGAACTCACTTATTAGTCCTAATAACTTTTTTGTAGATTACTTAGGATTTTCTACATAGATGAGCACATGATTTGCAAATAAAGAGCTTTACTTCTTCCTTGTGTTTTTTTTTTTTTTTTTTTTTTTTT